>JAVSCE010019004.1:0-96977 GCA_032199065.1 Smutsia gigantea
AGAAAAGAAGAGTTAGTATTGTGGTGGAGAGCAACTTCAAAAAATGTGTTTTACTTGACATTTTGTACTACTAAGCATGTACTTTCATTAATGTGAAAAATGCCAGCATTTGTTTCTTAAAGTTAGAGATAATTTCAGTATGATTAAGGACCAATAATCAGTGCTTACATATAAAGCTAACTGTGCTGTCAACAAAAGCTTATCTACTGCCCTTTTTTTTTTTTAGCATATGTATTTGACTTTCAGATGCTTACTGGAAGTCATTGCATGAATTACTTTTTCATATAATTACACTAAAGTTGAATCTTTTTGCATTTCTCATCAACATAAAATTTCCATTTAAAACTATATAACAAAAAGTATATCACAATCTGAAATGTCTAATTCAAAAGCCAAATTGCAATAAGGAATTGCAGGAAGGAGTCCTTCAACATGTTATTCTCCCTTGCTAATTTTAGTTTTCATATCTGGGCATCTGATAGCAACCCAATCCTATGAAGGGTTCTTAACTAGGAGTATAAGAATGTATTTTCTATTTTTTAGTATGTGCAGGCCAGATTACATCATATTCCGACTATTTACTAGTTGATAATCATTCTAGTCCATTATCTTTTTTTAAAAAACTATTCCTTCAATATACATACAAGTGAACAACTCATCAAATGTACAGCTCAATGAATTTTCCCAAAATGAACATGCTGTACCATTAAAAAAAAAAGGTTAGGCACAGGCTGGGGAAAATATTTGCAAAACATGTATCTAGCAAGGGATTTGACTAGAATATCTAAAGAACTCTCACAATAAGACAACCCTGTCAAAAAATGGACAAAGGATTTGCACACATATTTCACCAAGGATATATGAATAGCTAATATATACCACATAGAAAGATGCTCAGTGTCACTAATCATCAAGGAAATGCAAATTAAAACCATAGGGTGATACCACTACATTCCCACTAGCATAGCTAATAGTCTGACAATGTCAAGATTGGTGAGTTTGTCAACTAGAAGTTTCCTCTTGTACATTGCTGGTGAAATGGTATAGTCCCTTTATAAGAGTTAAACATACTCCTTATGAACTATAAATACCATTCTTAGTATATATTTCCAAGAGAAAGGAAAGCATATGTCCACAAAAAAGCTAATGTTTGTAGCAGCATTAGTCCTTATGGTTTTAATTTGCTTTTCATGAATAATTAATGATACTGAACAACCTTTCATATGCTTGATTGCTATCTATATCTGTTTTTTAAGAAATATTGACATTTTTGCTTTTTTTAAAATTAGGTTGCTTATTAAGTTATTAGAGTTCTTTATATATTTTTGATATATACTATACATATAATTTATGTATTTGGATATATATATATATCTTTATCTTTTATCTGGTGTACATTTTATAAATACTTTCTTCCAGTTTGTGGCTTCATTTCATTTTTAAAACTGTGTCTTTTAAAGAGAAGTTAATTTTGATGAAATCCAATTTGTTAGTTTTTTAATCAGAAAATTTTTTGCCTAACTCAAAGTCACAATGATTTTGCAGTTTTCTTCTAGAAGTTTTATAGTTGTAGGTTTTGCATTGGGGTGTAGTAACCATTTTGAGTTAAATTTTGATGTGATGTATGAGTTGATTGAGATTCTTTTGGTTTGGTTTTAAATATGGATGTCCAGTTCTGTCACTATGTGGTGAAAAGTTTTTCCTTTCTCCTTTGAGTTGCTTAACATCTTCTTTTGTCAAAAATCAATTGACCATATATGTGTATGTCTGTTTCTTTGATCTCTATTCTTTTCCATTGATCTGTCCTTTCACCTGAACTACAGTGTCTATATTAGTTTTATATGTACAGCATAGAGATTCCATATTTGTATCTTGGTGATCATTTTTAGTTACCATGTCACTATAAAACTTATTATAGTATTATATTTACCGCACTGTACTTCATATCTCTGTGATTTATTTTATAACTGGAAGTTTGTACCTTTAATTCCCTTCACCTATTTGCTCATCCCCTTACCCCTTTCCCCTCTGACAACAACCAGTTTGCTCTCTGTATTTATGAGTCAGTTTCAGTTTTGTTTTGTTTGTTTTTTGAGATTCCACATGTAAGTGACATCATAGGGTATTTGTCTTTCTCTGTCTGACTTATTTCACTTAGCATAATACTTTCTAGGGCCATCCATGTTGTCACAAATGGTAAGGTTTCATTCTTTTTTATGGCTGAGCAGTACTCCACTGTGTATTTATACCACATCTTCTTTGTCCATTCATTTATAGGTTGCTTCCCTATCTTGGCTATTGTAAGCAATACTGCAGTGAACATAGAGAGCGTATATATCTTTTTGAATTAGTGTTTTTGTTTTCTTTGGTAAATACCCAAAGATGGAAATGCTGGATTGTATGATAATTGTATTTTTAATTTCTTGAGGAACCACTGTGTTGTTTTCTATAGTGTCTGTACCAATTTACATTCCCACCGATTGCACAAGAGTTCCCTTTTCTCTACATCTTTGCCAACCCTTGTTATTTCTTGTCTTTTTGATAATAGCCATTCTGACAGGTGTGAGGTAATATCTCATTGTGTTTTCAGTTTGTATTTCCTTGATAATTAATAATGTTGAGCATCTTTTCATGTGTCTGCGATTTCTGTCTTTGGAGAAATGTCTGTTCCAGTAGTACTTTTTGGTGTTTGGTGTTGAGTTGAAGAAGTTCTTTATATATTTTGGATATTAATCCCTTATCAGACATACGATTTGCAGACATGTTCTCCCATTCAGTAGTTTACCTTTTTGTTGGGTTGATGTTTTCCTTTGTTATGCAAAAACTTTCTAGTTTGATGTAATCCCATTTGTTGATTTGTGCTTTTTTTGCCATTGCCTGAGGAGACATAAACCAGAAAAATATTGCTAAGACCAGTATCCAAGAGTTTACTACCTTTGTTTCTTTTAGGAGTTTTATGGTTTCAGGTCTTACATTTAGATCTTTAATCCATTTTGAGTTTATGTATTGTGTAAGACAGTGGTCCAGTATCATTCTTTTTGCATGTAGCTGTCCGGTTTTCCCAGCACCATTTCTTGAAGAGATTGTCTTTTCTGTGTTATATAGTCTTGCTTCCTTTGTCATAGATTAATTGACTATATAATTGTGGGTTTGTTTCTGGGCCCTTTATTCAGTTCCAGTGATCCAGCGTCTGTTCTTGAGCCAGTAGTACCATGCTGTTTACAATAGCTTAGTTTAGAATCAGGTTTGGGGAGAATGATACCTGCAGTGTTGTTCTTTCTCAAGATTGTTTTGGCTTTTAGGAATTGTTTGTGGTTCCATATAACATTTAGGGTTATTTGTTCTAGTTCTGTGAAAAATGTCGTTAGTATTTTGATAGGGATTGCATTGACTCTGTAGGTTGCTTTGAGTAGAATGGGCATTCTAACAGTCTTTGAATTCATGAGCCCAATATATCTTTCATTTATTTTTGTTGTCTTCAGTTTCTTTCATCAATATCTTACATTTTTCAGAGGCTAGGTCTTTCACCTCCTTGGTTAAATTTATTCCTAGGTATTTCATTCTTTTTGATGCAGTTGTAAATGGAATTAAAAATTTCTCTCTGTTCATTATTAGTATATAGCAATGCAACAGATTTCTGTATATTAATTTTGTATCCTGCATACAAATTATATAATTTGCATTATAATTATTATATTATTATAATGTATTATCCTATAATGAATCTTGAAGTCAGGTAATGTGAGTAGTTCAACTTTGTTTTGTTTTGAACTTGTTTTGGCTATTCTACTTTCCTTCCTATTTCGTATACGATTTAGAATCATCTTGTCATTTTCCAAAATAAAGAGTGTACCAGAATTTTGATTGGGATTGCATTGCATATGTAGATAAATTTAGAGAGAAGTGATACCTTAACTATGCTCATCTGTAATCATGTGATAATGGTATATCTCTTCATTTACTCAGGTCATCTTTGATTTGTGTCATCAGTGTTTTATAGTTTTCAGAATACAAATCTTGCACATAGTCTGTTAGATTTATCCTTAAGCATTTCATGTTTTTCGGTGGTTATAAAAAGCAATATATATATACATAATTTGCAGTTGTTTCATTGTTCGTATGTGGAAACACATTTATCTTTTTATATTGAACTTTGTATACCACAACCTTGTTCAATTCCCTCATAAATCTACTAGGTTTACCTTCAGTTAAAAAAAAAATCTAGTTTTTTTAGTAGATTCTTTTGGAGTTCTCTTTATAGACAGTCTTGTTGCCTGTAATAAAGACAGATTTATTTCTTCTGTTGTAATGTATGCCTTTTATTTCTTTTTCATACCTTATAGCACTGGCTAGGACTTCCACTGTAACATCAAAGACAGCATTCAGTCTTCTACCATTAAATATGTTGTAGCTGTATTTGTTTTCAGGATGCCATTTATCAGGTTAAGCTCCATTCTATTGCTAGTTTACTGAGAGTTTTTAAAGAATGGATATTGAGTATTGTCAAATCCTTTATTTGTCTCTATTGAGATTATCATATGGTTTTTCTTCTTTTTTCTGTTGACCTGGTGAATTATATTGGTTAGTTTTCAAATGTTGAATCAGCCTTGCATTTCTAGGATAAACTCCATTTGGTCATGATATAATATCCTTTTTTATATTGCTAATGTTTTGTTAAAATTCTTTACATCTGTGTTCACAAGGGATATTGGGTTTCTAGTCTTCATTTCTCTTAATGTCTTTGGTTTTGGTATTAAGATATTACTTTGGGTAAGATACAACTTTGAGTAGAGCTTCTTGCAGTTAGAATTGAGCTGGTTAGTGTAGTTTGCTATATTTTGTGTAGAAAAAGGGGGGCTGTAAAACATGCAATGATATTCATATTACTGAAAATAAATGTGTTGTGGTTAAAAAAGTGAATTTTCTTAGGAAATGGACATTGAAGCAAAGGGGCAAAGGGCCATGGTGTATATAATTTATCCTTAATTGGTTTAGAAATGTATCTGCTTAACTTTGCAAAAAGAAGGGGTGGTAGAAGGTAATGGGACCAAAGATTTATGGGAGGGAATGACACTTCTCAAAGTCTACCTTTTTATATAGTTTTGTATAGTTTGACTTTTCAAAGCTTATTATCTTCCATATTCAAAATAAGGATAGGAATGGGGATAATCCTGAACTACCAAAACAAATGAACTTGATTGTATTTTTTTTTTTTACATTAGTACTGTACCTATACTGGAGGGAAGAAAGAGTCAATCTAAGTAATTTATTAACACAAGTCTTGACTGTTTACCCTCAGCTTGGCAGAGGTTGGAGGGAGGGACTGCAAACAAATCCTGAATTCTTTCATTAAGAGTTATTTTTTTGTAGTGGTGAAGACAAAGCAACTCTGGGTCATTCTTAGGTGTATTGTGGATTGAGTAAATGTTTTGAATTTGTTGGAGCCAGGCCTGAGGCAGAAGGGACACACAAATATGGAATGGGGAAAAGCAAAAATGAATCATGTGGGGATGGATTGGAACTGAAAGTATGAATTTATTATTTTTGAAACTAGTACATATATGTGTATGATGTGTATGTATATGTATGTGTAAACATCTATATGTACATATATTTGTGTGCATGTGAGTATATACATGCATATATTTCCTGGTAGCCCTGTCCAACAAAAAGGCTAAGAAGCAAAGAAGCAAATGAGCACACCTAATTCCCAAATCTTGGTTTCTCATACTATTCGCAACACAAAGGAACCAGAGTTCCTCAGAGAAGTGGCTGATGCAGGCCTGGGCAGGATACATACCAGGAGAACCTGTCTAATTTTTTTTTTCTTTAAGTGCTAGAAAAATGAGAAAATGTTTTTGAAAAAAATGGGAGCATGTTGCCAGAAGTCTGTTGGGTTTCCTACTGACCCAATCTGGAATAATGTTATCCTCAAATAAGTATAATAATGATGATGAACCATTGATTCATTATCCATAAGGATAATAAACTGATAATAAATAGAGAAAGTAGGTCTTTTGCTCACAGTAGAATTCTGAATTCTAGACTCGGAAAATCATCATTTTGCTGCTATTAGAGTAAAGATTAGATAGGGCAAGAATAAAAAAAAATCAAGGAGAAATACTGATGAGCAGGATATTTCCACAGTGTTAAAGTGTTTCCCCATAAACTCTGTATTATTTGCAAAGCATAAAATAGGGATTATGCATTGGTGAAATCCAACAACAGCATGGAACTGAGGGATATCATGTTACTCCAGATATGACACCCTGAGGGACACATCATCATCTATGTTGTGTTCTGGCCAAGACTGCATAGCCCGAATCTAATCATGAGGAGACATTGCACAAACCACAAATGAGAAACATGTGACTTAATAAAAAGGGGAGGGGGCCGTGTTCTTTAAAAAAACCAAGTCTGTGGATATGTTCCAAATTAAAAGCAGGCTTAAGAGAGAGAACCACCAACTGCAATACCTGACCCTAGACTGGATCCTATACTGGGTTGAGGGAAAGTACTATATATAAAAGGGTATTATTGGACCAACTGATAAATTTGGAATACTAATCTACAGTAAATAAAAATACTGTAATAATATTCATATTACTGAAAATAAATGTATTGTGGTTAAAAAAGTGACTTTTCTTAGGAAATGGGCATTGAAGCAAAGGGGCAAAGGGCCATGATGTATATAATTTATCCTCAATTTGTTTAGAAAACAAAACTGTGAGTGTGTTTGTCTCTGTGAACGGGAAGAAAGTGCAAGACAGCATGTGAACACAGATGATAAAACAAAGAGACTAACATTAACAGTTGGTGACTTTGGGTGTAAGGGTGATTTTTGTATTATTATACTTGCAACCTTTCTGTAAGTTTGAAATTATTTCCAAACAAAATATTTATAACATTTAAAAATATCTGCCATTTATTTGTAGACTTTCCTTATTTATAAAGAGCTTAGTTCTTTGTCTGGAATCAGTTTAGAATGAACATTTTTGTAATTCTTTCCTGTGTGTTGGTGTTGTGGCTCTGCAAACCAACCATTGTTTAATATGACAAGCAGTTAATGGAAAATAAATGTCACCATTCTGGCTGTGGCCAGCCAGTGTTCTAAAACCTAATTTTGGGGGGAACTGTTTACTATAGTGATTACTTTGAGATTCTGGAAGTATTAGCTGCATCTACTGAAGTCTTTAGAGTTGTTGTTACCATTTATCTGTTTAAGAAATATTAGACTGATTATTTTCATTGAGAATCTAGCTGTTGCCCCTGATTATTTAGATTATTTTCTTTTGTAAACTCAGAAAGATTGTCATTTTAGATGTAAGAGTAATTATTTGTTTATTCAAAAAAATGTTTATTGCATACCCACTATGTGCCAAACCACTTTGTAGGCATTGAAGATACAGCACCAAACAAAACAAAGCTCTTTTGCCCTCATGGCTTTTACGTTTTTTGGGGGGAGATTTAGACAAACAGGAAAAGAAGTGAAATGAATGTGAGTAGAATGGGAGAAAGCCAAATCAGGGGAGTGCGTTAGGGATGCTGGGAGCAGAATTGTTTCAGGTTTAAATAGAGTGATTAGAAAAGACTCAGCTAGGAGACATTTGAGCAGAGATATGAAGATAGCAAGGGAGTGAGGCATGTGGAGATCATCATCTTTGGGAAAAGCATATAGACAGAATAGCAAGTGTAAAGGGCCTGAGGCAGGAGTATGCCTACCCTCTGTGTAAGGAATAACAAGAAGGTCAGTAGAAATTGGGTCAGAGGTAATGGGTGCCAAATTATATAGGTTCTTTTATCCTATTTTAAAGATTTTGGCATTTACTATGAGATGAGAAGTCATTGTGATATTTTTTGGCAAAAACGTTACATTATAAGATTTATGGAAGATTTTCAGGATCACTCTGGCTGCTTTGATAAGGAAGGACTAAAATAGGGCAAGGTAGAAGTTTAGGAGGCCATATACTTTACTGAACTGGAAAAAATCTAAGTGAGAGATGATAGTTACTATTCTCAAAATCTGTGTAGGTAATGAGAAATGGTCAAATTCTGGGTATGTTTTGTAGATAGAAGCAGTAGTATTTGCTGATGTGTCGGAGAGAGTGTAAGAACTTCAGTGATCAGTGAGAAGAGGAGAAACAAGCAAAGAAGGCTGAGAAGGAGTGGCCAGTGAGATAGGATGAAACCAAGAGAACCCAGGAAAGTGCTGGTTCTGGAAGCCAGGTGAAGTGTATCAAGCTTGATGAGTCATGCCAAATGTTGCCCATAGGTCAAGAAGGATGAGAACTGCCTGGCCTTTGGATTTCACAGTGTGTAGGTAATTGGTGACCTTCAAGTTTCAGTGGTATAGTGGGGAGCCCAAGTCTATTAAGAGTATATTGAATTTGAACTGAAGAATACTTGAAGACAATACGGACAATTCTTGTGACCTTTTGCTGAAAAGGGAATCAGAGAAATTGACCATAACAGTGGGGGGCATGTGGGGTTAAAATTTTTGTTGTTTTATAATGATTGGAAATATATATGAAATATATTTATATACTTATATATAAAATATTTACTTATATACATTGGAAATTATTTGCATATATTAGAAATATATATATATATATACACACATGCACATATACACCAATGGTTTTGCTTTATCATAACGGGATTAGGAATTGATTTAAGAGACAGAAATGGGACTTATTAGAGCAATGTCCTTGAACAGCGGGGTCATAACGTACTATCAAAGTGCAGGAGTTAGACTTTGATGTGGTCGCAGGAAGTTCAAGCACAGTGGAAGGGTACAGATTTAGGTGAGTGGGTAAGTGTGGTTCTGGAAATTCTCCTCTGATTGGTTATAGAGGGAGGCCAGATTGCAGTCATTCAGATTTATATGACTAGATTTTTTTCCTGTATGATGCTCATCAGGTGATCTGCAGTTCCATAGCTGGGGCCTCCTTCCTTCTCAGGGTCTCCCTTGCCCAGCCCTCCTGCCCCCATCCCACTTGCTGCTTTTGAGTAGGGGCCCTGCCAGGAACTGACGAACTTAGCAAGGAGCCATAGTGTTTATATGTGCACAAGTAGGGGCAGAGGGGTGTTATGCCCAGGCCTTACCCCCTAGCCCCTGGGGAAGGGTGAGGCAGGGCAGGGGCAGTCTCTGGGGTCAGTCCCAGGTGGATGGTTACCTCCCCTTCTGCCACTCTAAACCTCGGGGCCCTCAAATGGGGTCAGGGCCCTTCTAGAGGGGTGTGGGGGGTTGCATTCCTGAATGCACCATAATCACTGTTTAAAATATTAAAAAGTCTAAAGTGAAAAAAAAAAGAGAAGCCATCAGAGGACTATAGTCCTGCCTGTTAAAATTTTTTTTTTGCCAGTTAACTTTGTTACTCTTTAGTCTGTCTAATTTGTATAAATACTTGATAAGAGTTTCATAAAACTCTTTTGGGGCCATCTGGAATTTTTTTTTCCTCATTTATCTTCATGCCAAAGAGTATGATTCAAAAGTTTTTAGAATTACACAGTACAATTTTCATGTAAGGTAAAGAAAAACAACTTAAAGACGTAGTAGTTAGGCCAAAGAGGTGTAGCTAATTGCAAGCCAAATCTGGAATCCAGGTCTGTGGTATTCTAATTTGTATAATTTAGTTTTGAAATTGAGCTTTCATATCTATGTACATATACGTTCAAACTCATCCCTTGGACAATATAACTGACTTATTGTTGGAGGCAACCAAAGCATGAAATAAAAAACATGTGAAATGTCTGGGTTAAATAAGAACTCTGTTTAAATTGTGGTTTGTGTAAAAACTGATACCTAAATTATAATGCATAATGCAATTAGAATGCTCTGAAACCATGTCAAAGCATTTGCCCTTTGCTGAATTTATATTATAATAAAGATTATAAAACAGGATAAATTATATAATATTTCAGATTTCTGACACTGTAAGACCTCTCTGGATTACATAGTATACCAAAATGGATTGAGAAAAACATTAGTGCTCTAGCTTACAGCTTCCATTTCTGCCTGGCCTCCTCCGGTTTCTGCTTCTCCTTCTCTATCTCAACACTTGGCTGTACCTGGTAATTCAAAATGGGTAAAACCAAAACCATCCAAAATACATAAAATTTCTATGAACTGTAAAGGGCAAATATCTGAGGAAGAAGTGAGCAAAAGATATAAATAGGCATTTCGTAAAAGAGGAAACAAGAGTTAGCCAGTAAACCTGAAGAAATGCCCAGTATCATTAATCAGCAGGAAAATGCAAATTATCACCACAATTAGATGCCATTTTATACCTCAAAATTAAGAAGTTGGCATTACTAACTGTTAGAGAGGATGTGGATCAATATGAATTCCCTCTTGCTGCTGGGATTTAAATTGCTGAACACACTTTGGGGAAAATAAAAGTCAGCATCGTGAGGAAAAATTGAACATATGTATGTTCCCCAGCTCCTAGGCACATGGGACACAGGGAGAAGCCTTTAAGAACTTCCATAACAGAAACATTCATAATAGCAAAAAAACCCAAAAAAACAAAGCCTGGGGAAGATAAGATGCTGTTGTAAAGAGAATGGATAATTCACTTATGGTACATTTACAAATGCAGAATTATTCAGTGAAAATAGATGAATTACAACTACACACAACAACATGGATGAGTCTTGATTAAAAAAAAATTCCTAAAAGATGGGAGCCATTGAATACCATTTTTAGAGAACTCAAAAAAAGAATGAAACAATGTTGTTGGGGGAATCTGTGTGTGTATATATGTATCTGTGTGTGTGTGTGTGTGTGTGTGTGTGTGTGTGTGTGTATATATGTGTGTATATATATATGATATACTTTTTAAAAAGCAAACGAATGATAAACACAAAATACAGGATAGCTGTTTGACGGGACAGAGGGATGGGAGGGGTGAGGCATGGGATAGGCAGGAGCAAATCAGCAAAACAAAAACAATACTTCCATTCAAGGTCTTGTGTTGGGTGGGAGGTACCTGGATGTTCATTCTATTATTTTGCTTTGAATTTCTTAAATTTTTTATTAAGGTATTATTGATATACACTCTTATGAAGGTTTCACATGAAAAAACAATGTGGTTACTACATTTACCCATATTATCAAGTCCGCACCCATACCCCAGTGCAGTCACTGTCCTTGGGTATAGTAAGATGCCACAGATTGACTATTTGCCTTCTCTGTGCTACACTGTTTTCCCGTGATCCCCCACACTATGTGTACTAAACAAAATACCCCTCAATCCCTTTCTCCCTCCCTCCCTACCCGCCCTCCCACACACCTCCCCTCCCACACACCTCCCCTTTGGTAACCACTAGTCCCTTCTTGGGGTCTGTGAGTCTGCTGCTATTTTGTTCCTTCAGTTTTGCTTCGTTGTTATACTCCACAAATGAGGGAAATCATTTGGCACTTGTCTTTCTCCGCCTGGCTTATTTCACTGAGCATAATATCCTCCAGCTCCATCCATGTTGTTGCAAATGGTAAGATTTGTTTCTTTCTTGTGGCTGAATAGTATTCCATTGTGTATATGTACCACCTCTTCTTTAACCATTAATCTACTGATGGACACATAGGTTGCTTCCATATCTTGGCTATTGTAAATAGTGCTGAAATAAACATAGGAGTGCATATGTCTTTTTGAATCTGAGAAGTTGTATTCTTTGGGTAAATTCCAAGGAGTGGGATTCCAGGGTCAAATGGTATTTCTATTTTTAGTTTTTTGAGGATCCTCCATATTGCTTTCCACAATGGTTGAACTAGCTTACATTCCCACCAGCAGTGAAGGAGGGTTCTCCTTTCTCCGCATCCTCACCAGCACTTGTTGTTCTTAGTCTTTTGGATGGTGGCCATCCTTACTGGTGTGAGGTGATATCTCATTGTGGTTTTAATTTGCATTTCCCTGATAATTAGTGATGTGGAGCATCTTTTCATTTGTCTGTTGGCTGTCTGAATTTCTTCTTTGGAGAACTGTCTCTTCATATCCTCTGCCCATTTTTTAATCAGGTTATTTGCTTTGGGTGTTGAGGCACGTGTGTTCTTATATAATTTTGGATGTTAACCCCTTGTTGGATATGTCATTTACAAATCTATTCTCCCATACTGTAGGATGCCTTTTTGTTCTGTTGATGGTGTCCTTTGCTGTACTGGAACCTTTTAGTTTGATGTAGTCCCATGAGTACATCTTTGGTTTTGTTTCCCTTGCTCTAGGAGATGCGTTCAGGAAGAAGTCGCTCATGCTTGTGTTCAGGAGATTTTTGCCTATGTTGTTTTCTAAGAGTTTTATGGTTTCATGACTTACATTCAGGTCCTTGGTACATTTCGAGTTTACTTTTGTCAGTGTGGTTAAACCATAATCCAGTTTCATTCTCTTGCATGTAGCTGTCCAGTTTTGCCAGCACCAGCTGTTAAAGAGGCTGTCATTTCCCCATTGTATGTCCATGGCTCCTTTATCATATATTAATTGACCATATATGGTTGGGTTTATATCAGGGCTCTCTAGTCTGTTCCATTGGTCTATGGGTCTGTTCTTGTGCCAGTACCAAATTGTCTTAAGTACTGTGGCTTTGTAGTAGAGCTTGAATTGGGGAGCATAATCCCCCCAGTTTTATTCTTCCTTCTCAGGATAGCTTTGGCTATTCGGGGTCTTTTGTTGTTCCATATGAATTTTAGAATGATTTTCTCTAGTTCGTTGAAAAATGCTGTTGGTATTTTGATAGGAATTGCATTGAATCTGTAGATTGCTTTAGGCAGGATGACCATTTTGACAATATTAATTATTCCTATCCATGAGCATGGGATGTGTTTCCATTTATTGGTATCCTCTTTAATTTCTCTCATGAGTGTCTTGTAGTTGTAGAGTATAGGTCTTTCACTTCCTTGGTTAGGTTTATTCCTAGGTATTTTATTCTTTTGGATGCAATTGTGAATGGAATTGTTTTCCTGATTTCTCTCTCTGCTAGTTCGTTGTTAGTGTATAGGAATGCCACAGATTTCTGCGTATTAATTTTCTATCCGGCAACTTTGCTGAAATCATATTAGATCCAATAATTTTCGAGTGTATTCTTTAGGGTTTTTTTATGTACAATATCATGTCATCTGCAAACAGGGACAGTTTAACTTCTTCCTTGCCAATCTGGATGCCTTTTATTTCTTTGTGTTGTTTGATTGCTGTGGCTAGGACCTCCTGTACAATGTTAAATAGAAGTGGGGAGAGTGGGCATCCTTGCCTTGTTCCCAATTTTAAAGGTAAAACTTTCAGCTTCTCGCTGTTAAGTATAATGTTGGCTGTGGGTTTGTCATATATGACCTTTATTATGTTGAGGTACTTGCCCTCTATACCCATTTTGTTGAGAGTTTTTATCATGAATGGATGTTGAATTTTGTAAGATGCTTTTACAGCATCTATGGAGATGATCATATAGTTTTTGTCTTTCTTTTTGTTGATGTAGTGGATGATTTTGATGGATTTTCAAATGTTGTACCATCCTTGCCTCCCTGGAATAAATCCTACTTGATCATGATGGATGATCTTTCAAATGTATTTTTGAATTCGGTTTGCTAATATTTTGTTGAGTATTTTTTGCATCTATGTCCATCATTGATATTGGTCTATACTTTTCTTTTTTTGTGGTGTCTTTGCCTGGTTTTGGTATTAGAGTGATGCTGGCCTTATAGAATGAGTTTCGAAGTATTCCCTCTTCTTCTACTCTTTGGAAAACTTTAAGGAGGATGGGTATTATGTCTTCACTAAATGTTTGATAAAATTCAGCGGTGAAGCCTGGTCCAGGGTTTTTGTCTTAGGTAGGTTTTTGATTGCCAATTCAATTTCATTGCTGGTAATTGGTCTGTTCAGATTTTCTGTTTCTTTCTGGGACAGCCTGTGAAGGTTGTATTTGTCTAGAAAGTTGTCAATTTCTTCTAGGTTATCCAGTTTTTTAGCATATAATTTTTCATAATATTCTCTAGTAATTCTTTGTATTTCTGTGGTGTCCATTGTTGATTTTTCCTTTCTCATTTGTGATTCTTTTTATGTGAGTAGGCTTTCTTTTTTTCTTGATAAGTCTGGCACGGGGTTTATCTATTTTGTTTATTTTCTCGAAGAACCATCTCCTGCTTTCATTATTTCTTTCTATTGTTTTATTTTTCTTGATTTTATTTATTTCTGCTCTAATCTTTATTATGTCCCTACTTCGACTGACTTTGGGCCCCATTTGTTCTTGTTTTTCTAGTTTCGTTGTGAGTTTAGACTGCTCATATGGGATTGTTCTTCTTTCCTGATGTAGGCCTGTATTGCAATATACTTTCCTCTTAACATGGCCTTCGCTGTGTCCCAGATATTTTGTGGTGTTGAATTATTGTTGTCATTTGTCTCCATATATTGCTTGATCTCTGTTTTTATTTGGTCATTGATCCATTCGTTATTTAGGAACATGTTGTGAAGCCTCCATGTGTTTGTGGGATTTTTTCATTTTTTTGCATAATTTATTTCTAGTTTCATACCTTTGTGGTCTGAGAAACTGGTTGCTACAATTTCAGTCTTTTTGAATTTACCGAGGCTCTTTTTGTGGCCTGGTATATGATCTATTCTTGAAAATGTTCCATGTGCAGTTGAGAAGAATGTGTATTCTGCTGCTTTTGGGTGTAGAGTTCTATAGATGTCTGTTACGTCCATCTGTTCTATTGTGTTGTTCAGTGCCTTTGTCTCCTTATTTTCTGTTTCGTTGATCTGTTCTTCAGAGTGAGTGGAGTGTTGAAGTCTCCTCGAATGAATGCATTGCATTCTATTTCTCCTTTTAATTCTGTTTGTATTTGTTCCACATATGTAGGTGCTCCTGTGTTGGGTGCATAGATATTTGTAATGGTTTTATCTTCTTGTTGGATTGACCCTTTTATCATTATGCAATGTCCTTGTTTATCTTTTGTGACTTTCTTTGTTTTGAAGTCTATTTTTGCAGATCCAAGTACTGCATCTCCTGCTTTTCTCTCCCTATTAGTTGCCTGAAATATCTTTTTCTATCCCTTCACTTTCAGTCTCTGTATGTCTTTGGGTTTAAAGTGAGTCTCTTGTAGGTAGCATATAGATGGGTCTTTTTTTTTTAATCCATTCAGTTACTCTATGTCTTTTGATTGGTTCATTTAGTCCATTTACATTTAGGGTGATATGGGTAGGTATGTACTTATTGGCATTGCAGACTTAGATTCCTGGTTACCAAAAGTTAAAAGTTAACTTCTTTACTATCTAAGAGTCTAACTTAACTCACTTAATATGCTATTACAAACACAGTCTAAAGGTTTTTTTTTTTCTTCCTCCTCCCTTCTTTATATATTAGGTATCATATTCTGTGCTCTATGTCTATCCCTTAATTGACTTGGGGGTTGTTGTTTTAATTTCTGCATTTGCTTAGTAATTAGCTCTTCTACTTCCTTTACTGTGGTTTTATTACCTCTGGTGATAGCTGTTAAACCTTAGGAACACTTCTATCTATAGGAGTCCCTCCAAAATACACTATAGAGATGGTTTGTGGGAGGTAAATTATCTCAGCTTTTGATTATCTAGAAATTGTTTAATCCCACCTTCAAATTTAAGTGATAATCTTGCTGGATAAAGTATTCTTGGTTCAAGGCCCTTCTGCTTCATTGCTTTAAATACATCATTCCACTCCCTTCTGGCCTGTAAGTTTTCTGTTGAGAAGTCTGATGATAGCCTGGTGGGCTTTCCTTTGTATGTGATCCTATTTCTCTCTCTAGCTGTTTTTAATAGTCTGTCCTTATCCTTGATCTTTGCCATTTTAGTTACTATATGTCTTGGTGTTGTCTTCCTTGGGTCCCTTATATTGGGAGATCTGTGTATCTCCATGGCCTGAGAGACTATCTCCTACCCCAGATTGGGGAAGTTTTCAGCAATTACCTCCTCAAAGACACTTTCTATCCCTTTTTCTCTCTCTTCTTCTGCTGGTACCCCTATAATGCGAATTTTGTTCCGTTTTGATTGGTCACACCGATTTCACAATATTCTTTCATTCTTAGAGATGCTTTTTTCTTTCTGTGCCTCAGCTTCTTTGTATCCCACTTCTCTAGTTTCTATTTCAGTTATTTTCTCCTCCACTGTATCCAATCTGGTTTTAATACTGTCCATTGTGCTCTCCAACGATTGGATGCCTGACCGGAATTCATTCCTGCGTTCTTGAATATCTTTCCGTACCTCCATGAGTATGTTAATGATTTTTATTTTGAACTCTCTTTCAGGAAGAGTTATCAGGTCTATGTCATTTAAATCTTTCTCAGGAGTGGTATTAATAATTTTACTCTGAAGCAGATTCCTTTGGCGTTTCATATTTGTATGTGGCGCCCTCTCGTGTCCAGAAATTCTACTCCCTGGAGCTGCTCAGGTCCTGAAGCAATGTTGAGGTGTACAGGGGAGTGATATTGGTGCCTGGATGGAGGAAAGAGCTGTTTCCTGCTACCCGGCTGCTATGCCTTTCTCCACTGCCTGAACCAGTGGGCTAAGCACACAGGTATAAGCCTCTATGCTTTGTGTTGTAGTTGCTGTAGACAGATCTTCCCTCTGACTGGCCTAAATCCAGAGTAGGGTCTGCCAGTTTCAGATCCAAGTGGGGCTGGCCGGGAGAAAGGCGCAGTAGGGTGTATATCACAGAGGTGTCCTTGGAGCTGTGTAGCGCTTGAGCATCTGACGATCGTCTAAGGAGGAAGATTTTTTTTTTTTTTCCTCCTTAATTATGAGAGTCTATATGCCAAAGCTCCCAACCTGCTGGGCAGAGTGCACCCGGACAGTTTTGTCTACCTGTCCTCTCTCCTGAGCAGTAAGCTTCTGCAATCCTTGCCCCTTTAGCAGCCCTCTTGCTAAGGGCTTTCTTGTTAGGAAGTCTCTTAGACTGCCCACCTTTCTTTTGTCCCAGAGCTGCTGGATATGGATCCGTGCTTTCCACAAGTGGCTTTAATCTCAGTCTCTCCAGGAATTCTGTCTGTCTTAGCTTTCCAACCCCGTAGTCACAAGAGTATCATGCACGCACCATGAATTGTAGGTTTGTGCTCCCAGACAGATCTCCGGAGTTAGGTATTCAGCAGTCCCAGGCCTCCACTCCCTCCCTGCTTGGTTTTTCTTCCTCCCGCAGGTGAGCTGGGGTGGGGGAAGGGCTTGGTCCCCACCGGGCCACAGCTTTGGTACATCACCCTGTTCTGTGAGGTTTGCTCTTTTCTCCAGGTGTATGCAGTCTGGAGCAGTCCTCTTTCCTGTTGCCCTTTCAGGATTAGTTATATTAATTATATTTTCGTATTACATGTGGTTTTAGGAGGAAGCCTGTGTCTCACCTCTAATGCCACCGTCTTTAATTCCTTCCAATTTGCTTTGAATTTAAAACATTTTACAAATAATTGTTGTACATAACAATATACTAAAAAACTGGGAAGGCATTATCTGAAGTCGCAATTTAGGACACATCACTTCTACCGACTGCCTCACTGACAGTTGAATTCCTAATGTCACTCTGTATTTCACTAAAGGTATCTTGTTTTAAGGTCTTGTAATTGTATGAACCACAGTTAAATTTTTTTTTCCTCTTGGAATTAAAAAAAGGTCTTCTATCTGATTAATCCTGTGTCTGCCATCTGGCAAGTCACTTAATAACTTTTAGATAAATAACTGAATGATTTGGGAAAATAATTCAGGATTTTTCTGAGAATCCACTAAAGAAGTAGATTAGATTTTTAATATCCCTTACTTTTCCTTCCACTTGTAGCTGGGTTCTTACTCAGTAAGAAGTGAGATAGCAAAACTAAGTTATTGTTACATATGTTTTTGACTGATAATTGTGTATTTTAAGGCAATTTTTCTGTTTGAACTATTGTAATAATATTTTCAAAGAGTAACAAATATATGAGAAAAATATGGTTGATTAGAAAAGCAGATATTGCTAAAAGATGAAGGCATTTTTAGACATAAAATTTTACAGTTCGAAGGTCTGTGGGTATTAGTTCTAGCTTCTTATTTTTGAATAAAGGAGCTTTGGGACCAAAGAGGTAGTTGATTAAGATCATCGAAGATGTTGAGAGCTGAATTAAGTGAGACCAGAACTGAGATCTCATGATTCATGTAATAGTGTTTTCATATTGAAATGCTGAGTGGTAAATAAAAGAAACATTTAAATATCCAATATAAAACATGCTAAATAACTTGAGGTTGGGTATAGCCATTGAGTGAGGAAGCAGTGTTTTCTGATTTTAAATTAGAACAAACAATTGAGCTCTGTACCACATTTATCTTAAGGTGCTTGACAAATACACCTGAGAAATAATATAAATTTTTTTCTTTTCTGCTCAGATTTGGTTCTTCAAAAAGACACAAATTGATCTATGATGTGAAAATGAATACTGGACTGGAAGGTGGAAGAATTAGGTTGTGAACCTGTCTCTGCCACTAAATAACAGTTCTATCATTGATTCTTTGCAGAATTTTTCCAGGCCTCAGTGAAAAGCTGAACAAGATGGTTTCAAGGCACCAACTCTAAATGAGTCCATATTCTTCACTGATTTTGAATAGCGTATTTTATCTATTTTATAAAGTGTGTCATGTGTTCCACTATTAAACCATTGGCAACAAATAAGGAGATAGAGAATCAGTAGATAATGAGCAATTCATGATGCTAAGACATATTCTGAAAATAAACTGGGTTTTCTTTTCCTTTCTTTCATCACAAGTATAAATACTTCTCTGCATCTGCTTCAGGAATAAAGTGCCTGCCGCTCCTATTGTTTCTACGCAGGTTCATGCCATCCCAGAGCAGTGAATCAGGTCAGTCTTAGGACTGTTTTGTCTGTTAAACAAGGGGCCAAGAACGAGAATCACGATAGTCTTCGCTGCATTGTTGCCTTAGAGCAAGACCACTGAATTGTGACTCATCTGAGCTGGGTTTCAATCGTTCTTTACCATTGATTTCTTACTCTTTCTTCATATTTTCATGGGAAGCCCATTTGAAGCTCCCACAATAGTATATAAGAATAAAGAAAGAAGAAAGTATGCTTAGTGGAAAAATACATAAATTATTTAGTATTATTCAGAAAACTTCAGTCTAACTTTAAACAAAAGTTTATCACTCTTGTGACATAACAGCTTTGTAATCAGAAAGTTTCCCCTCACCGTTATATAAAAAAAGAAATAAGAACTTTTATCTTCTTTTACTTTTTTTTTCTTTTCATTTTTTTTAAAGCACTTGGGGAGTTTGTTTTGTTTCCTTTCATTAAATCAATTATTTTTTGGTCCTATGTAGAATTAATTCTTCAAGTGGTATCTCACTTTTCACTGTGGTGAATTGTGCTTTTCCTCATAAAGTCTTCCAAGGCCTACCCTTATTTATCTAAGAAAATTTGAGAGTAACAAGTCATAGATTATTAAGATTCCTTTAATTTTATCAGCTTTTCTGTGGCCACATTTTAAGAACTAATTTATTATAACTGTAGAAATTACCAGACATTTGTGAGGATATTTAATATACCAAATTGGTTAAAGGGAAATGCCCAATTACAAAGTTAGTCTTACAGAATGTAGTGGCCCAGTCATATATACTGTATCCACAAGCTAGCATTTTTCAATATTCATACTGATGAAGAAATGCTTGGCAGGTATTACTATGGATTCATTTTTGTAATCTTCGTTTTGGAAAGTAGTATAGTTGTATTTCTGGAAGGAGATTTGACCTAGTTGACATTATCTGTTTGAGTTAATCTAAGGTGTGTGTGCGCAGCATGGAGTAACATTTCTTTGGTAAACTTGAGTAAATTTAGTCTATTTTCAAAGTCATTGAGAAAAGATGGTTTTAAAGAACTCCATTAGAATAGATTGAGCATATACTTCTGAAGCATCAGGTTACATGACTGAATTTTATAAGAGGTTGTTATTTATAATTTTTTGTGAATTACATATATATGTATATATAAAATATGTTTTAGTAGACCTGTGAAATACCTCATTAAAAGAATGAGACTTATTTTTAACTCTTACTAGGTTTGGAAGTTAAATCATTTCATAACTATAGAAGTTTAAGTATGTATTCAATAGGATTTCTATGTGAAATCCCTTCTTGTTAGCAGGATGTAGTTTAATACAGAATTAAAATTTTAGAATTCTCTTTGATACTTGTAGAGTAGACTGAGGAATGCATTCTGATATCTGAACAAATGGTAATCTTTTTATTATAAAACTGATGCATTGATTATATCAAAGAGGAAGTTCTAATTTAATCTTTTATTCTCCGTTACCAGGATACTGAATTGAGAATTTTGTTTATAATTTGCCTTCTTTTTATTATGAAAACTTTTGGGAATAGATAGACTTATGACTAGATTTTGGGCTTAGACTCAATGAGGAAAATAGTTTTATATGTTTTATGGTTTAGAAAAATATTACCCAGAAATTAAAGTCTATGTAAAATGTATTCTTTCCGGAAACATTGAGAGAGTTTAAAAAGTTCAAGGAGGTAAACTCAATACAATATAAAAAGTACACATGTACTTTTGTATATGTGGGGCTTAAATTACAAAGTTTAAAAAGCTTTTATAATAAGAAAAAATACAAGTTGGAAAGTAAAATAACAGTACTAATTAGAATATTGGGATTTTAAAATTTAACTCATTTCAAGAAGTGATACCTAAAGTTTGGGACTTATATATAAATCATTTTAATCATACTTGATCTCTTGTGAAACTTTCCTTTTTTTCCTTAAAGTTTTCATTGACTAGAGGTGGAGGTTTCTATAACTACATCATTGAATTGATTTTTGACTGAGTATCTCTTATTTGGCTCTTGTTTTGGGGACAGATTATGTGACCTTTACTGACAGTATGATAAAGAAATTACATAAACCATAAAAAACAGATACAAGAGTAAAAACCTGCTGTGTAATATGTTTTTGGTTAGGGTCCCAAACTTAGTCACATTTCCTGGTTTATTACTGTGTCATTCTTTATAGCTATTTGTTCTTATACAAATTTCTTAATTTCTTAATCTCTTTTCTTATTTTCTCACCTGTAAAACGGGTTTATTAATAGTATTTAATAGAAGTATCCAAGGGCTAAATGAAGTAATGCTTGTCAACTGCTGAACATTGTACCTGGCACATAGTAAGTAGGAGTTAAATTTATGTCAGCTGTCGTTGTTACACGCATCAGCCTTAAGTCATTTTTACTTCTGATGGTTAGAATATAAACAAATGATGTTCTGCTACTGATAATAGTAACCCTTAGTGTTTAGATGATTACACATTTTATTAGTATATGGCTTTTTTGGGGGGGGGAAAAATAGAATAGAGTTTGCATAAAAAAGATAGGAGTTTAGAGCCATTGCTTGAATATTGACATAGAAAGGAGAGGAAAATGGAAATGGAGGAAATTAGTACACTGTTTTTTGCTGTAGGTCTGAGGAGATATATAAGGTTTTTAATTGGGAACACTAGGATGTCAAATTTCATTTTCATTTTCTTTTTAAACTTTAACCTCTAGCCACTTTCTTCTGTTGTTTGTTTTGTTTTGACCTGGCGGAGAGTACTGGGAGAGGGGATGCCTTTTCTCTTCATAGTTGTGTAAAACATGTCACCTTGGTCTGTGCTTCCATGGTAGGATTGTCTCTTGCACCCCGTTTTATGAATGAAGCCCTCTACTGCAGGGCACTTTGAAGGGTAGTAGTCTGAGATGACTGTGGCCACAGAGTAGCATCCCAAGAAAGCTAAACTCTTTTTAGAAAAAGAACCTATGCCTGACTCTGGTGAAGTAGAGAATTTAGAAGGAAGTCTTTTACTCATGTACATTTCGCTCCTGATTTGGTGAGACATCAGCTTTACCTTTGCCTGAGTATGTTTTTATATAAATGGAGAAGGCTGCTGCTCTCCTTGAGTGTTTGTAATGTGAAAGTGTTATACAACATAAATGATGTAGAAAGAGGAGAGGACATGTGTGGGTGGTGGTGGTGGATCTGAAATACATATAAGCTCCCAACAGTTTTATTATTTTCGTTGTGTGTAGTCGGGAAGAAACCTCAGAAAGTCTAGGCCAGAATCATATTTTGAAAGTAAAGATACAGTATTTTTTGACTGAATGAAGGATTATTGCAAATATGCATTTATCTATATGCTGAAGTAGAATGTTTAAAAAAACGAGTTCAAAATGTACTGGGAAGGAAATACAGGCTCTTTAAAAATTTTTTTTGCTTTTAAAGTTTTTCCTCTTCATTTTGGATTTTCTTATAAACATTAGAATATTTTGGTTCTTTCCTCCTCCAAGTAGCTTAAGTTATTTATAAGGGTCTGCCTGTGTTTCCTTCTACATAATTTTTGACCTTTTCAGTTTGGTTCTTTTGTTTTTGGTCTTACTGCATGTTTTTAGAAAGCAGCTCATGTATCATGTGTCCATGATGCAAGAATTGTCTTTCTCTTTACAGTATCTCCCGCTCTTTGTAGCTATATAATTGCCTGGTCCAAAAAAATATTTCAAAAAGCCCCATAAGAGTGAATTTCTTTTTTTAAATGTTTTGTGTCACAAATTTATTTTAAACGTTGTTGCTTTTGAAAAACATTTTACACAAGGAAAATAACTTTACAATCCTAAACTCGGGTTTTAATCTTCAGGTTAACATTTCAGTACATATTATTTCAGTCTTTTTTCCTTTGCTTGTACTATACTAACTCTTTATCTGTGTAAAGATGTAGATATAATTTTATACATAATTATAATATTTTAATATATAGTTATATATAGTTACACATAATTTTCTTATAAAATTTGATATATATAATAGTTAATAAAATAACAACATACTATATAAGTACACATTCTGTTATGAAACAAACATTTTTCCCATAATATAATTTGGACAGGTTTCTGCAATATTACATGTATATTTACCTAATTTTTAAGATAATGATTGTTTAGAACGGGAATCAGCAAACTACGACCTGTGCACCAGCCACCTATTTAAAAAATTTTTTTTATTAAGGTATTATTGATATACACTCTTATGAAGGTTTCACATGAAAAAACAATGTGTTGACTACTTTTACCCATATTACCAAGTCCACACCCATACTCCAATGCAGTCACTGTCCATCAGTGTAGTGAGATGCCACAGAATTCACTGTTTGCCTTCTCTGTGCTACACTTTTTTCCCTGTGACACCACATGATGTGTACTACACATAATACCCCTCAATCCCCTTCTCCCTCCCTCCCAACCCCCTCCCCTTTGGTAACCACTAGTCCCTTCTTGGAGTCTGTGAGTCTGCTGCTATTTTGTTCCTTCAGTTTTGCTTCGTTGTTATACTCCACAAATGAGGGAAATCATTTGGCACTTGTCTTTCTCCGCCTGGCTTATTTCACTGAGCATAATATCCTCCAGCTCCATCCATGTTGTTGCAAATGGTAGGATTTGTTTCTTTCTTGTGGCTGAATAGTATTCCATTGTGTATATGTACCACCTCTTCTTTAACCATTCATCTATTGATGGACAGATAGGTTGCTTCCATATCTTGGCTATTGTAAATAATGCTGCAATAAACATAGGGGTGCATATGTCTTTTTGAATCTAAGAAGTTGTATTCTTTGGGTAAATTCCAAGGAGTGGGATTCCAGGGTCAAATGGTATTTTTATTTTTAGTGTTTTGAGGATCTTCCATATTGCTTTCCGCAGTGGTTGAACTAGCTTACATTCCCACCAGCAGTGTAGGAGGTTCCCCTTTCTTCATCCTCACCAGCATTTGTTGTTCTTAGTCTTTTGGATGGTGGCCATCCTTACTGGTGTGAGGTGATATCTCATTGTGGTTTTAATTTGCATTTCCCTGATGATTACTGATGTGGAGCATCTTTTCATGTGTCTGTTGGCCATCTGAATTTCTTTGGAGAACTGTCTCTTCATATCCTCTGCCCATTTTTTAATCAGGTTATTTGCTTTTTGGGTGTTGAGGCACGTGTGTTCTTATATAATTTTGGATGTTAACCCCTTGTTGGATATGTCATTTACAAATCTATTCTCCCATACTGTAGGATGCCTTTTTGTTCTGTTGATGGTGTCCTTTGCTGTACAGAAACCTTTTAGTTTGATTTAGTCTCATGTGTTCATTTTTGCTTTTGTTTCCCTTGCTCTAGGAGATGTGTTCAGGAAGAAGTTGCTCATGCTTATATTCAGGAGATTTTTGCCTTTGTTGTCTTCTAAGAGTTTTATGGTTTCATGACTTACATTCAGGTCTTTGATCCATTTCGAGTTTACTTTTGTGTATGAGGTTAAACAATAATCCAGTTTCATTCTCTTGCATGTAGCTGTCCAGTTTTGCCAACACCAGTTGTTGAAGAGGCTGTCATTTCCCCATTGGGACATAGTATATAGAACCAACCACTAAGAGTGTGTTACTGGAATTACAGATTGGTAAGGACTTCATTAAGAATATCATTATCTTTTCACCAAAAGACTAGAATGATTTCTGTTTCCCTCATTATTACAAAACGTAAAGAGGCAGACAGAATGCCCTTATTAGTACCAAGGTTTCTGAGCACGTTTCCCAGTGGAATAAGAGATAGGTCAAACACTGCCATGTTTAGCTATCAGTTAATTCTTTAAGCAATATGTATGGCGAGTAAATTTAACAGCTTTGCTGTATATAAAATTTCCTGCTGTTCTGTAGGCTATTTACATGTTTAGATCTATAGAAGCCCAAGCAAAAGAGCCCATGTATAAACTGAATTGATCTTTGATTCTGTCTCTCTCCACCCCTTTCCTCTTTCCTACACAAACATACAGAGTTAAGATTTTTAAATTAAAATTTGAAGGATGAATGTTACTTGTTATAAAAAGATTAAATGAATGCAGTGATTAAAACAAAGTTTTTTGTGGGGAGAGGAGGCCATTCTGAGATTTATTTGATCTTCATTGTTTCTGTTAATTTTCTTCCTCGTTGATCTTGTTTTTACCTCCTGAAAGAACTGGTTCATAGAAATATTCCAGTTCCAGGAAAAGGATGAGAATTGCTGTGAACTGGAAAAGAGCTCTAAGAAGTAAGCTTTTTGCTCTTCGAAACGAAATAATTTAGTGAACTCCTTAGTGTATATTTGTCATCTGTTGTATTTTATATTCTTAGTACAAAATACTAAGAAATGTTTATATTTATAAAATAAAATGTTTTATTTATATTGTGCAGCTTGAAGTTCACCATAAAAGTTCCTTTAAATCTATTATTGATGTTGAAAGTCTTCAGATATAGATACATAAGTGGGATCCTAGAATACAGATACTAATATGTATTTTATAACTTTTGCATACATGTTTGTTATATATGTATGTAGTTTTATGTAATATATTGTTACATATTGAGAAATTTAAAAAATCTTGAACTGAGAAATTTTAAAAATCTACAAAATGAAAGCAGTAGAAACATGATTCCATGTTTGCTTATAAATATTTCTCAGTAATCATAGAATACATTTTGATTATGAATAATATTGCTTTCAAGTAACTTTTGATAAAATGCCAGATAGTCATAAAGTCATAAAGAACTTTTCTCAGATTATGTTTGTTTGCTATTCCATTAGGAACAATTGAGAGGGGGTGTGTTAATTCTCAGAATGTTGCCATACTAGAGAATCTGTTTTACTATGAAATCATAAGAGGATAGACTTTTCTTCTTCCTTTCCCTTCTTTTCTGTTACCTTCTCTACTGTTTCATCCCCAACTTTTGAGTATGCTACTCTTCCCTTCCATTCCCTACTTTTTATTTTTCCTTCATAATAACCTCTTTTTCCAGAGGTCCTGTTCCATGTTATTTGTGTAAGAGGCACTGGATATATTGCTTAATAGTAGTTGCATTAATACTGTGTCCAAAAAGCTTCCTGCAGGTGTTTCATGACTAAGTTTACAGTTATGTTCTGCTAGTTTTAATGTCTGTGGGCAATGATTTTTGCTTATTTACTTTTCAAGATCCAAAGTAATATAATTTATCAGTGCTGGGATTTTTTAATTGATCCAGTAAATTCTTAACTACCTATATTCAGGACCAGCTGAGAAATACAGAGTGACATGATCAGATTTCATTTGGGGAGGGCACTTGGTAGCAGTGTATAGAGTGGTTTAGAGCCAAGACTGAGGAAGGGTTGATCATTAGTAGATTATAGTAGTAAATCAGATGACAGATGCTAAATGATTAGGTCCTGAACCAATACGATGTGATTGGAGAAAGAAGGATAAAAATACGATATTCCCTTAGGACATGCTTGATTTTGGTGTGGCAGTTTCAGGAAAGGAAGGAAATGAATTGAAACCATCGGGTAATTTAGGTTAACTGCCAAGTTTCTAGCTGGATGACTGGTTGACACTCATCCTGCTCAGCTGTGTAGAAATTACAGAAGAAAAAAATTGAATTGAGGGAGAAAACTAATGTGTTTGATTTTGAACATAGTAATGTTTTTTTGGCAAATAATTTCAAACTTGCAGAAAAATTGCAAAAATAATTTTTTTTTGTTGCACTTAGGTGTTATATCTTTAGTTTTCTTTAAATTTGGAGTAATCCCTCAACCTTACTTTGTCATTTATTGCATTGGCATTTTGAAACTACACAATCATCCTTTCCTTTTTTTTTTTTTAATTTTTACCAGTATTCCTTATCTTTGGTTTATGTGATGTTTCCTCTTGATAAGACTCAGGTTATGCATTCATGGATGTAATATTACATAAGGGATGTGTCTTTCCTAGCACATCTTTTCTGGAAGTAACAGTGTCCATCTGCATCTCATTTGTGATACAAATTTTGACCACCTGTTTCATTGTCTGATTTCTCCACTACATACTTAACTGTACTCCTATATTACAGCTAATAAGTAGTCTGTAAGAAGATACTTTAAGGCAACTAAAATATCCTACTCCTCATCAAAATTTCTTTCCCTGTTTGTAGGATCCGTTGATGATAACTTGCTTGAGCCAGTCTTTACTTTTATGGTTGTAAAACGATGATTTTTTCCCCCAACCCCAGCACTCCCTCTGCTTTCACTGGTCTTTACCCAGCTTTCTACCTACTGAAGAGCCCTTTTTCTCTATCTGTATGTTCTATTTATTATTGAACTCATGGGTTTCTATTTTTTCCCCAGTGATTAACAATTAATTTCTGTCCTTAAATATTTTAGTCCTCAAACTGTCCCAGATCTCACCAGTGGGACCCTCTTTCTTCATACTGGCTCCTCCATCTTTTTACATACATCTACTATTTTTCTTTTCTTTCTCTTTTTTTTCTTTTTTGAGCACTTTATTAATTCTATTATTAGTAATAAGACTTACCCTGTACCTTTTCTGCCAAACCCTGGAGTCATTCATTTATGAGGAACCCTGGTGCCTCTTAGTGGGGAATGGGGAATGGTAGTAGGAACAAAGATGTAGACACTCATCATCTACATTGCTGCTGGATAGCTTTGCTTCTTGGCCGTATCAGGACAAAGCTAGAAAATATTTGTGTATTGTTATATTTGCATGCATATATATGTATGTGCACATTTGCCTGCATAAGCTGTGTTACATAGATAATAGATGTTTGAACATAGATAAGTATTTTAGAAATACAAGTTCCTTTTAATTCTTTTCCTATAGTGAGAACATGACTCCTGACAATACCAACTTATTTTACTCATTTGCTCTAAATGTAAAATAGTTTCAAAATTGCTTCACCTATATAAAAACAGAAAACAAACAACACCCTACCCTTTTAGGTAACTAACTCCATTAGTTTCTTGATTATCATTCTGATTTTTCTCTTTGTAATGATAAGCAGATATATGTATGTTTTCTTATTTCCTTTTTTGTCTAACACAAAGGGTAGCATGCTATCTGTATAAATACTTTGACACTTAACTGTTTTCCCTGAAAAATACACCTAGAAATCATTCCATATCTATTCATAGAGGTTGTCATTCTGTGTGTATATGTGTCAGTTTATTCATCCTGTCTGCTAATATATCCAGGTGGTTTCTAGTATGAGAGTGCCTGTTTCTTGGCAACCTTACCAAGAAAGTATATTGTTAAGCTTTTGAATCTTTGCCAACCTGAAGAGCAAAGAAAGTATCTCAGTGTAGTTTTAATGAGCATTTTTCTTATGAGTTAATTATATCTTTTAGATATATGAGTCATACATAAATATAGGTGGGGTTATCTATACATGTCTTCCCCCATTTTTCTCTAGGATTTTTGGTCTTTTTTTCCTTCAGTTATTATGGTCTCTGTGTATTAGGAATATTGGCTCATTATCTGTAATACAAATTTGTAGATATTTTCTCCCAGTGTTCTCATTTGTCTTTAATCATTTCTTATGGTTTTTTTTTGCCATTCAAAGATTTAAAAAATTTTTGCATAGTCATATTTATTAATGATTTCTATTATTGCCTTGGCATTTTGAGTTAGTTACAAAACATAATGAATCTGAAATTAATTTGCTGGATTTAATACTAAAGGAATGAGGTAGTTATCTCTACCAGATAAATAGGAATAATTCTCTGTGCTCTATTTATCACTGACCCACGGTTTTACATTTTAAATCCTGAACCACAATAATCTACTTTATACATAGAATATGCCAGTCTATTTTACTTTTAACTTCTTATTGCAGAAAGTTTTAAATATCTGTACAGTTAGCACTTAAATACCTTTCATCTAGCTACAGTAATTATCGATTCTTTTAAAGCTCCTTATGCCCAGTGACCTAGGTTTATGGGTTTCAGTCGTTGTGAGTTAAAGAGAGAAGTTCGGACTAGCCTAGTAGGCTTTGGCCAATTGGCCTCCCAGACTCTCTGGCCCCTTTTCAATGATCTTGGCACCAGACCTGACCTCTTTCAGATTTCTGTAACTCCACCATCTCTACAAATCTGAAGTGTATAGAAAAAAAGGTGAGAAAGATGGTAGGTCAGAGACTAAATATGTTGCCATGTATCACTGAAATAACTCCAAAGAGGTTTGGTTGGTGGATGCATTAAAAGTTATATCTCTTATGTCAGGTCAAAGTAAACACTATTTACTGTATACATATATATTTGTATGTCTATATATATTCATGTTTTCCACTGTTCATTGTTACTAGAGTAGAACCAACAAAATCTTTTATCATTGAATCTAAGAAACAATTATATTTGCTAGCCAGAATCTTAACTAAACATTAACATAGAAAATACTCAAAAATTCCCAATTTGTTTAAAGGAATTTTCTTTATACTACAGTTACTTTAAACTGAAATCCAATTGCTTTCACTTGAGAGCCTCTATGGAAATTGTTTTGTTTTTAATTGGAAATTGTTATAATTCAGCATATTCATTTTCAATTTACAAAGAGTCTCTTATTAGTTTGAAAGAATGTCTAGAAATCACAAAAGCTCCCATATTCCTTCATTTTATTTTAAAGGCCTGTATTCTATCTGGAACAACATTCTTGATAACATCGAAACCCAGTTGAAGTACATTAGAGTTTTAGAATTGCTTTCCCTCTCCTTTAGTAGAAGCTGACCAGTCACTTGCCAGTAACCATATGCTGAAAATATTAGTATTCTTTGGAAAATACTTTGCAGAGGCAGGAAGGAAATGCAGTGAATTCTCCACATAATGACTACAAATTGTTTGCCTAAGTAAAGTCCACATCTGGTTTCTTTTTTCACTGAGGATAGCAATGGTAGTAATCGTGGCAAGATAAAGTGCTTGCTGGCAAGTAGTGGATGAAAAGGACTGGTATAATCACAGGTAAATGTTGCGCATAAGCCTGTGTTTACGGTTTTTCCTCTGCCTGCTTCTTATAAACTTAATTTAATAGACTAAATATTAACCTTTTGCTTGCACTTTGTATTTCTTGACTTGTCATTTTTGTGTTTTCCTGTTTGCTTTAGTTTGTGACATTGTTCATTCCTCTTCTAAAATTAGAGCTTATCTACAAAAAAGATGGTTTTCTTATAGCTATCCTTCATGATGATAAAACATAATCTGTTTGTGATTAGTATTTTACCCCTAACTATATGACAAAGCTATCCTTTTTTTTTTTAATTAAAATATCATTGATATACAATCTTATGAAGGTTTCACAGGAGCAACATTGTGGTTTCAACATTCACCCATATTATCAAGTCCTCCACCCACCCCCATTACAGTCACTGCCCATCAGTGTAATGAGATGCTACAGTCATTACTTGTCTTCTCCATCCTGTACTGCCTTTCTTGTGACCTACCTATATTGTGATTGCTAATTATAGTGCCCCTTAATCCCCTTCTCCCTCTCTCCTCACCCACCCTCTCAACCCCTTTCCCTTTGCTGACTGCTAGTCCCTTCTTGGAGTCTGTGAGTCTGCTGCTGTTTTGTTCCATCAGTTTTTTTTTTTTTGTCTCTTTAATCTAGTTACATGTGCAACATTATGGTTACTAAACTCCCCACTTCATCAGGTCCCCCCCACTTACCCCATTACAGTCACTGTCCATCAGCGTAGTGGGATGCTATAGAATCACTACTTGTCTCCTCTGAATTGTACAGCCCTCCCTGTGCCCCCCCAACATTACGTCTGCTAATTGTAATGCCCCTTTTTCCCCCTTGTCCCTCGCTTCCCACCCATCCTCCCCAGTCACTTTCCCTTTGGTAACTATTAGTCCATTCTTGGGTTCTGTGAGTCTGCTGCTGTTTTTTTCTTTGCTCTTATGCTCCACATATGAGTGAAATTATTTCACTGAGCATAATACCCTCTAGCTCCATCCATGTTGTTGCAAATGGTAGGATTTGTTTTCTTCTTATGGCTGAATAATAATGCATTGTGTATATGTACCACATCTTCTTTATCCATTCATCTACTGATGGACACTTAGGTTGCTTCCATTTCTTGGCTATTGTAAATAGTGCTGCGATAAACATAGGGGTGCATATGTCTTTTTCAAACAGGGCTGCTGCATTCCTAGGGTAAATTCCTAGGAGTGGGATTCCTGGGTCAAATGGTATTTCTATTTTGAGTTTTTTGAGAAACTTCCATACTGCTTTCCACAATGGTTGAACTAATTTACATTCCCACCAGCAGTGTAGGAGGGTTCCCCTTTCTCCACATCCTCGCCAACATTTGTTGTTGTTTGTGTTTTGGATGTTGGCCATTCTTATTGGTGTGAGGTGATATCTCATTGTGGTTTTAATTTGCATTTCTCTGATGATAGCGATGTGGAGCATCTTTTCATGTGCCTGTTGGCCATCTGAATGTTCCTTCAGTTTTGATAAAGCTATACTTTTGTGGATTAGGAACATCAAATATAATTTCAGGATTAAGTTTATTATGAAACAGAGGTTCTTCATTAGTTTTTGGAAGATAGTAGTATTCCTGATTAGAAAACAGCATGACAAATGATTAGTTTTGTGCTACTTGCCAGGAGTATGAGACATATTGTAATGTTGAGTGCATATACAGTTAAGATCTTTTCTCCCAGGTCTGTTAATAGAGTTTTGCACACTTAAGTTTCTACTGTCCACAAATTTGATAGTTTTGATTATTAAAAATTTGAATGGACTTTTTTTCATGCTTAAAAAGAATTATAGATGTGGAAATAGGAACTAAAGACTTCAAGCCCACAATGATCTTGTTTTTCATTTCCATGTAGTGTTTGTGGGTTTAGCTTGTCTTGAATGCTAAGTTCTTGCTGTAAAAACAAAAATCCTTCATTTGGATTAATTTATAGACATCTCTTTTAGTATGGCCAGTATAATTGGATGCTTGCTGTTAATGTTGGATATATATATACTTTGAAGGTAGTAGCAGTTCGTGTTGGTCCGAAAATTTTGTTGTGATAGGCTTTAGATCGAATTAAATTGTGTGTTGAGTAGTAATGAATCTTAAATGCTTCATTTAAAGAAAATCTTGGTGAAATATGCATAACCTAAAATTAATCATTTTAACCATTTTTAAGTATACAGTTTAGTGACCTTATGTACGTTCCGAATGTTGTGTAGCCACAGCATTATTTCTAGAACTTTCTCATCATCCCAAACAGAAACTCAGCACCCATTAGGCAATAATTCCCCATTCTCTTTTCTCCTGACCCCTAGTAACCTTTATTCTATTTTGAATGTCCATATTCTATATATTTCATATAAATGTGATCATACAGTATTTGTCCTTCCTTTTGTGTCTGAGATATTTCAAGGTATATTTTCAAGGTTCAATTCATGTCGTAGCATGTATCAGAACTTAATTCCTGTTTATGGCTGAGGAATACTCCATGTATATATATATACCACATTTTGTTTATCTGTTAATCTGTTGATGGTCACTTTTGTTATTTCTGCCTTTTGCTATTATGCAATCTGCTGCTATGAACATTAGAATATAAGTATCTGTTTCACCCTGTTCAGTTCTTTTGGGTATATACCTAGTAGTGGAATTCTGGGTCATGTGGTAACTGTGTTTAACATTTTGAGGAACTGCCTTATTGTTTTCCACAGTAGTTGCACCATTTTATATTCTCGCCAGCACTGCGCAAGTATTCTGTTTTCTCCACATCCTTGCTGGCACTTGTTTTTTTCCATTTTTTTTTATAATAGCCTTCCTGGTGGATATGAAGTAGTATCTCATGGTTTTTGTTGTACATTTTCTTGATGACTAATGATATTGAGCTTTTTTTCATGTGGTTTTGTATTTCATAGACTGTATATCTTCTTTGGTGAAATGTCTGTTCAAGTCCTTTGCCCATTTTTTTCATTGGGCTATCTTTTGGATGTTGAGTTGTAGGGTCCTGTTTTCCATGTGTTCTGGATATTAAGCCCTAATCAGAGATATGATATGCAAATATTTTCTTCTTTGGGTTATCTCTTCACTCTTAATAGTGCCCTTTGAACAAAAGTTTTTTTTATTAAGGTATCATTGATATACAGTCTTATAAAGGTTTCACATGAGCACCATGTGGTTATTACATTCACCAGTATTAGCAAGTCCCCCCCACACACTCCATTGCAGTCACTGTCCATCCATCAGCATAGTAAGATGCTATAGAGTCACTACTTTAATTCTCTGGATGCACAGAAATTTTTAATTTCGATAACGTCCAATTTATCTATTTTTTCTTTTGATACCTATCTTTTTGGTGTCCTATTTAAGAAATCATTCCCAAATCCAAGGTCATGAAGATTTGCTCCTAAGTTTTCTTGTGAGAGTTTTATAGTTTTAGCTTTTAAATTGGTCCTGTGATCTGTTTTAAGTTAATTTATATGGTGTAAGGTAAAGGTCTAACTTCATATTTTTGCATGTGGATTTTCAGTTTTCTCAGAACCATTTTTCTTTTTTAAAGTCCTTTCTGCATTGAGTAATCTTGCTTCCCTTGTTGAATGTCAATGGGGTATATATGTGAAGGTTTTTTTCTGAACTCTGTATTCTCTTCCATTGGTCTATAGGTCCATCCTTGTGCCAGAACAACATTGTTTTGAATACTGCATTAAATGTTTTATTTTTAATTGATTAGTTTATCATTCTTCATATGTGCTTTTTAAAATATTTCTAATACATATCTTTAAAATTGGCTTTTAATAATTTCACTTAGTTGACAGTACTCTGAAAAGAACTGCAAATACCAGCTTTATAATGAATCCTGGAGTTAGGAAAGTTAATATATATTAAAACAAGCAAGTTAGGAGTTACTTAATTGGTATTGCACTTTCTTTGGAAATTAGAGTGAGAAACATGGAGACAAGTGAAATGTTGCTTGTAAACTTGACTCACAGAAAGACTAAAAAGAATGGGAAGGACCAATTATTTATATAATCTAGTAAGTTATCCTTTAATTTCATGTTAAATGTCACTTTTATTTTATTTTCAGAAGTAATCTACTAAAGAAACTAGGAACTTCATTAAAAAAAAGTACTGGTATTTTGTGAGGAATGTTTTCAGTAAGGAACTAGTAATGTAAGACTCTTAATTTTTAAACCATAACTGAATGCCTATATTTAATAGGCTTTTTAGATGTTAGAAATATACAACTTAATTTTGTGTCCTTTAAGACTGCAATAATGATGAGAAAATTGTAACACCAGATGTTATTTTCTTCTTGGTTGATACACAAATTTTATTTTCATCATATATTTTCACATTTGCTTTGTACCACCCTCCCTTTATTATAAAAAAATACTTCTCCCAATATTTTAACTATAGTTTCTAAATAAATTATGTGGGACTTAGAATTATGAAGTAAAAATGTTACACAAATACTGAATTATAAATTAAAGGTAGAGCCTCTGAGAAAGAGCAATTTAACCTTTCTAAGTTTGTTGCAAATTAATTTTATCTCATGAACCATTACATAAAATAAGATTCTTCCTCAAAGCTCAATTGCTTACTTTGACGTTTTTCTGATAAGTCTCACAATAAGTAAGGTTATTTCATGGCCAGAATTGTTTTATGTATATCCACATGCACTGTTTTCTATCCCTGCATTATTTTGAAATAAACCTCAGACATCATTTCATCAGTAAATGTTGTAGGTAGGTAGGTAGGTGTGTGTTTGTGGTAACAGACTGCTGGTATTGGTTTAGGGTGAATCAGTTCAATAAATATTAAAAATTTTTCTGTTGTGATCTAGATGCCATTAGCTCAGTGCTAGGAAGAGAAAAATGTTTTAAGGCAGGATCTCTGTCCTAAAGGAGTTTATATTATAGCTTTGAGCCAGTTCTATGTTGAAAATTTATGGGACTTGGAGTCCTGAAGAGTTTGATTTCTACCTTAGAAAAAACAGAATAGGGCTCTTGAGCCAAATAAGAACAGTGAGTTGTATTTTGACATACGACTCACGTACTCAAGGAGAGGTAATACAATATTCTCTTAGTCCTTTTATCTTAAAGTAAAAAAAAATAGAGCTGTACTTGATATTGGCAATAAAAAATGTTAGAATTATACAAAGAGTTGGGCTTATTAGTTATAAATGACAATTGAGGTTTTAGATTAGGTGTGTTAAAATGATGTGAAACTACTTATGCCTTCATGTTGACTTACATCTCCAATTTTTTTTAGGACAGTCATAATTTAAAAATATATTTCCATTTTCAGAATGTGCTGGTGATTTTTAAAATTTTGAAGGCATGCCATAAAAAACCAACTAAGATTTTTCTTTCATTCTAAATATTTTCATATTACTGTGACTTTCCTTTTTTAGAGTTTTGAGATATTGATAAAATTTAATTTCAAATACAGTCATGAGGTCCCATTTTTTATACCTACTGTCTTAATATGTATTGATTTCCCCTAGTACTTTTTGTCCTGCTTATTGCTAACATATTTCAGGCCATCACCCTGCCTAAACTGAAGAGCTGCAGTTTCCTCTTAACTATCTGAATTAGAAAAAGCTCCTTTGGAACCCTTTTCTATACTTCAGCAAGTCCTCCTTTTAGAATGCAGATCTGATTTTCTTACTCTACTTTTTGAAATTCTCAGTGTCTTTCTGTTGCCTCAGAATATGGCATATAACACATTTTTTATCCAGCTAGTGCTTTTACCTCTAGTTCCTTCATGTGTCATCTTAGGCTTTCCTCACTGCTTACATGTAGATAAATATGCCCACATCCACTCTCCTCCTGCAGCATCTTTTCCTCATCTTCTTCTCCCTTCTTTTGAAATCTGGTATCATGCTTCGTATTCAGATAGGGACTTGTATGTACCTTTCTAGAGCACTTCCACTGCATTGCCAACTACTTAATTTCTCTTCCCTCTAGGTAGTTATAACATCTTATTTTTCCTGTTGTCTGCAGAGCATGATGACTGGGACATAATGGGCACAGATTGATATTTACTGAATGAGTGAATGAGTGTATAGTAGTTACCTATTGCTGTGATATAAATTACCCTAAAATTTAGTAGCTTGAAAAAACAGGCATTTGTTATCATAGTTTCTGTGGGTCAGGCTCTCAGGAGTGGTTTAGCTGGGTGGTTCTGACTGAGAATCTCTAATGAGGCTGTAGGCATGAAGATAAAAGCTTGACTGGGTCTTGAGGATCCTTTCAGGATGGCACACTTACATGGCTGTGGACAGAAGGCCTGTTTCTTGCTGGCTGTCAGCCGGAAGTATCGGTTCCAGTTCCTATTGACTTGGGTCCCTTCATGGGACGACTTGAGTATGCTCATGACTGCCTCACGAGGTGGAAGTCAGCTTCCTCTGGAGCAAATGATTGAGAGAGAGCAAGAAGGAGTCTGTGTCTTTTCTGACACACACTCTGAACACATTCTGTTCCTTAGAAACATGTCACTGAATTTAATTCATAAGACTGTCTTTGAAGGGAGGAGTATCAAAGAATTTGTGGATATATTTTATAACCACCACAGAGTGGAACAGTAATTTATGATTCTCCCTTGAACCCAACTAAAATAGGTCATTTCCTTTCTTTATAAAATACATTTGTCCAAATGTAAATAAATTTTAACAGTATGCTTTTATTAAAATATTTTACTTGTTTTTAGTGATGCAAATTAACTAGACTGCACATAAATCCAATTGAATGAGTGTAAGTATGGGGAAAGGAAATCCTGGGGCAAAATACCTCTAAAAACCGATCAGTCAAAGGGAGAAATAAAGTTTAAAACCCATTTATTGCTTGCAAACTGCAGCCCAGGGCCATCTCTCTCCTCTGATCTGGAAGAAGCAAGCCAGCAAGCAAGCCAGCCCCTCCCCTCAACCTCTCAGGTTCAGGCCTGCCCTTCATTGCCCAGGTAATTACCATTGACATGGAGATGAACTTCTCTCCACCTCTGAGGATATGCAGATGCACTAAAGCCAGGCAGGATATTCTGGAAATGTTACAATTTACCCACAGGCCACCCCTCCAGAAATCTCGTTTTACAATCTACTCATTCCCCTTCTTCCGTAATGGTCCCTGGGCAAGAAAACTGGAGCATTGTGACCAGACTAATGACATAACAAAAGCAACAGCAATAAAATTATGACAATCCTCAAGCCAGAGGATTCAGCTAGGTTCAAAGTCTTATGCAGATTAAGTCCATAGCTTGTCCATTCCATAGACAGGCAGTAGCTGAGGGTTCAGAGCAATCATTATGCAGCAGCTGCCCAGGGGGCACATTCAGGCCACAAGGACTGTAGGAGAAAATAACCTTAAGGGAGATAAGATACATGTTTTAATGACACCGGCATAGGCAAATCTTGTCCATCAGAATACATGCAAGAGAGTGGTCCCGTGATAAAACAGTGGCAGGAATGGGATCTCGTCCTGGTCTAGTATCCCAGACTCTCACCTTCCTCCCTGTGGGAGTTACAGGTGGGTCGATATATAGGGCTACGGGAGGTACATGCACTGGCCATAAAGATAAAACAAAACTTCCTTGCAAGATGCTCTTACCTCCTGGATGTTTTGGGTATGCTACCATGACCTTTGGGGGCCATTCAGTTGTTACTCCAGGAATACACAGAAGGCCAGCTTCCAGGCCTTTCCCCCAAGGTGCCAGAAGGGCCAGCCATCACTGGTCCATGTGTCGAAATGTCCAGGGCCAGGTCCATTCAACAGTGTCTCCAGGGTTGAATGCAGCTGGGGCTGGCAGCAGGATGTTGCTCTGCTGGCCATATCCTGGCTTCAATAACTGTTCTTTGGTTTGGACATACAATTGTATAGGAGAGGCAGCAAGGTGTGTGAGCACATCCACAGGGCTCAAAGCTCCTTTATGTGGCTTCTCATTCAAATGCCGGAGCACCGTCCATAGGCGAACTGACCAACCCCATAGACTATTGGTGTCTGACTTCAGGCCAGATTTCAACAACCATTGTACCTCTCTATCTTGCCTGCCCCGATATGGTACATGAAATTTCCACTTTATTACTAATTGCTGCATCCAGTCTTGTAAAGCATGTCCAGTAAAGTGGGTGCCTTGATTGCTCTCAGTCACCTGTGGCCTGCCATAGGCTGCAAAGAGATGCTCCAGGCCCCTCTTGGTGGTTTGCTGATCTGCACGATGTGCAGGTAAAGCAACCACCATAGTCCAGTAGCCGTGTCCACACAAGTCATAGCATACCGATATCCTTCTGATATGGGCAGAGGCCCAGTGTAGTCTATTTGCCACCTGACAAGGGGTATTGGCATGTCCCGTGTTGGTGTGGGACTCGGTGTAAGTCCCCCTTAGAGCACACAAGGCACTCCCTCTGGGCTCTGCTGACTTCTTCAAAGGTCAATGGGAAGCCCCACCTATGGGCTACAGCCCACATTATCTTTTGCCCCGTGTGCAACAAATGCTGGTGTAGCCATTGGGCCACATCAGAGGCAGGCTTTCCTTCTAGCCAGTGCACCTGGGCCAGTGTGTCCACTTCATTATTCCCTGGGGACGCCAAAGGCAAATGGCCAGTCACATGATGTATGGTAACAGTCTTAGTCTGACCAAAGGCTCATAGGTCTTGCCCCCAAAGGGGCCAGTGACCAACCATCCAGTTGGCATGATACCATGTTGGTACCCACAGTGTCAAGCCCTGATAGACGGACCAGCTGTCAGTGCAGACAACTGTGGGGGAAGGCTCCTGGGTGATCATGAGCCGTACTGCCTGCAACTCAGTCCATTGACTGCTCTTCCCCTCTCCATCCTCCATCCATATTGTCTCAGTCTTAGGCTGGAAAGCCACAGCCCTTCACTTTGGGGGCTGCCCATGGCTAGAGCCGTCTGCATTCCAAGCATCTTCAGGTATAGGGGCTTTTCCCTCCTGATAAGGAGTCTCTGTTACTGAGGGCTGAAAAGCAAGTTCTTCCTGCTTTCCACTGGTATAAGTGTTGGCCCCAATAAGCATTGGAGTTCTCCACTTAAGGGGCTAGTAGAGAGCGCGCTGTGCTGCTGTTCATATGCGCCCCATTTGGCCAGTGTAGGTGTCTGTGCCACGCCACTCCGTGGCTTTTGGGTCCAGTCTCGCACCCACCCCGCGATAGGATAGGTGGTTATTACCTTGGTCTGAGCTGTTCCAGTAATGGGCTCCATAGCCAGCTGCTTCTCTGTCAAAGTGTACCAGACCTCTGTTCCTTTCCATAGTTGTGAACAGAATCCAATAGGTTGGCATGTCTGTTCAAGCCGCTGCCAAAGACCCCATACATAACCATCTTCGGTTACATGAACATCTAGTTCACAGGGCCTTGATGAGTCCATTACATTCAAGGCCTGTACAGCCTTGACTGCCTGCTTGGCAGCAGTAAAAGTAGCTGCACATGTCTCATCCCAGTCCCACCTGATGCCCTTTCGTACCAACTGATGTAAAGGCTTCAGAATTTGTGCCAAGTGTGGGATAAACCCTCCCCAGTAGCCCAAAGGGCCCCAAAACTCTTATAATACTGCCACAGTGGTAGGGGTGGGGAAAGCCCTGGACCTTGTCTATGACTGCTTCAGGAAAAATTTTAGTTTTACCCGACCAGACAACCCCCAAGAATTTCACAGGCAAACCAGGTCCCTGAACCTTGGTGCTGTTCACAGCCCCTCCTTTTTCCTGTAGATGTTGCAACAGTCTAGGAACTGCCCCTTCTAAATCTGCAAGAGAATCAGATGTGAGCATAATGTCATCAATGTAGTGATACAACTAGACTGTTTGCAGTTTCTTCCATGTGGCCAAGTCCTGGGCTACAAGCCCATGACAGATGTTGGAACTGTGGAGGTATCCCTGCGGAAGGACAGTGAATGTCCACTGCCGGCCTTCCCATGTGAAGGCAAACTGTTCCTGGCTTTCCTGTGCTATTTCAATAGAGAAGAAAGCATTAGCAAGGTCTACTACATGATACCTTCCCAGCTCATTGCTGAGGGTGTCCAGAATGTCTGCTATAGAGGGGACAGCAGCATGCAAAAGGGGTGTGACTTTATTCAATTCCCTGTAGTCCACAGTCATACACCAGGAGCCATCTGGCTTTCTCACTGGGGAAATAAAAGGACTATGAGTGGGCTTTATGATGCCCACCCTCTCCAACTGCTGTGGAGTTTCCAATTTCCTTGTGCCCCCCCAGGCAATTTATACTTCTTAGTATTTGTCACCCACCAAGGTACAGGCAGAGCTACAGGTGGGTGCTTAGCACGTCCCCTCAGAACTGCCTTTACCACATGTACCCTCAGTCTGAACTCACTTGCAGTGGTCTGTAACCACAGGCCCTGCAGGATATGTACCCGCAAAATATATTCAGGGATGGGAGAAATGTACACGGTATACCTCTGGGGGTAAACGCCCTATACCCCATGAGATTTGGGCTTTTTTCACTCTAATTGCCTTACCCCCATAGCCATCTATCACAGCAGGGGTCCCAGGAAAACATTCAGGGTTGCCATTCAGAGAACACTCAGCTCCTGTGCCCACCAGCGCCAGGACACATTGTACATTCACAGGGGACCACGAATTACTAATTCTACATGTGGCCTCTGATCCCCACCATGTCCCCCAAGGTGGGGACTTTGACCCCCCCCTGCCCCCCAGTCGAACCGCGATACCCAGTCGCCCTCCTGTGGGGGTGAGGGCTCAGGCGAACCCTGAATACTGTCTCCCATGAAGTTTTGCAGGGACACAGGCTGGGCATGAGGCCTTGACTCTGGTTTCTGTGTCTTGGACCTCAGCGGCTGCAACTGCTGCTCTGGCTTTAATTGGTGCCACAGTTCTAACAATATTATATTGCGCTGCCTATTGAGTTTTTCTTTCACTACGCTGGCCTTTATTAAATCAACCCACATCTGGGTTTTCGAGACCTTCACGGGGCCTTTTGCACTTCTCCTTTCAATCGTGGCCTGTACTTCCCTCTGTGCCCCGTACTTCCCTCTGTGCCCTAACTGTTTCAACCTCCCCCAGATCTGCTAAAGTACAAGTAGCCTCACTTATGGGTTGCCCTAGGTGGGGGGGCAGCAGTATTCATTCACTAGGGACCCAAAGAGAGATATGGGAGCTGTATGCAGCACTAGATTTCTCATTCCTGTAGTGAACACCTACCTCCTCATCAGGGCCCTGGGGATCCATATTATAGATGGTATTTTTCATACGCAGTTCCCACAATACCTGTTGGAGCTCTGCATACGTTTTCCAACTACTGGGAAAATATGGCAAATCACCCTGATAAGGCCAAACTACTCTGATGGCAGCTGTCAGCCATTCCAAGAGTGTCTGATTCCCTGAGGTGTGACGGGCATTTTACAACCGCTGCCAGAGGGAAGGGTGAATCCTCAGGGAAGCTATTCTACTCATCTCAGTACCCAACATAACAATGTTTTCCACCCCTGTATTTCAGAGACATAAAAGCCATGTAGGCAGAGATTCCTATGGCCTCTGCCTATACCAGATGCTCGTGTCCACCAGCTCATCCTGGGTATAGGGGTGGACCATGGAGTGCTCCACAACCTGAGGAGGGGGCTGCTCCTCCCCCTGAGGAGCCTGCAGTTGTTTCATTTTTATTTTCTTAATTACAGCTGGGCAGGCCTTTAAAAGAGGAGAAGATGGTATCTCCGGTGGTAGCCTGGGTAGCAGATCTGCCAATGGCCCTGCCTCCAGCATTTCCAGGCCTGAAGGCACCACTCCTTCCTCGCCCTCCCCCATGGCCTCCTGCAACACAGCTTTTCCTGCTGCCTCCCCCCTTACCCCTAAGGAGTCTTCTAAGCGTAACCTGTCTTTTTCAGTAACTGTCTCTCTTCTTTAATAGCATCCCATAGGTTATCGCCCAACTCCTCCAAGCAATGCTGAAGTGTGTCTCTCTCCCACTTAAGTCCCTCTCTCTCCTTGCTAACCCTCTCAATAATCTTCTCTTTCTCCTGTATAACATTTTCCAAATATCTTGACGAAAAGAAACCCTACAATGCCACCCGCTACACGGTCCCCTAAGGTCTCCAAGCAGTCTTCCAACTCACAGAGGGCTAATTCTGCAGCTTCTGGTGTTTCCACTCTTCCCCAGTTCTGGGGAAGGCCCTACCCCTCTAGGAGGTACTTTACCCTAGACCAATTCCCCACTAGGGGTTCCCAAATTGGAAGCCCCACAGCTGGAGGGATACTAACAGGTGAAGCTGCACCCTCTGCTGCTGCATCCACTGGGGCCTCCCCACCATTCACAGGAACAGCCCTCCCATAGGTCACACCCATTATGACAGATTTTGGGTTCAGAGGAATCCTGCCGACTTCCACCAGATGTAAATCCGGGGAGGGGAAATCCCGTGGCAAAATACCTCTAAAAAACTGAAATCAGTCAAAGGGAGAAATAAAGTTTAAAACCCATTTATTGCTTACAAACTGTAGTCCAGCACCATCTCTCTCCCCTGCTCCAGAAGAAGCAAGCACGCTGGCAAGCAAGCCCCTCCACTTAACCTCCCAGGTTCAGAAATGCCCTCAGTTGCCCAGTTAAACTACCCATTGACAGGGAGATGAACTTCTCTCCACCCCTGAGTATCTGCAAATGCACTAAAGCCAGGTGAGATATTCTGGAAATGTTACAATTTTACCCACAACCTTCAACTTCAGGTTTCTAATCATAGAATGCATTTGATAATAATATACGCTTATGTCAAGAATCAGCTTATTTAAAAGATCAGATTATGTTTTTTATATTTGTTTTCTACATTTGTTGTTAAGTAGAACATGGAGGTCAGAAACTTTCTGTTAAAGGCCCCATTGTGAATATATTAGGCTTTGTGGGCCATCTGATGTCTGTTGCAGCTATTCAGCTCAGCTGTGATAGCACAAAGCAGCCTTAGACAATACAAATGAGCATTGCTGTGTTCCAGTAAAACTTTATTTACAAAAACCAGGCTGCAGGAAGAATATAGCCCATAAGTTGTGGTTTGCCAACTCATAGTAGAACATTACAGTCATCAAATCACTTTCTGAAACATTCACTTCCAATAATAGTCCTCCTAGATCATCTTTGAGCCTTTGCCTGTGTATTCTATACTTAAAATTTTGTTTTTGTTCCCATCAATTGCTTGATTCATTTCATCTTAAAAAATTATGCCTATCTCAAGGTCATAACACAGGTTCATGAACCAGTAGATATTTTGTCCTTCTCCATGTGAGTGATCTTTGGTTTAAGTTTGCTACTCACTCTAACAGTGATATGTGAGTTCACAGTTCATTAGTCCATAGATAAATTACAACCTGTGGAAAAACTATTAACAGGTTAATGAGTCAGAGAGTTTTTAATACTGTGGATGAGAAGAAGAGTTTGTTTACTTTCATTCAGCCCTCTGCCTTGAGTATCAGGATGGGTACCAGAAATTTGACTACATTTGGATCCATGCTAATAAAACAGAATCTGAGAGGTAACGAAGTTAAACATGAGCGGTAATATGAGGAAATCATTAAAAGCACTAACTCTAGAGCCAGGCAGCCTGATTATATCAAGGCCCTACCACTTAACTAGTCTTGTGACCTTAGGATAGTTCCTTAACCACTATGTGCCTCAATTTTCTCTTCTGTAAAATGTGGCTAATAATAGTACGTTTTTCAGAGTACTGTTTTGAAGATTAAATGAATACCTAGAACTTGTTTTAAGTGTCATTGAGAAAATATGATTTCAAGCATAAGTTATGTGATACTTAGAAATACATCCATCACTATTGAATTTAATTAAGTTAGAATAATTTGCCACTGAAAATGATAAATAAAAAAGCTCATAAGGAATATTTTCTTCTTTTTACCGTGGATATATTCAAAGTACCAGTCTTTTATCTGTGTTTACCTCATGGCAGCTATCTAGTATCTGGCTCTCAGTACATGTTAATTAAATGAATGGGAGTTTGTATTTTTGTCTCAGGGTGCTAACTTCCCAAACTTTCTCCTAATTTTATAAGACCCATCTTTTGTCTGATTTGGAGAAAATCTGTTGTTCATTGAAAAACATGTTTTGAATTCCACTATAAACTAAAATCTGTGACCTGTTCAGGAGAATTGATGGCTTGCTTCTACATCATTTCCTTTGCTTTCAGTGCCTCCTAGTGATCTTTATGATGAGAGTGCTGTAATTGTATACAAATACATTGAACTTTTGCTCTATCTCAGAATAGGCTGGGTTAATAACTGACAAATGAAAATGGCCATTCAAAAACTGACTATATCACTATATAGCAATTTTGGCTTCAATTTTTCTTATACAGTAGCTTCTGAGATACAAATTCATTTCAATTTTTAATAATAAGAAAATGCTTATTTAGTAATATTTCTATGCCCACCTGTATTTCTTTTCGATAACTGTTAGGTTTAACCGTATAAAATTGTAGGTACTCTACCCTTTCAGACCTAACAAAAATGGCATTTCGTTTGATTCAACCTAATAGAAAGCAAAAAGGTTTTCTAAACATCTTTATACTCTTTGTGGTTTGATTTGATATCAACAGTTTATAACTTTCATTCATTTAGTAACATGCTAAGCCTTTTCATCTTTAAATGTTGATAATTCCCATCTTCCAAGAGACTTTGAGGCTCTACTTTGAGGCTCAAAACAGTTGCTTAGAAGCTATTTGTTAAGCCTCTAAATATCCTGGCACCGAGTAAAAGGCTTTTTTTACATATGTCATCTCTAATCCTGACAATAGACCTGAAAGAGGAAATACTATAAATGGCAGAGCTAGGAGTTGAGCTTTTGAAAATGACCTAGTCTTGGAAGGTACAGAGTGTTACTCCCTAAATTCTGTTTGTTAAAAGTGAGCCCCCATTCAGTAGGATGGAAGATAGGCTCCTTTTGCAAGTAGGAGTGTCTAAGAATTTGTTGATTTTTTAAAATACCACAAAAAGCTAGAGGTTTTTGGGTGTGCTTTCTGTCATGAAACATTTATTTTGCCCTTTAAAAAATTTTCTTCTCTTTGATGCTGGTAGAAAAGATCTGTGTATTAGCGGTCTCTCCTGAGTTCTTTGTTTTCCACATTTTAACTTGAGACATGGTCTATTAATTATACACAATGGAAGCAATTTGTCTGGGTGTTTTTACTGGTATGGGGATCTTTATCTTCCAGTTTTTTCATATTTCATATTTTTAACTTACTGGATTCACAAAGTAAACTAATTTACAAAATAAGTTCTCAATTGTTTTTATTGTTGATCCTTGAAAGCACTAAATCATGCTTCATGTTTTCCCGGAAAATTATTTTGTATTTGCCAGGTTTATCTTTTTATTAATTCTGGGAGGCAGTTAGTTTATGGGTGGCTCATGGGAAGTGTGTGGGTCTGGTTGCTTAAAAGAAAATTGCAGACCATGTACAGAACTAAAACATGCAGAGAAGAGGCTTTCAGTGTGTGTTTGGAATAAGATGCCAGATTTTCTAGACAGCTTGGAGATGTAAAAGAGCTTTGAGGCAGAGTGAGAAAATGTGAGTGTGTAAAAAGGGCTGACAACTATGATAGAAACTACAACTTTATATTTATGGTTTATCTGGAGAGCAGAATAGAGGTATTCTGAGAAAACTTGAATTGCAGTATTTCTTCATGTAGTATGTCATATTTGACAGGGTATTGCACTCAAGATTTTATATTCACCCTCAGTTATCCTCTCTCACATTGTCTGTGCAAAAATCACACCGAAATACTGAGATGGATTGTTGATTTAATGCCTTATAGTGAATTGTTGATAAAACCAGTAATAAAACCCAAGAATGTGGTGATCCAGAGCTCAACTTTCTGATCTGATCCCCCTTGGCAAGCTCTCATTCTTTTTTTTTCTTTTTTTCTTTTTTTTTAAATATAATTTATTTTATTATCATTAATTTACAATTACATGTACAATATTACGATTATTAAACTACCCCTTCATCAGGTCCCCCCCACCAACCCCATTACAGTCACTGTCCATCAGCGTAGTGAGATGCTATAGAATCACTACTTGTCTTCTCTGAGTTGTACTGCCCTCCCCGTGCCCCCCCAACATTACATCTGCTAATCGTAATGCCCCTTTTTCCCTCTTATCCCTCCCTTCCCGCCCATTTTCCCCAGTCCCTTTCCCTTTGGTAACTATTAGTCCGTTCTTGGGTTCTGTGAGTCTGCTGCTGTTTTGTTCCTTCAGTTTTTTTCTTTGTTCTTATACTCCACATATGAGTGAAATCATTTGATACTTGTCTTTTTCGGCTTGGCTTATTTCACTGAGCATAATACCCTCTAGCTCCATCCATGTTGTTGCAAATGGTAGGATTTGTTTTCTTCTTATGGCTGAATAATATTCCATTGTGTATATGTACCACATCTTCTTTATCCATTCATCTACTGATGGACACTTAGGTTGCTTCCATTTCTTGGCTATTGTAAATAGTGCTGCAATAAACATAGGGGTGCATCTGTCCTTTTCAAATTGGGCTGCTGCATTCTTAGGGTAAATACCTAGGAGTGGAATTCCTGGGTCAAATGGTATTTCTATTTTGAGAAGCTCTCATTCTTTAACCTGAATTTTTAGAAACTGTTCCCTTGTTACTTCATTGTGTTGCTTAAATTATCATATTGTTTTATAATTTTTAAAGTTGTTATGCAGTAAAATTTAATTTTTTTGGTAAAAAGCTCTGTGAACTTTGATACATATACAAATTATCCAAAAAAACTTCCCTGTCCTATCCTTTTATAATTATACTCTCCCTCCAACTTCTAACCCTTGACAGTGACTAATCTATCTTCATCAATATAGTTTTCTCTTTTTAAGAATGCTATAGAAATGGAATCATACAGCATATAACCATTTGAGACTGATTTCTTTCATTGAGCATAATGTATGTGAGAATCATCCAAGTTATTGTATGTATCAATATTCACTTTTGTTGAGTTGTATACATGTGCCATGTTTTGTATATCCATTAACCAGTTGAAGGACATTTTGGTGATCATTTTTTATCTGTAATGAATAGAGATGCTGTAAACTTTGTGTATGGATTTTGTGTGATCATTAGTTATCATTTCTCTAGTGTAAGGAACAGCAAACATTTTTTGTAAAGGACTAGATAGCCTATATATTTTAGGCCATATGATCTCTGTTGTAGATAACTGCTTTTGTAGTGTGAACGCAGCCATGCATAATACATAAACTAATGGGAGTGGCTATGTTCCAATAAGACTTTACAAAACAGCAGGTGGGCCAGATATGGCACATGGTCATTATTTGCCAACCCATGTTCTGTGGTAAATATTTAAGAATGGAATTTGCTGGATACATGACAAATGTAGGTTTACCTTGGTAAGAAACTGCCAGTTTATGGATCTTTAAATACTGAATTTAATAACATTTGAATTAGGTAATATTGATGAACTCAGACCTGATAATTCACACATCAGGTTTACATAATTTATGATGACACAGGCTTTAGTCTTGTCTTACACTGAGAATCTATTTACCTTCTACTTTTATTCAAATCCATGTGAGGTCTTTTGGATTGGATGAATTTTTATCTTCAAGAAAAAGTACATACCCATCTTTCAGGCATTTTTTTTAAACTTAAGGTATGATGGGACATCTCAGGGAGGGTGTCTCTTTCAAGGATGTATCAAGAACAAAGAATCATAGTGAAAGCTGCTAGGCTTTTCAATCAGCCAATCAGTTTATTTTGTTCCAGAAATTGAGTATAACTGGATAGGCAACCATCACACAGTGATGTGCTGTCTGTTTAGAAGTGTTCATTTTTCCCACACCAAACTCAGACTTTGTTTCATGTAAGTTCCCAATGACAAGTTAGGTTTTAAAGCTTAGGTTTACACCCATGTTCTTGGAGTTCTTTGAAGGGACAGCAGTTTCTTTGGAATGCTGCTCCTGTTTGTTTTGTTTTTGTTATTTTGTCTGTGGGATGCAGAATTAGCTTTTCCTAAGTAGTATTTTATTGGAATTCCCATTGCCACAAAAGCAGGGATTTGGGGTTGAAAGTGAAGCAAAGAATCTTGGCTATAACACTAGCTGATGAAGCTGGAGATGATGAATAAAGCAAAGCAGTTACATATTTCTGGTTATGATTTATGAATAGTTCTGCTCTTCTGAAAAGCAGTGAAGCCCCAGGACCACGACAACATTACAGAGGTGGAAAAACATTTTGTACTATTTGTAGATCCACTTGTATTGGTGAAATAGTTGAAAGGTTATGTCTGTGGCTGGAAAGTGCTACTGTTAATATATTCTTTTTATAAAAGTTTACTATTTGGGAAGGCAAGGCAGAAGATGGTGGCATGAGAAGTGAGGCAGAAACCTCCTCCCCAAACCACAGATAACATGAAAATACAGCAAATACAACTAATCCTGAAAGAGTGACTGGGAGACTGCAACAGACAGTGTACATCTGAGGAATAAAGACCTCACTGAAAAGGATAAAGTAGCAAAGCTGCAATCCGACGGGAATCCCTGGTCCAGATGGCTTCATTGCTGAATTGTATCAAACATTTAGTGAAGACCTTATACCCGTCTTCCTTAAAGTTTTACAAAAAGTAGAAGAGGAGGGAATACTTCCAAACTCATGCAATGATGCCAGCATCACTCTGATACCAAAACCAGGCAAAGACACCGCAAAAAAAGAAAATTACGAACCAATATCCCTGATGAACATAGCTGCAAAAATATCAACAAAATATTAACAAAGCAAATTCAAAAATACACCAAAAAGAACATCAATCATGATCAAGTGGGATTTATTCCAGGGGTGCAAGGATGGTACATTATTAGAAAATCTATCATCATCCACCACATCAATAAAAAGGACAAAAATCTCATGATCATCTCCATAGATGCTTAAAAAGCATTCGACAAAATTCAACATCCATTCATGATAAAAACTCTCAACAAAATGGGAATAGAGGGCAAGTACCTCAACATAATAAAGGCCATATATGACAAACCCACAGCCAACATCATACTCAACAGTGAGAATCTGAAAGCCTTTCCCTTAAAATCGGGAACAAGACAAGGATGCCCAGTCTTTCCACTTTTATTCAACATAATACTATGGCTCCTAGCCATTGCAATCAGACAACACAAATAAGTAAGAGGCACCCAGATTGGTAAGAAGTTAAACTGTCCCTGTTTGCAGATGACATGTTTTTTTACATAAAAAAACCTAAAGAATCCACCCCAAAACTACTAGAACTAATAACTGAATTCAGCAGAGTTGCAGGATACAAAATTAATACACAGAAATCTGTTGTATTACTATATACTAATGATAAACTAGCAGAAGAAAAATCAGGAAAACAGTTCCATTCACAATTGCATCAAAAAGAATAAAATACCTTGGAAGAAACCTAACTAAGGTGGTGAAAGAATTATACCCTCAAAACTACAAGACACCCCATGAGGGAAATTAAAAAGATACCAATAAATGGGAACACATCCTGTGCTCCTGGATAGGAAGAATTAATATTGTCAAAATGGCCATTCTGCCTAAAGCAATCTACAGATTCACTGCAATCCCTATCAGAATACCAACAGCATTCTTCAATGAACTAGAACAAATAGTCCTAAAATTCATATGGAACTACAAAAGTCCCCGAATAGTCAAAGCAATACTGAGAAGGAAGAATAAAGCTGGGGGCATTATGCTCCCCAACTTCAAGCTCTACTACAAAGCCACTATTATCAAAAAAATTTGGTACTTTCACAAGAACAGACCCATAGGTCAGTGGAACAGAATAGAGAGCCCTATATAAAACCACACAGCCAATTAATATACGATAAAGGATCTATGGCTATACAATGGGGAAATGACAGCCTCCTCAACAACTGGTGTTGACAAAACTGGACAGCTCCATGTAAGAGAATAAAATGGGCTTAAGCTCTTCCATGTCCTGTCGGTTAGAATTTGTATGAAAGAACCTTGGATATGCCACTTCTTTTGTGCACTTTGCTTCTGAATTTTTGCAGCCAAGCAGCCGTTTGTTGTATCTGGCTGTTGAGTTACTAATTTAAATAAAGGTCTGGTTATCTTTAAGTATTTAACTTCTTTGTAATTCGCCAAGATTTAAAGCCATTTTCACTGTTTGATCCTGTTTCTTCCACAATGCAGTATGTAGAACAGGTCTGTCCTGGCCTTTCATGCTGTCCATTGAATGTGTGATGAGGACCTATTGAGTGCTGCACTGTGGGATCTCCTGTGTCACTTTGTCCTGCATTAGAACATTGATTTAGTGCCACCTTTGCCTATGAATTTTAAAAGTACATTTCCCATACTTGAACAGTAACAAGATAAAAGGTTAAAGGTGATCTCTATAGAATAGCATCTCAAGTTTCTGTAGCAGTGGTTCTCAGCCCCGGGTGCCTATTAGAATCAGTTGGGGAATCTGAAAATGATGTTCAGGCTCCGGCCCCAGAGATTTGGATTTGAATGGAGGTTGTTCTCAGCATCAGAATCTTTTTTAAAGGTCCTCAGTTGGTTTGCTGTCCAATCAGGGTTGAAAACTGCTAGTGGATCAGGGATAGCTGTGTAAAGGAACATATTCTGAAATAGAGACTAATTTATCATCTCCCTCCCTCTGCATGCTCTCTCTAGTTGGAGCCCAGATTTCAAGTCTTGAATAAAATACCATCATTGTGCTCACAGAACCTGTTATACAAGGAACTCCCTAAAGGCCAGTGGATAGGAAGAGAAATTAGTGGAGTTTTGTTTTTAATACTTACTACCATAATTTTAATATTTACTGCCATCTTAAATGTAAATTAAGATTGTTTTAAATGACTTGGTTTTTAGTGCTAACATAAATTTGTTTAATATTTAGAAAATACAAAATGTATCTTCTTGAGAATCGTTTTAATAAGCAGTTTAAAGGAGCATGCATATTACATGTACATCCATATGCCTATACACATGTAATATATCTTTGCAAAAATATTCAGGTATTTGGTAGTGATTGATTCTGGGAAGGCCAACTGGGACCCAGTGGTGGGATATTTAATTTAACTGTATATTCTTTTAAGTATGTTTCTTTTTAACCCCATGCATATATTAAATTACAAAGAATCTTTTACAAAAGCTAAATTTTTTTTTCTTATGTTTTCAAATATGCTTACAGTTTTTTCTATCTGGCAAATAGAACACATCCTCACAGTCATGAAAATTAAAGATCTCTGCTTATTATGTGGTACATTTTTTTTTGTTTTGGATGTGTTTCTTAGTTTTATACCTCTGGTTTTTTCCTCTCTGAACCCAAACACTGGGTTTTTATTTTTACATTTTCTTGTGGCCTTTTAATTTCATGACGGTCAAATTTGTTTTTTTAAAAATCTTTCCCACTAATTCTTAATCCTTTACTCTATTTTCTGACTTAGTTAATGGCACTACCATTCTTCCAGTCACTCAACCTGGAAAATCTTAGTCTTCATCTCTTCCTTTGATCTGACCAACATCCCATTCCCAGATTGTTAATCCATCCTGTTTTTGACATTTCTCATGTCAACATGGATTCTGAAATCCTGTATCAGTAATGCTCCTCACTTCTACCTTCAGTGGCATTGCCTTAATCACTGGGATATCATTACAATATCCATTGGAGACTTCACACTATGTTTAGAAATATTTTCTCAACATATTTTCCTCTCCTACTCAGTAGTTTACTGATGTTCTAGTGCGTAGGACCTTTTGTGATCTGCCCATGTCTACATATTCTATGCAAGCTTCATCTCCAGCTTTTCCCCACATTTTCCCTGTACTTCAGCTGTGCCAACCTACCAGCAGGACACAACAGCATAATTGTGCCTTCTTTTCTGTATAATACAATTTCTTTCCTATAAATAAAGTCTGGTCCGTTGTTACTGAATGAACTCTTGTTCAGTTTCCAAGCCTTAATTCAAATGTCACCTTCTCTACAGATAGTTAAATATTTCTTTTTCTGTGTTCTTATTGCATCTTGTTTACTTATTTGTTTATTAGAGCACTCAGTGCATTACTTCTGTAATATTTTTTGGCTTAACTATGAGCCTCTAGAGGCTAGAACATGTCTGTTTATCTTTCTATAGCTAACACCTAGCCAAGTACCTAGATGTAAAAAGTATTAGTAAATGAATAAGCGAAAAAAGTTAACACATGCAGAGTATTTCTACTTTTAATTTATAATCATTTGAACCCACTAATTCAATATTTTTGGTAATTGAGTAAGTGCTAAACTAAATGTTACCCTTAAAAAGAAAGGGTTTACTAAGTTGTATAACTGAGATTGAGGAAAATGTTTACCTATCTAAAAGAGCTCGTATTTTTAAAGTACCTTTAGATGATTCAGAAGAATAGTTTTTATGCAAGTCATTTATATGGTATAAGACGTTTTGATTGTTATTTAAACTTAAAAACCAAAGTAAGCCTTTATTAACATAACCGAGCTTATGTTCTTGAAAATAATAATCCTGTATTTATTTAACATAAATTGTCATTTTTCAATGATATACTTTCAATGATTTGCATATTCATTTGGATATTAATACCTATTTGTGTTTTATTTCTTAGCTTAACTGTAAGTATCATAGTACATTAACTGTGGTTTCCAATTTTATATTCTGAGTAGCTATTTTAATAAACACTTAAAATTGATCTCCACTAATTTTTCCAAAACAATAGTTGTCAGTTTAAAGAGTTCAGGGGTTGATAATTTCTCCGATTTTCAAGTCAGAAAATGCAGAGAATGGGTAAGTTCGACCTGTTTATAGATGTGCATATTCTTAATGGATACCTAAATTTATCTACAGTAGAGAAGATAAAGGATTTCCATTTAAAGATAATTGAGTAAAAGCGGTTGTATTCTATCTTCCTTCCTGATTGCTAACTGAGCATAACTAAAAAGAATAAAGAATAGGGAAGTAATCCTTTAACTTTACTGGAATGAGGAGAAACCCACAATCCAAGCCTCAGACTGTGAGAAGAGCTGTTGAACAATGCAAACTTTAGAACAAACTGAGTAAGTATGCAAACATCCAAAACATGGCACAGAGTTCTCCCAAAGGAGGTGGCCTTGGGAACTACAGAGTGGCAGGTAAGGTGAAGCTACAGGAAAAGACACAGGAGCACCTTTTTATGCAGAAAGTAGTGGGAAGAAGCAGCAGAGTGGAGGAGCTCACGTACAGAACTGTTGCCTTGGTATCAGCTGATACAAAACAACTGAAAGAAGTAAACACGGAATCCAGTGCAGACAGTTGGACAGTCAACAGCTTAACACTTTCCCCTTCTCTCTCTTCTTCAGACATACTGGTTTTATTACAGTGCTTTGAGCATGCTAAGCACCTTCTTACCTCAAGCCTTTGTTTGCTTGTCCCTCAGTCTGGAAAATTCCTCCCCTAGAAATTCTTATGGCTTGCTCCCTCATTCAGTTTCTGTTCTAGTGTTAACTCTTTAGAAAAGCATTCCTAGACCATGTAGACTCAAACAGCCACCCTGTGAACATCCTATTTTCAAAGCTTACTTAATTTTCTTTGTAGTCACTTTACCACCAGACCTCTAGATTGATTGATTGATTGATTTTTCTGTCCTCTACCAGAATCCAAGCTCCAAAAGGACATGTATTTAGTAGGCTTCTATTCCTCTTCTCTGTTCCTAACACTCAGAACACTGCCTGGCACATAATGGTTGCTTAATAGATACTTGTTGAATAAATTTTTAAACAGATGAACACACATATCTTCTAGTTGGCAATATAGAATTAATTCCTATACCATCTATAAACTGGAAGATCCATGGTGAGAGGCTTAAGAGACGTTATCAGCAAGTAGCAATAATTGTTCCTTATTTTGATCCTGACTCATAAAATAACTATAAAAATGACATTTATGAGATAAATGACCATTTGAACAGTGGGTATTTGATTTTAAAGAATGTGTAGCAGCACTATGAATTCGATTTAGTTGCAGAAAAAAAAAATCCATTCTAGCCAGTTTAAGCAGGAAGGTGCTTACGGGGTATTACTATTCATGGCTTATAAGGTATTATTCATGGCTTACAGAGGAAAGGAAAGGGCTGAAGAAACATATTTTGGGCTAATGGTTTACCTTTTACAAACATCTGCTGGTGCTGCACCGCAGAGCTGTGCCATAAGGGAGCTGCTGCTTTCTCTGTGGATCAGGAGGCTGCTGTAGGGGTTAGCAAACCAGGCCTGCAGGGGAAATCTGGCCTAAACTGTTTATTATGTCCTTCCAGTTAAGAGTGCTGTTTGCATTTTTTTTCATCAATGTAGAATTTATTAATCATTGAAGGTAAGAGGGTAAGGAAACCAGTAAAATAGATGAATAATTTTAAAGTACATATTTAAGTTTTACCAATGGATTTACTCTTTAAAGGATAAGATAATTAGCATGCTTCAGACTTGTTCCCACATACTTTTCCTAAATCCTGTTTTTTCTGCTATTGTTGCTGTATTAGCTTTACACTGTAACAGTTTGTGAAGTATACTTTCTATCCCGTAGCTGTAATTCCTCCAATAGAATTAGGTACCATGTTAGTAATGAGAAAACTCAGTATCATGAGATGTCATTTCTCCTCAAATTAATGTATGGTTCAAATGTAATGTCAGTCAAAATTTTAATGAGATTAATTATTTTTTTTATTATCCTAATTTTTTTTATTTTGGTATCATTAATCTACAATTACATGTGCAACATTATGGTTATTAAACTCCGCACTTCATCAGGTCCCCCCCACCAACCCCATTACAGTCACTGTCCATCAGCGTAGTAAGATGCTATAGAGTCACTACTCGTCTTCTCTGAGTTCTACAGCCCTCCCCGTGCCCCCCCAAAATTGTGTCTGCTAATCGCAATGCCCCTTTTCCCACTTATCCCTCCCTTCCTACTCATCTTCCCCAGTCCCTTTCCCTGGGGAGGATGAGTGAGATCATTTGATAATTGTCTTTTTCCACTTGGCTTATTTCACTGAGCATAATACCCTCTAGCTCCATCCATGTTGTTGCAAATGGTAGGATTTGTTTTCTTCTTATGGCTGAATAATATTCCATTGTGTATATGTACCACATCTTATTTATCTGTTCATCAAGTTAGGTTGCTTCCATTTCTTGGCTATTGTAAATAGTGCTGCGATAAACATAGGGGTGCATCTGTCTTTTTGAAACTGGGCTGCTGCATTCTTAGGGTAAATTCCTAGGAGTGGAATTCCTGGGTCAAATGGTATTTCTATTTTGAGTTTTTTGAGGAACCTCCATACTGCTTTCCACAATGGTTGAACTAATTTGCAGTCCCACCAGCAGTGTAGGAGGGTTCCCTTTTCTCCACATCTCGCCAACATTTGTTGTTGTTTGTGTTTTGGATGTTGGCCATCCTCACTGGTGTGAGGTGATATCTCATTGTGGTTTTAATCTGCATTTCTCTGATGATTAGCAATGTGGAGCATCTTTTCATGTGCCTGTTGACCACCTGAATTTCTTCTTGGGAGAAGTGTCTATTCATGTCCTCTGCCCATTTCTTAATTGGATTATTTGCTTTTTGTTTGTTGAGGTGCGTGAGTTCTTTATATATTTTGGATGACAACCCCTTATTAGATACGTCATTTATGAATATATTCTCCCATACAGTAAGATGTCTTTTTGTTCTACTGATGGTGTCCTTTGCTGTGTAGAAGCTTTTCAACTTGATATAGTCCCACTTGTTCATTTTTGCTTTTGTTTCCCTTGCCCGGGGAGATATGTTCATTGAAGAAGTCACTCATGTTTATGTCCAAGAGATTTTTGCCTATGTTTTTTTCTAAGAGTTTTATGGTTTCATGACTTACATTCAGGTCTTTGATCATTTTGATTTGACTTTTGTGTATGGGGTTAGACAGTAGTCAAGTTTCATTCTCTTGCATGTAGCTGTCCAGTTTTTCCAACACCAGCTGCTGAAGAGGCTGTCATCTCCCCATTGTATATCCAAGACTCCTTTATCAAATATTAATTGACTGTATATGTTTGGGTTAATGTTTGGATTTTCTATTCTGTTCCACTGGTCTGTGGGTCTGTTTTTGTGCCAATACCAAATTGTCTTGATTACTGTGGCTTTGTAGTAGAGCTTGAAGTCAGGGAGCGTAATTCCCCTTTTTATTCCTCCATCTCAGGATTCCTTTGGCTATTCGGGGTCTTTTGTGGTTCCATATGAATTTTAGATTTATTTGTTCCACTTCATTGAAGAAAGCTGTTGGTATTTTGATAGGGACTGCATTGAATCTGTAGATTGCTTAAGGTGGTATAGCCATTTTGACAATATTGATTCTTCCTAGCCAAGAGCATGGGATGCATTTCCATTTGTTAGTGTCCTCTTTAATTTCCCTTACGAGTGTCTTGTAGTTTTCAGAGTATAGGTGTTTCACTTCTTTCGTTAGGTTTATTCCTAGGTATTTTATTCTTTTTGATGCAGTTGTGAATGGAATTGTTTTTCTGATTTCTCCTTCTGTTAGTTCATCATTAGTGTATAGGAGAGCAACAATTCTGTGTGTTAATTTTGTATCCTGCAACTTTGCTGAATTCAGATATTAGTTCTAGTACTTTTGGAGTGGAATCTTTTTTTTTTTAATAGATTATTTTGGTTGTAGTGGAATCTTTAGGGTTTTTTATGTACACTGTCATGTCATCGGCAAATAGTGACAATTTGACTTCTTCTTTACCAATCTGGATGACTTGTATGTCTTTGTTTTGTCTGATTGCCGTGGCTAGGACCTCCAGTACGTACTATGTTGAATAACAGTGGAGAGAGTGGGCATCCCTGTCTTGTTCCTGATCTTAGATGAAAAGCTTTCAGCTTCTTGCTGTTAAGTATGATCTTGGCTGTGTGTTTGTCATATATGGCCTTTATGATGTTGAGGTAGTTGCCCTCTACACCTATTTTGTTGAGAGTTTTAATCATGAATGCATGCTGAATTTTTTCAAATGCTTTTTCAGCATCTATGGAGATGATCATGTGGTTTTTGTTCTTTTTGTTGATGTGGTGGGTGATGTTGATGGATTTTCGAGTGTTGTACCATCCTTGCATCCCTGGGATGAATCCCACTTGATCATGGTGTATGATCCTCTTGATGTATTTTTGAATTTGGTTTGCTAATATTTTGTTGAGTATTTTTTGCATCAGTGTTCATCAGGGATATTGGTCTGTAATTTTCTTTTTTTAGTGAGGTCTTTGCCCTGTTTTGGTATTAGAGTGATGCTGGCTTCATAGAATGAGTTTGGAAGTATTCCCTCCTCTTCTATTTTTTGGAAAACTTTAAAGAGAATGGCTGTTATTTCTTCTCTATATGTCTGGTAGAATTCAGAGGTGAATCCATCTGGTCCGAGGATTTTGTTCTTTGGTAGTTTTTATTACCGATTCAATTTTGTTGCTGGTGATTGGTCTGTTTAGTTTTTCTGTTTCTTGCTTGGTCAGTCTTGGAAGGTTGTAGTTTTCTAAGAAAGTGTCCATTTCTGATAGGTTTTCCAGCCTGTTAGCATATAGATTCTCATAATATTCTCTTATAATTCTTTGTATTTCTATGGGTTCCATCGTTATTTTTCCTTTCTCATTTCTGATTGTGTTTATGTGTGTAGATTTTCTTTTTCTCTAATAAGTATGGCTAGGGGTTTATCTATTTTATTTTTTCAAAGAACCAGCTCTTGGTTTCATTGATTTTTTTCTATTGTTTTATTCTTCTCAATTTTATGTCCTCTCTGATCTTTATTATGTCCCTCCTTCTGGTGACTTTGGGTCTCATTTGTTCTTCTTTTTCCAATTTCAGTAATTGTTTCTTTAGACTATTCATTTGGGAATGTTCCTACTTCTTTAAATAGGCCTGGATTGCAATATACTTTCCTCTTAGAACTGCCTTTGCTGCGTCCCACAGAAGTTGTGGCTTTGTGTTTTTGTTGTCATTAGTCTCCATATATTCTTTGATTTCTGTTTTGATTTGGCTGTTAACCCATTGATTAATTAGGAGAATGTTGTTAAGTCTCCATGTATTTGTGAGCCTTTTTGTTTTCTTTCTAAAATTTATCTCTAGTTTTATACCTTTGTTATCTGAGGAGTTGGTTGGTAGAATTTCAATATTTTTGAATTTACTGAGGTTCTTTTTGTGGCCTAGTATGTGGTCTATCCTGGAAAATGTTCCATGTGCACTGGAGAAGAATGTGTATCCTCCTGCTTTTGGGTGTAGAGTTCTGTAGATGTCTGTTAGGTCCATCTGTTCTAGTGTGTTGCTCAGTGCCTCTGTGTCTTTACTTATTTTCTGTCTGGTTGATCTGTCCTTTGGAGTGAGTGGTGTGTTGAAGTCTCCTAAAATGAATGCATTGCTTTCTATTTCCTCCTTTAATTCTGTTAGTATTTGTTTCACATATGCCGGCGCTCCTGTGTTGGGTGCATATATATTTATAATGGTTATATCCTCTTGTTGGACTGACCCCTTTATTATTATGTAATGTCCTTCTTTATCTCTTGTTCCTTTCTTCGTTTTGAAGTCTATTTTTTCTGATACAAGTACTGCAACACCTGCTCTTCTCTCCTTGTTGTTTGCACGAAATATATTTTCTATCCGTTCACTTTTAGTCTGTGTATATCTTTGGGTTTGAGGTGAGTCTCTTGTAAGCAGCATGTAGATGGGTCTTGCTTTTTTATCCATTCTGTTACTCTGTGTCTTTTGATTGATGCATTCATTCCATTTATAATTTAGGGTGGTTATCGATAGATATGTACTTATTGCCATTGCTGGCTTTAGATTCATGATTACCAAAGGTTCAAGGGTTGCTTCTTTACTATCTGACCATCTAATTTAACTTCCTTATTAAGTTATTGTAAACACAGTCTCATGTTTCTTTATTTCTCTCAATTCTTATTCTTCCTCCCCCATTCTTTATTTACTAGGTGTTTTATTCTTTGCCTTTAGTTAGTATTTGGATGGTCTGCTTTCTTTGTCATGATTTTATTTTCTCTGGTGACATCTTTTTAGCCTTAGGGGTGCTTCCCTCTAGAGCAGTTCCTTTAAGATATCCTGTAGAGGTGGTTTATGAGAGGCAAACTCTCTCAGCTTTCGCTTGTCTGGAAATTGTTTAATCCCTCTGTCATATTTAAGTGATAATCGTGCTGGATACAATGTTCTTGGCTCAAGGCCCTTCTGTTTTACTGCATTAAATATATGATGCAATTTTCTTCTGGCCTGTAAGGTTTCTGTTCAGAAGTGTGATGATTTTCTTATGGTTTTTCCTTCGTAGGTGATGTTTTTTCTCTCTCTAGCTGCCTTTAGTACTCTGTCTTTTTCTTTGTTCTTTGCCATTTTAATTATTATGTGTCTCGGTGTTGTCTTTCTTGGGTCCCTTGTGTTGGGAGATCTGTGGGCTTGCATGGACTGTGAGACTATTTTCTTCCCCAGTGTGGGAAAGTTTTTAGCAATTATTTCTTCAAAGACACTTTCTATCCCTTTTTCTCTCTCTTCTTCCTCTGGTACTCCTATAATGCGAATATTGTTCCGTTTGGATTAGTCACACAGTTCTCTTAAAATTTTTTCATTCCTAGAGATCCTTTTATCTCTTTCTGCCTCAGCTTCTCTGTATTCCTGTTCTCTGATTTCTATTCCATTAAGAGTCTCTTGCATTCCGGCCAGTCTGCTGCTAAGCCTGTCGATCGCATGTCTCATTTCTGCATTGTCTTTCCTCACTTCCCTTACTTCCTCCCACAGCTCTTCCATATTTCTCTGTAGATCCATCAGTATGGTTATGACTTTTATTCTGAATTCTTTTTCAGGAAGATTGTGCATTTCTTTCCCTTCAGACTCCCTTTCTGGTGTCTGGGTGTGGATAAGCTTTGTTTTTACCATATTCCTCTGTCTTTTCATGGCGATAGAAGTGGTCGTTCGTAGGTGTCACGTATGTCAGCTGGGCTTTTTAAGACTTAAAAAAAAAAAGGAAGAGAAAGAGAAGAGAAAGAAAAGAAAAGAGAAAAAAAATCACTGAAATAACAAAAACAAAAACAAAAAGACATCTGCCTGGAATAGATTCTCTGAGGATGCTGTAGGTGGCACTGTTGCTCCACTATGCCATGGCCGCACCACTCTGCAGGGCCCTTTGTAGCTCTGGCCGGGGTGGGAACGGATGGGAGGCTGCTGATCTCTGTGGGAAGTTTTAGTAGGGCAGCTTTTTCCAGGTCGCCAGCCAAGGGGTCCAAAATTCCCCAGGACTCCCATCCTGGTGGGCCGAGTGTGCTGGAACAATCCTGTTCCTCCATTGGTCCCCTGTCTCTTTAAGACTGCAAAAAAAAAGTGCACGCTTTTCTTTTGTCCCGGGGAGCTGGCTGTGAGTACCCAGTGCATTTCCAGGCTCAGATCCTGCACCCTCTGTCTCTCCAATCTCCGATACACTGTGGGATGTGTGTCACCGCTCCTGGCGCAGATCACCAGGGCTGGTTATTTCACAGGCCTGTACTTCCACTCCCTCCATGCCCTAAATGCTCTCCTCCTCCTGGTGTGTTGGGGTGGGGGAGTGCTTGGGTCCCATAGGGATGAGGCCTCGTGGGGTGCCAAGTCCTGTGAGGTGTAGATGCAGACTGGGTGCTGTTCTATATGTTCTGGTCTCTCATTTAGGAATAGTTGTATTTGTTGTATTTTAATATATATATGTGGTTTGGGGAGGAGATTTCCACAACCTTGCTCACGCTGCCATGTTCCCAGAACTCCATTTCTTAATTCGATTATTTGCCTTTTGTTTGTTGAGATGCGTGTGTTCTTTATACATTTTGGATATCAACCCCTTATCTGACATGTCATTTATGAATAAATTCCCCCATACTTTAGAATGTCTTTTTGTTCTACTGATGGTGTCCTTTGCTGTGCAGAAGCTTTCAGCTTGATACAGTCCCACTTGTTCATTTTTGCTTTTGTTTCCCTTGCCTGGGGAGATATGTTCATGAAGAAGTCTGTCATGTTTATGTCCAAGAGATTTTTGCCTATGTTTTTTTTAAGAGTTTTATAGTTTCATGACTTACATTCAGGTCTTTGATCCACCTTGAGTTTACCTTTGTGTATGGGATGAGACAGTAGTCCAGTTTCATTCTCTTAAATGTAGCTGTGCAGGTATGCCAACACCAGCTGCTAAAGAGGCTGTCATCTCCCCGTTGTATATCCAAGGCTCCTTTGTCATATATTAATTGACTGTATATGTTTGGGTTAATGTTTGGATTTTTCATGCTGTTCCACTGGTCTGTGGGTCTGTTTTTGTGCCAATACCAAATTGTCTTGATTACTGTGGCTTTGTAGTAGAGCTTGAAGTCAGGGAGCATAAATCTCCCTGTTTTATTCCTCCTTCTCAGGAGTGCTTTGAGTATTCGGGGTCTTTGTGATTCCATACGAATTTTAGAACTATTTGTTCCAGTTCATTGAAGAATGCTATTGGTATTTTGATCGGGATTGTGTTGTATCTGTAGATTGCTTTAGGTAGTATAGCCATTTTGACAATATTTATTTTACCTAGCCAAGAACATGAGATGAATTTCCATTTGTTAGTGTCTTCTTTCTCTTAGGAGTGTCTTGTAGTTTTCAGGGTATAGGTATTTCACTTCCTTCGTTAGGTTTATTCCTAGGTATTTTATTCTTTGTGATGCAATTGGGAATGTAATTGTTTTCCTGATTTCTCTTTCTGTTAGCCCATCGTTAGTGTATAGGAAAGCAACAGATTTCTGTGTATTATTTTTGTATCCAGCAGCTTTTCTGCATTCAGATATTAGTTCTAGTAGTTTTGCAGTGGAGTCTTTAGGGTTTTTTATGTACAATATCAGGTCATCTGCAAATAGTGACAATTTGACTTCTTCTTTACCAATCTGGATGCCTTGTATGTCTTTGTTTTGTCTGATTGCCGTGGCTAGGACCTCCAGTACTATTGTTGAATAACAGTGGAGAGAGTGGGCATCCCTGTCTTGTTCCCCATCTTAGATGAAAAGCTTTCAGCTTCTTGCTGTTAAGTATGATGTTAGCTGTGTGTTTGTCATATATGGCCTTTATGATGTTGAGATACTTGCCCTCTATACCCATTTTGTTGAGAGTTTTTATCATGAATGGATGTTGAATGTTGTCAATGCTTTTTCGGCATCTGTGGAGATGATCATTTGGTTTTTGTTCTCCTTTTTGTTGATGTGGTGTATGATATTTATGGATTTTCGAATGTTGTAGCATCCTTGCATCCCTGGGATGAATCCCACTTGATCATGTTTTATCATCCTCCTGATGTATTTTTGAATTTTGTTTGCTAATATTTTGTTGAGTAATTTTGCATCTACATTCATCAGGGATATTGGTCTGTAATTTTCTTTTTTTGGTGAGTTGTTTGCCTGGTTTTGGTATTAGAGTGATGCTGGCTTCATAGAATGAGTTTGGAAGTATTCCCTCCTCTTCTGTTTATGGGAAAACTTTAAGGAGAATGCGTATTATTTCTTCTCTATATGTCTGGTAAAATTCGGAGGTGAATCCATCAGGTCCGGGGGTTTTGTTCTTAGGTAGTTTTTTGATTACCACTTCAATTTCGTTGCTTGTGATTGGTCTGTTTTGGTTTTCTGTTACTTGCTTGGTCAGTCTTGGACTGTTGTATTTTTCTAAGAAGTTGTCCATTTCTTCTAGGTTTTCTGGCTTGTTAGCATATAGTTTCTCATAATATTCTCTTATAATTCTTTGTATTTCTGTGAGGTCCATTGTTATTTTTCCTTTCTCATTTCTGATTCTGTTTATGTGTGTAGATACTCTTTTTCTCTTTGTAAGTGTGCCCTGGGGTTTATCTATTTTGTTTATTTTTTCAAACAATTAACTCTTGGTTTTATTGATTTTTTCTATTTTTTTATTCTCAATTTTATTTATTTCTTCTCTGATCCTTGTTATGTCCCTCCTTCTGGTGACTTTGGGTCTCATTTGTTCTTCTTTTTCCAATTTCAAAAATTGTGTCTTTAGACTCTTCATTTAGGATTGTTCTTCCTTCTTTAAACAGGCCTGGGCTGCGTTATACTTTCCTCTTAAAACTGCCTTTGCTGTGTCCCACAGAAGTTCCGGCTTTGTGTTTTTGTTGTCATTTCTCTCCGTATATTGTTTGATCTCTGTTTTAATGTGGTCATTTATCCATTGATTATTTAGGAGCATGTTGTTAACGCCTCCATGTATTTGTGAGGCTTTTTATTTTTTTCGTACAATTTATTTCTAGTTTTATACCTTTGTGATCTGAGAAGTTGGTTGGTAGAATTTCAATGTTTTTAAATTTACTGAGGTTCTTTTTGTGGCCTGGTATGTGGTCTATTTTGGAAAATGTTCCATGTGCACTTAAGAATGTGAATCCTGGTGCTTTTGGGTGTAGAGTTCTGTAGATGTCTGTTAGGTCCATCTGTTCTAGTGTGTTGTTCAGTCCGTCTGTGTCTTTACTTATTTTCTTTCTGGTTGATATGTCCTTTGGAGTGAGTGGTGTGTTGAAGTCTCCTAAAATGAATGCATTGCATTCTATTTCCTTATTTAATTCTGTTAGTATTTGTTTCACGTATGCCGGTGCTCCTGTGTTGGGTGCATATATATTTAAAATTGTTAATATCCTCTTGTTGGACTGACCGTTTTATCATTATGTAATGTCCTTCTTTATCTCTTGCTACTTTCTTCGTTTTGAAGTCTATTTTGTCTGATACAAGTACTGCAACACCTGCCTTTTTCTCCTTGTTGTTTGTATGAAATATCTTTTTCCGTCCCTTCATCTGTAGTCTGTGTATATCTTTGGGTTTAAGGTGAGTCTCCTGTAAGCAGCATATAGATGGGTCTTGCTTTTTTATCCATTCTATTAGTCTGTGTCTTTTGATTGGTGCATTTCGTCTATTTACATTTAGGGTGATTATCGATAGATATGTACTTATTGCCATTGCTGGCTTTAGATGCATGGTTACCAGACATTCAGGGGTAGCATCATTACTATCTAACAGTCTACCTTAACTTCCTTGTTAAGTTATTATAAACACTGTCTGATGATTCTTAATTTCTCTCCCTTTTTATTTTTCCTCCTTCCATTCTTTATATACTCGGTGTTTTATTCTCTACTCCTTTACTTTTCGTTAGACTGTTTTTATTGACAGTTGATTTTACTTTTTGCATTTAGTTAGTATTTATGGTCTGCTTTCTTTGCTATGATTTTATTTTCTCTGGTGATATCTTTTTAGCCTTATGAGTGCTTCCATGTAGAGTTGTCCCTTTAAGATATCCTGTAGAGGTGGTTTATGGGAGGCAAACTCCCTCAGCGTTTGGTAGTTGGGAAATTATTTAATCCCTCCTCGAATTTAAATGATAATCATGATGGATGCTGTAATCTTCATTCAAGGCCCTTTTGTTTCATTACGTTAAATATATCATTCCATTCTCATCTGGCCTGTAAGGTTTCTGTTGAGAAGTCTGATGATAGTTTGATGGGTTTTCCTTTGTAGGTGATCTTTTTTCTCTTTCTAGGTGCCTTTAATACTCTGTCCTTATCTTTGATCTTTGCCATATTAATTATTATGTTTCTTGGTGTTGTCTTCCTTGGGTCCCTTGTTTTGGGAGATTTGTGGGCTTCCATGGTGTGGGAAAGTGTTTCCTTCCCCTGCTTGGGTAAGTTTTCGGGAATTATTTCTTCAAAGACACTTTATATCACTTTTTCCCTCTCTTCTTCTTCTGGTACTCCTATAATCCGAATATTGTTCATCTTGGATTGGTCACACAGGTCTCTTAATATTCTTTCATTCCTACAGATCCTTTTATCTCTCTCCTTCAGCTTCTCTGTATTCCTGTTCTCTGATTTCTATTCTGTTAACAGTCTCTTGCATCTTGTCCAGTCTGCTCCCAAGCCCATCGATCACTTGTCTCATTTCTGCATTGTCTTTCCTCACTTTCTCCCTTAGGTCTTGCATATTTCTGTGTAGATCCATCAGCATGGTCATGACTTTTATTCTGAATTCTTTTTCGTGAAGATTGTATAAGTGTATCTCATGAGGCCCTCTCTCTGGGGTTGTCTGGTTAATCTTTGTGTGTACCATATTCCTCTGTCTTTTCCTGGTGATAGTCGTGGTCGCTGGTAGGTGCCACGTGTGTCAGCTGGGACAACAAGTCCCTTCCTGCTTGTTCTCCTTGCCCTTCTCCCGGGCCTAATCTGTTTTCCTGCCCACTGGAAGGCAGTCTCTGGGATAATCCCCTGAGCTGCCTGTGTGGGGGCCGCTTCAGCCTAGCCTATAGTACTGCTGGGTTTTGCAGTCACGCTGGGTTCATTCTGGTCCCGTTGGTGCCTTCCGGACCTTGTTCTGGGGCCCTTCCCGCTTAGTTGTGCGCCAGCCAGGAGTAGGTTCTGTGAAGTTGCTCTGGGTGGGGCCGCTCCTCCACTGCTCCGCAGCAGCGGCGGATCTGTCTGTGACGCCGGCCAGGGAGGGAACGAATGGCAGGGTGCTGATCTCTGTGGGAAGCCTCGGTGCAGCTGCTGTGCCCTACCGATGGCCAGGCGGTCTGAAATTCCCCAAGACTCCCAGCCTGCTGGGCTGAGTGTGCTTGGATGATTTTGTTCCGCTGTTGGGCCCTTGTCTCTTTAAGACTTTTTAGAAAACTGCCTGCTTTTGTCCCGGGGAGCCGGCTGTGGGGACCTGCTTTGCAGTCTCCGTCTCAGATTCTGCCCTTTTGTTTCTCTGATCTCCAATACATCATGTGATGTGTGTCTGTGCTCCCAGTGCAGATCACCAGGGGTGGTTATTTAGCCGGCCTGTGCTTCTACTCCCTCCCCACTCTGTTTCTTTTCCTTCCGCTGGTGCTCTGGGGTTGGGGAGTCCTCGGGTCCTGCTGGGTTGTGGCTTTGTATCTTACCCACTTTGTGAGGTGCTGAGTTCTCACAGATGTAGCTGTAGCCTGGCTGTTGTACTGTATCTTGTGGTCTCTCTTTTAGGAATAGTTGTATTTGTTGTATTTTCACAAACATATATGGTTTTGGGAGGAGATTTCCACTCCCCTGCTCACACTGCCAAGTTCCCAGGAGTCTCTCTGTTGTTTTCATTTTTAAAAGGATAAAAGACAAATAAAAAAAACAAGTAATGTTTTGTGGCCCCTAAATATTATGTGAAATTAAGATTTCATTGACAATGAAGTCTTATTGGAACACAGCCACACTTACTTATTTACTTATTGACTGTGCTTTCACAGTACAGTGGCAGTGTTGAGTAGTTTCAGCAGAAACCGCATTGTAGAATATTTGTTATCTGGCTCTTAAGAGAAAACATTTGCCACCTCTTATTCTAGAATAACTCTCAGTGCCATATCAGGAAGCTGCGTTTCCTGCTGCTTGCTGTTAGCCATGCTGCTAGTATGGCCAGCAAATGGATGTATCACACCCTGCCCCTTGCAACCAGGGGAGTAATTACTGATACTAAGATATCTGCTAATACTGCAGCTAAAAAATGTAACCGTCAGCAAGAGTGTGGTCTCTGGTTCACTTCTGCCTTCCAAAATTTGAGCCAGTAAGTTTGATTGGCTGAACTTAAATTGCAAGAAAACACCTATTTACATAGGATTCTGGGGAAACCCTGCTCTTTGCTTTACAGCTACTGTAGTATATGAAGACATGTTATATTAGGGTATAATGGATGTTGAGCTACTGTCCCTGCCATATTTATTATTTACTGGCTATCAGAATTTGAAACAGATGATCTCTTACTTTGTTCGTTAAAATAATTTTTTTTTCTATTTTAGAGTCACTGATTGTTTCAGCTGTAACTAATTTTAATCACATAAGTACACATGATTATCTGTTTAGGTGATCGTCTCATAGCATATATTTTTCTGACATTCCTTTCTTACAATACTATTAAGCCAGTACTACAGCTATGTCTGTTTTACAGTTAAGGAAATGTAGTTTTGGGTAGTTTGATTTACTTTCCTGAAGTCACACAGATGGTGAGTAGAGGAACAGAGTTTAAAAGCCATGTCTGTTTGACTCCAGATCTGTTAGTATTAACATCTACTCTTGCTTGGCTGTTGTTTGTCTCTGTAGTGCAGTATGTTATGAATCCCGCCAGAAATATTATTTCACATAGTGAGAACATTTAAACATTCTAATTCAGTTCTCATTGCCTTTACAGAAGTTACAACCTCTTCGCTTTGTATCTTTAGTAAAAGCAGACTAATAGATTTCATCCTCTATTCTTTTGCATAATGTTGATTCATACTTAATGTAAAAGGTTTCTCTATTATATATGCAACACTGTACAATTTATTACTCTCAAAAGACTAGAAATTTTAGTATTGATATATACATTTATGTTTTATGAGGAATACATGTATAGGCTTCAACGAAAATATACCTATTAGGGAATCAAAATTTGCTCTTAGCACCCTCACTAGGAATAGAAACATTGCTTTTAAAGTAGCGTGTGTGCTAATAAATCAGGCCAATCAGATAAGGACACAGGGAAACATTTCCTGTGAGAATACTTTGGTGAAAGAATATTTTTAAATTAGATCCTTACTCATAATACCCTAACTCTTTGAGGTTAAGTCTAAATAATTTCAGGTTTGGCCTTGGAAAAAATAAATAAAAGTACAAAATCAGAGTTTAAAGAGAAAAAGAAGAGGTGTAATGAAGTAGATAAAATACCAGCTTCTGAAGTGCTAGGCAGCCTTGAGTACAAGTAGCATGCTAATAAACTGGCTGTTCAGGAAAAAATAATAAACCCCAAACCCTAATTTTTAGTATTTGTTGATTTCTTTGGTATAAATACTCTCAGCATGGCTGGTTTCAAAGCTACTACTGGTTTGACATTTGACTCACCACAATTTCTAAAAATTTAGCCAACAGCTCTTATGAACTGGATCCACCACACCTCTAGCTTAGCCTAAGGGTAAGGTGAAAAGTAATAGACAAGGCAGAAGTAGTTTATGTTTATGTTTATAGTGCAGATAAGTGTGAAATTCGGGTTTCTCCTAAAAGTGATCATATTATAAAAATAATATAAAAGCATTTATTCACAGAAGAATAAGATGACTAGTTTCTGTTGATGTTGCAATAAATTTTTTCTAAGGTTATTATCTCATTTTCTAATGAAAAAATTGCTCCAAACACGTTTAATTAGGTAATACATTGTTGCTCTTAATTGCTAATAATATTTTTTAATTTGTACTTTACTTTCATGAATTCTGCCAGGAAATTATTCCCTTAGTATTTTGACATTATTACATATTTGGATTTTGTGTTTATATGCATGATACCAGGATTGGGGAAGACTAGAATTGAAGAGAATAGGAAACTCAAAGGAAAAGACAATGTAGTTAGGTGTATGTACCATTTCCCTGTGTGTCAGATGAATCTGGAGATACTAAGAATTCTCTGCCAGGATTTTGCTCATGAATCATATTTCCTGCCAGTCTGGTTACACCCTTGGTGGAAGACACACAGTAAGCATGGGTTCTGTGTTTTTTTAACTTCTTGGGGACAAAAATACATGGGATAATTTTGTCCAAATGTTTTAGGGAAGAACAAATAGTACTGTCATTGCTTGGAATAGCCGGATAATACAATTGCAATTACCTTCATAAATAAAATTATTTCACAAGAGCAAAGGCACAGCCTCTATTTAATAGGGTAAGCACTGAACTTGGACTTAATGTGTCTTGAATTCAAATTCCAAACCAATGCTAGTTTATTAGATCATTTCTGCAAGTTGCTTTAAATTCTCTGAACTTCAGTTTCTTCATTTATAAAATAGGCATTAGGCCATTTTGTGGTAGGAAATAAATGAATAAATTTATGTGAGAATATGTAATTTTGTACTTGGCTATGGATCTTAAATATATATTTCCTAGATGAAAACTGATGCAGAGGCAGGAAACAAGTTTCTTAGGGATTAACTCCAGCGTTGGCTACTAATTGCTGATGTTGTCCCTTTAGACTCTTAAAATGATTTAAGAGCAGAATGGCTGGTGTTTTCCACTTGGAAAAACTGATTACAAACCAATGTGCAGAGAAGCTTATGTGTAAAGAATTAACATGCAGAGGATAAAGTAGAAAAAAAAACCCTGATTGGCTAGAATAGCCTACGGATAGTCTGGTAAAGTCCATTTGTTTTCTTCTATTCTTGAAAATCATTAAAAAATGTGCTTTTTTTCCTGACACTCATCCTCCCCACAATCTTGCCACTATGCAGCTGGATAAGTTTCCCCTGCTGTATACTTTTACCTAGTACCTGGTGCTTCCCTGGTAGAACACGCATCCCCTGTAGCAAACCCAGATTCTAAGCTCTAAGAGATCACATATATTGTATCTATCTTAGAAGAGTTGTTTCTTAACAAATGGTAAATGCTAGTTGTTGTTGATACTCACCACTGTATCTCAAGGATCTACGCAGCATAATGGCTGACAATTTACTCGTGATTAAGAATATTACAGGACAGAAGTCCTCATTCTGACCCATAATTCTTTTTTTTAAGTTTATTTTGATATCATTAATCTAACCATAATTCTTATTACATAGAAAGAATGGGAGATTATGTCAAAGTTGTACTGATGCCAAAATTCTAAAAGGAAGTTGCTATCTTTTATTAAAGTCAAGTCTAGGTTATTGAACACTACAGAACCATCTTGTTATTCCCAATGTGATTTTTTATTGATAGAGACCAGGAATAGGCTTGTTTGAGGATTGGAAGAAGCTCAGGTTTGTTTTGTCATTAAAAACTGCACAATTTATTTTGATGTATTGAAGAACCTAGTTTTTCCCCCTTTTCTCTGTAACACTGGACTCTTTCTGGATCTGATGGAAGTTGACTGGTCTGGCTCTTCCCTCTCTAAGGTCCTATTTCCTTAATTCTTGCCAAGTTATCACTGGCTCGGAGTCATTCTCTCCTCCCCAACAGGTTGGATTGTCTAGTCTGGTGGACTTTATTTAGTTTGTTCCATTCTAGCAGTTACCAGTGTTCTAAAACTTTTTTTTTCAGCAAAATATTCCTACAGATAGAAGGTTTTTTTTGTTACTTACAGAGCAGATAGTTTCCTTTAAGGGAATTTTTTAATATCAGATGATTAAAAGGAATAAAAAGGCTAAATTGATGAATAGCTAAAAATCACTTTAGAAAATAAGTCCTTGTATCTGATTTAAATATAGTTCAATTGAGACTCTTAAGAAATGAAATAGTTGTTAAGTATTTTAGTTGTCTAATGTAAATATGTAGTTCTTACTTACATAAAACTAATTTGTTTGGCTAGGTTTAAATTCAGAAGTATTACAAAATAATACAAGGTAGTTATTTCCTTCAAAGAGCTGTAATTTAAATAAGGACAAGCACAACCATTATGAAGAATTAAATGTTATCTTTCATTAGTATATGTTCTTGCAAAACAGTTGTGTGCATTTCTACTTTAAAAAAATGGCATTGTAATATATATCTCATCCTATTTCTTAGTTCATTTCACTCATCACTACATTTTTAAGACACATCATGTGAAATACATCCTTTTAAATTAATATGTATGTTTGTGCATCAACCCTGTTTTACTCATTTCATTTTCTTCATGATGGCCAGGGATTGGACCTCTCATCTCAATAGCAAGTGCTTACCTATGAGAATTTCTTTGGGATATATACTGAGGAGCAGAATGCAAGATTAAGTAATGCAAAACTGCCCTATAGTCCTCTACCAGTCTGTTTTCCCACTAGTCAGATATGTGGGTCCTGTCCACATGTCCAAGACGACAGGGTATTTTCCAGCTTTCTGCTTGTTGCTAATCTAATAGGTATAAAGTGACATGTCCTTATTTTAGTGTACATTTCATTGATAACAAAGTAAATTGAAATATCTCCTGATATATTTGGCCTTCTGAGTTGCTTATTCTTATCTTTTCTTATTGGGATTGCTGTTTCTCTTGTTGATTTGGGGATTCCTTATAAATTCTAAATTATAGCCCCTGCAGTTTGACACATTTCACATCTTTTCCCATGTGTATCTCACCTTTTGCTTGGTTCACAGTGTTCTTTTCTGAACTGAAATATTTAATTTTGATGTAAACATAATTTATTGTTGCCTGTGGTTTGCAGTTTTGAATTTATACTTAAGACATTCTTACCTGATTCTTAAGGATATCCTCATCTATTTTCTTCTCTTAACTTTATAGTTTTACCTGTCATTATTGGAGCTTTAATCTTTCTTGAACCCACCTTTGTATATGGCTTTAGGTAAGAGTCTAGTGTATTTTATTCTAAAGGTGAGTCAGTTTCCCAGTACGATTACATAGCAGACACACAGTTTCCTGTGACATTTATCGTACATTAATTCCAATACATACATAGGTCTGTTTCTGAGCTCTCACATCTGCACCTTGGTTGGTCTGTTCTTGATGTCGGTCAGCCACTGGTTTTATTACCATGGTTTGGTAGACGGTTATTTTCAAAATTTAAAATTATATAATTTAATGTTCAAGTTTCATTGTTACCTCTTATCTTCCTTAAAGACATCCATATTATGTTTAACACTTTAATAACAGTTATGATCCTTGAAACATGCATTAGAAATTCTTGGTCGGTTTCCTTAAATATAATTGTATTAGAACTTTAAATATGCTTCTTTAAATATAATTGCTTCATGGGTGTTTTTACTCCCATTTTGTTAAAGTACTAAATTTTGTTTTTTAGGAGAAATATGAATTTGAAATTAAATGAGTTGTTACCTAAAATTTGAGAGTATATTAACTGGTATAAAAACTTTTAAATTATTCAAAAATAAAAGACAAGTGAAGATTTTTTCTAACCTGGATAAATAATAGCAAGTTGCATTATAGGAATAATTTGAAAAACCAGTTCAAATATTTCAAGTACTTAGAGTTGATGTAGCTCTCAGTATTTTTGAATGAATTCATGTATGTTCTACTAGGAACAAAATATATGCATAAACCAAAATCAGCTGACTCAGCTTTTACCTAGAATAACTTTCATTTATGCAAATTCAAAAAGAAAAACGAAGTAGGAAAGTAATCTATATTTTCTTGACTCCTAAGTTTTTGCATGCTTCTGTTCCCTACCAAGAAAATTTTGTTCAAATTCACTGGTAATTTTTGGAATGTCATATGTACTTTCTAGGGGGAAGTTGGATGACAAAATGAAACTTTATGTCCTTCATTTATAGAAAATTTTATTTCATATAGCTTATAATTTATGTTAAAGCAATTTGATTCAAAATCTGGACATTTGAAGTAAAATGAATAGGTTCTATATTTAATTTTAACCTCCAGATGCTAAGCCTACTAGCAGATAGCACAACTAGGAGATTTTAATTGTATAGCCTTTAGCCTTGTCCCCCAGCTCTATTTGAGATTTTAATTATAAAACACAAAAGATATGGAACAGAATAACAGCTAGGTGTGCTTGATCCTCCTGTTGTGAAATAAAAAATGATTGCTTTTTTAGATAAGTCCCCAAAATAATGAGTGGCTTTATTATGGAATGTTAAAAAAATAAACAAACCTAGGAAACAGTCATCTTCCCATTGTCAGGGATTCTGTGCTAGTTTATTATTCAAGGGAATATTTCATGTATTTATTACATGGCATTCCTCCTAAGAGGAGGATGAGACTGTTACCAAAAAAATAGTGCAAACTGAGTTGTACTTTGCAAAATCACTGATGTTAGCAACTCATTTTCCTAGAAAAAAAGATAATATATTAAAAATATCATTGTTATTATTTCAGGTGGGTTTACAAAGTATATTAAATAGCTACCTGATAAGAATAGCATTTCTCCTCTCATTCTTCCCCAAAGGCATTTTAAAAATAAGCTACATGTGATCAACAGCGAAGTGATGTAATTAGGACATGGCTGTTTGTGGTAATCATTCTTATGTTCTGGTATGGTGGAATGCTAGAGAAATGTAGTTTTCTTATTCTTTTCTCCTCTCTTTCCTCCCCTTCACTCTTCAGCTCCCATCCCTCAACCCCTTTAGTGAGAATGTACCTCTCAGCTGTGAGAATGTAAATACATTTTTATATTGCATTTGTAGATGAATGCAAAAATATAAGGAAAGTAATAATACTCTGATTAGGACAGTGTTATATCCAGCAATAAGGAATTTTTTTGTCCTTAAGATTCACATGAGTACCACCTTCTATATTTTAAAGTCTGTTCCTTTAAGATTTCATAAGTTCCTAATTGTTTTCATTCATATACCTATATTAAGTTAATAAAGAGTACTTAAAATAATTTGGATAGAGAAATTTACAAAAAAGTTAATAAATAAGGTATCAGCAGGAAAATTTTCTTCCTCACTATCCATCCAGCTATCCATCCAGCCATATATAAAATATTTAGTAATCATCTTCAGTATGTCAGGTAGATGGCAAACACTAAGAAGTTAGAATATAAAGAACATAGGTCACTGGCCTCACACTAGGTTCCTTTTCAAGGGATAGTGGAGCTGCCTGTTTACGGGAGGTACCGCCATAAATCCTAAGATGTTTTTATTATACTGGTGGTAAGTTGAGAAATAGCCTCAGATGGGATGACACTAGGTTTTTGGCTGTTGACTGTTAGCACAATTCTGGTGGAGAGACTTGATGTGGATACAAATGAGTTTATGTCTGTGGAGTGGGTGGATGATAGGCAGCAGCACAGACAGACAGACAAACAGGGTAAATGAGCAAACATTCATATAACAGAGACCAAAGAGCCATCAGAAAATTAATGTATAATTTTCATTTCCTTCATTACTGATGAGGTGCAGACTTTCATATATTTGTGATCATTAATTTTCCTTTCCTGTTTGTCTTCTGTCCATTTTTCTGTTGGGTGGTTTGCCTTCTTGCATTGATTTGTAGTCATTCTTTGCATATTTTGGATCTAATACTTTTTTGTTTATTACAGTTGTTGCTGGTATTTCATTCCAATTTTGTGGCTTGTACTTCTGTACATTTCTCAAGTACAGCTTTAGATTTTGTTAGATCAGTTTTGTGTGTTTAGTGTTTTTTTTTTTTTTGGATGATATTCTTCCTTACCCTGAGGCTACCAAGATATTTTCCAACATTTTCTCTTAAATATTTTTAGTTTTATTTTTCAGATTAGTGTCTTAATTGCTGTGGTGGCAAGGACATGGTGAACATGAACTAATGAAAGCAGGGCTAGGTGGTGCAACAGAGAGAGTCAAATGGGGTGGGGAGTGTCTAGATAAAAATTTCTTTGAATCAATGATCAAGTTACTACTGTGGAGATATGTTTAAATTGCTTTTGGATTAAGTAAAGTCAGGAATTGACCATGATAAGCTGCCTGGAACTAAAAAAAAAAAATGCTGATGAGGCCATTTCAAGCAGGTGGGAAAAGCATCAAGGGTTTGAAACTGTGTCATGTTCAGGGAAGAGCAGTCAGATAATGTGGTATGAGTATAGAATAAGGGGAGGATATTGCAGAAGACAGCTTAAAATCAGATTCACAGCAGATTTTGAGGAGCATTTTATGTTTTGCTTAGGGTTTTGACTCCATCCCATTGGAAGCAATCATGTGACTTTTAAGGAAGGTTATGTACTGATCTGTTGGGAATTTTAGAAAAATGAATATAGCCATACCTTGGAGGGGTGAAAGCTGGAGTTGGCACTCTGGCAGTGACTTGCATATAGGAGACAGACACTAAAGGAATTAAATTTCAGCAATGCCATCGTTCAGAATCTATTTAGAAATTTTTTCCTATAATCAGCTGCAGAGTTTGCAATGAAATCTTTGATTATTAGTGGTGGATTTTCAGTCTTTTGAAAGAATTTGATATTTAGTCATTGGCAAAAGTCATTTGGAGGAAGTTTGGAAACTAAAGCAAATGAGCAAGCTGGGTAATTCCATTTTTGGTAAAACATGATAAATGATGACACTGGTTTTTAGATGTAGCTTATAAAATGCTCTGAAAGCAGTCTTTAAAGAGGAATTTTAAAAAGTATTTTGAACCATGTCAGCATCATTATGTGTACATAGCCTTCTGAGGTAACTAAGTGGTAGAGCAAAATTTATCCAAATATATAAATTTTGATACTTTGAAAAAAATAAAGAATTCACAATTAAAACCCTCATTACTGTATAATCAGTCTGTGAAGAAGCCAACATTTAGTTTACCATTATTATTTTGTTGATATTACTACTTTTTCTTCATTTGTGAGGTTTTACTAACATAATTCTTCACAATCTTTTGCATTTGTCACCATTTTCATTACTTTCAGACCACAGTGTATGTTCCTGCTCATTCAGTAATGATTTGTTGTTGACACTTAGTAAGCTGACTTCCTCTCTCCGATGTTCCTCGTACTCAGCATGTTGTTGATGTATCTGTTCCCTGTGGAGGATTCTGGCTTATTGCCTTTTGTTTTGTCATCATACAGTAACCAACGAAACCTACCTTTTAGTATACTGTGATTTTTTTTCCCCTTCTGCCCCTGCCTTCACACTCACAGTTCTTAACTTTCTTTATTTATACCAGTTTTCCCTGAATACTTGAAAAAAATACACTGTGGGGTACCCAATACCTCCCCCCAAAAATGGTCTTGTGGTAATGGTTTATTATTTTTTCAAGTAATACAATTGAATTTTAAAAAACCATAAAGAACAAAGTCGTCCTCTAAGCCTTCTTGTTTTAAAATAAACAGAGAAGGAATTTTAAGAGGAAATTCTCCCCCTTTAGCCTATTGTAAATCACTTTAACTTTTCTTTGGTTTGAGCTCTAATTTATTCTTCTAATCTTTGTTGATCACTTTTTACTCATTTATCTATCATTTATTGCCTTGTTAGGCACCGTGTTAGATATTGTCTCTTATTTGTTAGGTACCATGTTAGATAGTGGTGGGGAGTTGAATAGGGCATGATCTTTGCCCTCCATAATGTTACATTATTTGTCCAGTGTTGGGAAAAGATAAACAAAATAAAAGTTTCATAACAATGTGAGAAATGCAGTTAGTTATAAAGATATGCCCAAGACTGTGTGGGAACAAAGAAGGGAGCATCTTTCAAACTGGGAGATTAGGGAATGCTTCTAGAAGAGGGACAGTTGAGCTGAGATTTAAAGGATGATTAGTAGTTTGCTAAATGTAGACAGAGGGAAGGGGCCCTCCAGGAGAGGGTCTCAGGTGTGTGAAAGTGGCAGGGGGCGGGGGAACCTGCACAATACTAGGTATGGGTAAAGTGGAAAGGTGGGAGATGAATAGGGTTAGATATAGACATGGGCCAGATCATGAAGAGTCTTGAAATTTGTACTTGCTCTTGAAGCTGTGAGAATCAGTCCTACATTCATTCATTTCTACCATGTACTATCCTGTACTAGATGTTAAGGATTTGGAGAGCACAGCCTGCTCCTAGTTTAACTAGAATTCCTAGTTTAACAAGAGATACTGATAACTAAACAGCAAAAACTGATCTTTAAACAAATTGGTAATTTTTCCATTTAGAATAAATCATTTTTAATGTGAATTTTTTCTGGAGATTTTAAGAACTGTGAAGACCTTCTGTATGATGAGAACTTGGATACATAAATTGTAAGCTTTAAAAAATTTTATGTTTAATATGTAATTTTTGTGAGGAAGAGTAAAACTAGCACACACAGAATTCAGAATATAGGGACATAAAATCTGATGCTATCACATGCTAAGTATATGACCCTAGGTATGTAAGTGTTTTAACATTCATTCATCCTTCACCTACTATGAACTAGAGATTCAGTTAAATAAGATCTGGTTCCCACCATTAAAGAAATTGCAGATTAATGGGAGTAGATAACCACTTACTGGTATATGTCACAGTAGAATAACAGTGATAATAGCTGTCACTTACTGAGCATATGTGCCTGATATTAATCCATTAAGTGCTTTCACATAGTAACTCACCTGGAGAATTACACTATGGTCACATTAAGAGGTAGGTTCTGGCAGCTACTCATTTTTTACACAAAGATGGTAACTGACCTGTGTGAGTTAACACAACTGATGCAGCTAGGATTTGAACCCAGGCAATTAATTGCAAAGCCTTTGTAACTGTTGTGTTAGACTGCCTCTCGTTTAATGACAAATATTCCATAATAGGCAGTAACTGAAATACTATAGAATAAAAATAGAACAAACTCTGCCTGGAAGTTTGGGAAAGACATCTCTGAAAGGTGACCTTACTGCTGAGAATTAAGGCTGCTAAGAAAAGCAGAAGAGGAGGCATCCTTGGCAGAGAGATCAATATACACAAATACGCAGAGGGTTTAATGAACACAACAGGGCCATGAGATATTATCAGAGTGATAGAATTTAGAGCCAAAGAGGTGGCTTAATGAGAGAGGAGGCTGGAAATATGCCTGGGGCCTGAGTGTATAAAGATTTAGATATTAGATTAAGGTGCTTCAGTTTATTCTTAGCCAATAGGGAATCAACAGAGGTTTTAAGTCAGAGAGTGGTTATGATACCTGCTTTGTTTTTCAGAAGATAATTTAGGAGCTCTAGGAAAGGTGCACTCAAGATAGGGACACTAGTCAAATGGTAGTGAGATGCAGCCTCATTTTGTCAGTCATTTCCAAGAATCAACTTTTGGCTTCCTTGATTTGCCCTGTTGTTTGCCTGATTTCAATTGCATTGGTATTTACCCTAATTTGTTATTATTTCTTCATTTCACTTCCTTTAAGTTTAAATTGCTTTTCTTTCTGTTTCCTAAGATGGAAACTTAGGTTATTTTTAGTTCTCTTCTTTTGTACTATATGCATATAGTGCTAAAAATTTTCCTCTAAGAACAGCTTTCACTGCATTATGTACATTTTGTTAAGTTGTATTTTCATACATTTTCGTATGAAAATAATTTATCTTTATGCTTTTTTGTCTTGTGTTTTATAAGGGTGTGTTGTTTAATTTCAAATATTGGAAGTTTTTCCAGCTGTCTCCTGTTACTGATTTCTTGTTTAATTCCATTGTGATCTGAAGGCATACTTTGTATGAATTCTATTCTTTTAAGTTTGTTAGGGTGTGTTTATGGCCAGTGTGTGATTTGTCTTGGTTAATGTTACATGTGAGTAAGAGAAGAATGTATTCTGCTTTTGCGAGATGGAGTGTACATATCAACTGTAGGTCTGGTTGATTGATACTACTGCTAAGTAAACTATATCTGTATTGATTTCCTGCACACTTGATCTATTATTGTAGGAAGGTAATGGAAGTCTCCAACTCTAATTGTGGATTTATCTCCTTCTCCCTTTAATTCCATCAGTTTTTGTCTCACATAGATTAGTTAGGCTTATACTTAAGGAAGGATTGTTATGTCTTCTTGGAGAATTGACCCCTTTGTGAGTATATAATACCCCTCTTTATTCCTGACATTTTCCCTTGTTCTAAAGAGTGTGTTGTCTAAAATTAATATAGCCACTGCAGCTTTCTTTTGATTGCAGTTAGCATGGTGTATCATCTTTCTCCATCTCTTTACTTTTAGCCTGGCTGTTTTTATTAAAAGTGGCTTTCTTATAGACACCATATAGTTGAGATGTATTTTTAATCCACTCTTACACGCTCTGTCTTTTAATTGGTGCATTTAGACCATTCACATTTAAAGCAATTATTGATAGACTTGATGAGTATCTGTCATGTTTGTAACTTTTCTATTTGTTGTATTTGTTCTGTTTTCCTCCAACTCCCCCCTCTGCCTTTTCTGGTTTTAACTGAGCATTTTATATGATTTTCTTTTATCTCCTTTCTTCACATACCAATTAAACTTATTTTCATTTAATTTTTAGTGGATGCCCTGGAGCACAAGTAACACTTATTCCTGAACTAGTGTATCTTATAACAGTATTCCAGTTCCTTCTTCTCATCCTTAAGAACTTGCTGTCATTCATCTAATTCATAAACTATAATCACCCAATACATTATTACCATTATTTTTTAAGTGATCTTTTAGATCAGTTAAGGATAACATGAAAGATTTTATTTTTCCTTCATTTATTCCTTTGACATTCTTCCCTTTTGTTATGTAAATATAATTTTAGACCTGTACCATTTTTTTCTCCCTCAAGAATGTTTAATGTTTTTCACAGGTCTCGTCACAATAAGTTTCCACAGTTTTTGATTATCTGATAAATTCTTTCCTTGAAGGATAATTTCATTGGATATAGAATTTTAGGCTGGTAGGTTTTTCTTCCAACACTCAGAGTATTTCCCTCACTTGTCTTCTTGCTTGCATGTTTTGGATGAAATGTACACTGTAAAGTTTATCCTTGTTCTTTTATAGATGTTTCCCTTCCCCCCACCCCTCCCACCCCGCCTTCTTTCAAAATTCTTTCCTTACCTTTGATTTTTTGTGGTTTGAATATGATGTACCTAAATGTAATCTTTTAGGTATTTATGTTTCTTGATATTCTCTGAGCTTCCTGTATCTGTGGTGTCTGTCGGTCATTAATTTTGCAGAGTTCTTAGCCATTATTACTTGAAATATGCCATCGCTGTCTTCTCACTTCTTCTGGAAGTTTCTGTTGACTTACCTTCAAGCTTACTGTTTCCTTAGGTTCGTCCAGTCTGCTGTTGAAAGAAGCAGTCTTCTTTCAAAGGGAGCACTTTCAAAAGCACTGTTGCAGTGCTTTTGATTTCTAGCATTTCTTTTTGATTCTGTTGTGGAACACAGTGGGTTTGCTGCATGGAGTGCCTAAGCCAAAGGAACACACCAAGAGTTGTTGGAAGAATAGCTGTATTTTTACCTGTAAAGAAGACAGAAGAATAATTTCCAAAGCTCTGCCTCCTCAAGGGGCTAGTGGGAGGTGTTTAAGCTAGAAACTCATGTATATGTACAAGTAACAGCTCTTGGGTTATATGTAGAAGGGAGGTTTCTGAGGCACTCCTGCCTGTTTGTCACATGCTATAACATACAATGCTGTTGCTCTGGGAGGAAGGGGTTCCCAACCCGGGGAAAGTTCCCTATGAATCAGTGAGACAATTAAGGCAAGGCAGGAAGTGGGGGATTTAGAAGGGGGGGGTTATTCTCCTGGCAGTGGGTCTTAGTCTCTCCTCACTCCGGCTCTCCCAGCCGCGCTACCTCCCTGCAACTTTCTCGGGGAGGAACTCTGTGGCCGGGTCTTTGGTGACTGGTGGACACCTGACCAGTTATGTACCAGGAACACAGGGAGATGATAGAATGGGTATCTCCTCTCTAGGCAGGTACTCCCGTGAAGGAACAGTTGCTCTGTCCCTGGTAAACATCCCATAGATGTGCAAACAGGCTCCTATACAGTGGGAGCTATTAAGGCCAGGCACAAATCCTGGCCAGAAATCTCCATATTCCCCACAAAATCACATTAAAAAATGGTGAAAAACACCTTCCCTAGGATGGAGAATTTACTAGTAAAATGAATCAGAAGGAACTCTCACTCCTGGCTTCTGCATGGGTGTAACCTTCACCTGGGGGCTGCTTCTTGGAATGGAGTTGTAGCTGTGGGTTGTAACTGGTTTGATCCAAGGTCCCTGGTGCATTGGGCATTTTGAAAAAAAAAAAACGGCAGTGGAGGTGTTAGTTAGAAGGTTAATCGGATAATCCCTGGATGATGTAACCTAACAGTTCTTAGAAAACCTGTAATTATGATTAAATCTCAGTGTTTTAGTGGGCCTGCCCCTGGGCTATGACCTTCACAGTGTTTCTCTTGGGCTGTTGCTTCCCTCGGCTACCTATCACCTCCCAACCCCCACCTGCTTTGTTGAGTCTGGAAGGCTGTAGGGACAGTGGGAGAAATGCCCTTCCCTCAGGTGAGACAGGCCCAGGAAAAGATTTTTACCCTAGAGAGTAGGCTTTTGTTATGGAGAATCCTCTGGAAGCCTTTCACAGTGATTATTCCTTCTTCCCTCAGCCAGATCTGGGAGGATCTTTCTTAGATCTTCCTTGGTTCCTGGAGGCTAAAACTCTGATAATGACATCTCTGAAAGGCAAAAAACAATGCTTCAGCAGATAGAATTTTTAAATTTTAATTCAGCACTCTAAGTTCTTTTTCAGTTTCTGTGTTAGATTGCTGGTGCATATACCATTTGTTGGGATCTTCTCAAGAGTTTTGCCTTCACTCTTCAAAAGTATAAGACATTTTGCTTTTATTCTTTAAAGAAGATACAGGATTTTTTTCCCCCCAGAAAATTTAAGAAAAATAAACCTGAGGAACTATAAGATTTTCCTTAGCCAAGTGAGCTATTTATTTATTCTCTCATTGAGGGTTACTTAGAAAAGCTGTTTTGAGTTCTTAACTGAGCTTCTCAAAGGCAGCACCTTTGTTAGGATAGTAACTAACAAATATGTTCCAAAATTTAGTTGTTGTACCTGTCTTGCAAATGAGTTTCAGCCTCAGGCAAGTTCGCTATAGATACACTGTGACCAAAGAAATTTATAGCAAAGGGTTCTTGGGGTGAAGAGGTTATACCCAACTTTATTTCCAGGTGGCAGGTCAGTCACTAAAATCCTGCTCACTTAGAGCGAGTCTGTGTTATCACTGCTGCTTTGGATGCAGCAAGCCGGTCTCTGCCTCTGGGCCCCTCTGTCTGCACAGCCGTCCTCTCAGCCTCTCTGCACAGCCGTCCTCTGGGCCTCTGTCCTTGGCGCTGCCACCACTCCAGCCTCTGCTCTCCTCTCCTGCAGCCTTGCAGCCCTGCCACCATGTTGCGCGCAGAGCACTGGGTGGAACTGTTTATATTAACACAATAATGGCTTATTGCCTAAAGGTGTGGAAGTGGTAGCATAGCAACAGGCCAGTTACATCATCAGGTGGTTTAAGTTCAGTGAGGATCCTGGACATAGGAACCCCACTTTACCCATAGTACCCTTCTGTAATTTAAATAATGGCAAACTGTTTAAAGGATTTTGGGCTGGGAAGGTTAAAGTGTCTGGGATTTTCAAGCATTAACAGGAGAGACTGGAAGAAGAAATACAGTCTGGGCTCATTGTAGCACTTATCTCATTGCTATTTAAATAACCCCCTGTTGGCAGTACAAACACTTTTCTCCTTTGAAGCAAAATAGGATTTTGCTTGTATTAGAAAACTAGTTCTTATACAGAACAATCTTTATAAATATTTTGAAAACCCCTAATAACATTACTCCCAAAATAATCATTCTAGGAGTTGTCCTCCTCGTTATTGCATTTTTTATATCTCTTCTATTTGATTACCTTATAAACTTCCTGTGGAGCATCCGAAGGAATTTTCCCCTTAATGTGTTATTTTGTAAGCCTCTCAAACATTGTGCTGTAAGGGCTTAAGCTGTTTCCTTTTCTGTACTTGCTTAAATAACAAAAATGTAAATGAAAAGGAATTAAGTTTCATGATCAAGTTAAAGGAAGAAAACAAAGAATTATTGAATGTAACTAATGTGCAGCACTTGCAGAAATGTTATTTATATGCATTACAAAAAAAATGAGAAAAGATTTTACAGATGAGAGAAACCTAAGATTCACCTGAAGTAACCTATCACATGGGCATGTCTGTACAGGTTTCACTGAAAAGTACCTGTTCTTATCTACTCTAACACTACTGAAGAGTATTTTAAACATGATAGTTCTTGTCAAGTCACTATGTGGTACATCTGAAACCAATACAATGTGTCAACTGTATTTCAATTAAAAAAAAAGAGGTCTGAATTATACTTTAAGTCTAAACATTGAATTTGTGCAACTGTTGTGGAAAGCAATATGGAGGTTCCTCAAAAAGCTAAAAATAGAAATATCATTTGACCCAGGAATTCCACTCCTAGGAATTTACCCAAAGAAAACAAAGTCCCCAATTCAAAAAGACATATGCACCCCTATGTTTACCGCTACACTGTTTGCAATAGCCAAGATTTGGAAGCAACCTAAGTGTCCAACAGTAGATGAATGGATAAAGAAGATATGGTACATATACGCAATGGAATATCATTCAGCCATGAAAAGAAACGAAATACTTCCATTTGCAACAACATGGTTGGATCTAAAGGGTATTAAGCTCAGTGAAATAAGTCGGGTAGAAAAGGACAAATACCATATGATTTCACTTATTTGTGGAGTATAAAAACAAAGCAAAACAGAAGGAACAAAATAGCAGTAGACTCACAGACCACCAAGAAGGTACTAGTGATTACCAAGCAGGAGGAGTTGGGGAGGGCTGGGGTAGGGGAGGAAGAGGATAAAGGGGCACAATAATTTACAGTCACAATATAAGTTGGTCATGGGGATGGTAGTACAGCACAGAGAATACAGTTAATGATTCTGTAACATCTTACAACATTGATAGATAGTGACTGCACTAGAGGGGGTGAGGATTTAATAATATGGGTAACTGTTGAATCACTGTGTTGTACATTTGAAATTGACGTAAGATTGTATATCAGTGATACTTTAATAAAAAATCTAAACATTGAAGTGCAGATGAGGCGGTCTTCAGCAATCATGCTTGTGTCTTGGTAAATTAGGTGAAAAGAAGGAATGTGAGTTTTTTTCCATCACAGAAATAAATTTGACAGTATAGTTTGTCTTAAGGCAAACTGAAAGTTTTCTTTCCAATTTTAATTGTTACTTGATGCTCAATAAATAAATATGCTGAATAGAGTCACAGTTTCCAAGAATTCTGTAATGTAAAATAGGCACATGAGTATGGGTTAGCTAGGAAGGACACTTGACCAGGAGGTAGGAGGCCTGGATTCTCCCCAGTTCTTTTTCACTGGGAGATTTTATGCAAGTTCTTGTCTTGGGTGTCATTTAAAGGTAGAATTAATGCTTTCTTTGGCACGCTTGCTTAAGTTGGAACGAGGTGTAAAGGAGATGGTCTGAAAGTGCTTTGAAGCTCTGTAGATAGAGTGATGTTGGTTTGCTTCTATATCTGCGGTATCTCGTAATTTTTTTGAAGTGTTAACAGGATCATGAATCCCTAAATCCTATCCACACACTCTAGTTTATGAACTCTAGCTATGGGCTAAGGAAAAAGAGCACAGATAATGTGTAATGTAAAATTTTATCTAATTTACAAAAGTTTTATAATTCACTTTGTTTAATTTTTGTTCTGGGGATTTCCAGGACTATAAATACCAGCACACAGTCAGCTACTTGAATGTTGAATGCATTTGTTGAAATCTTTACATTTATATTTGGAAAACTTACTTATTTTTCAAGAATGAAATATGGTAAGCAATTTGAACTGGGCTTTCATTTGCCATTTTGTAGTTCAAAGTTCTCCTCAGCCCTTTGCTTGTGTGACTAAGCACGTCTCCCTGCGATTGGACACCTTAGGGTATACTGAGTGCTCTTTGCACAGCTGTCACTCAGCATAGACAAGACAACTGGGGGAGCTCTAGGTGGGACTAGAGTCTTTCTGCTCCTTGCCTGTGCTTAGTCGTCACATCGTGGCCTCCTGTTACTGTCAAGCTAGAGTGCCTGAGCACGTGCCACATAGTGAAATAATGGAGTCTACTCAAAATTCTCAAGGACGAGCATATTTAGAATGCTAGTTCTCATAGTTTTAATAATTAGTAGACAGATGTTTAGTAAGTAAAGCTCTAGCCTTGCAGTAGTCTTCTTTCTCTTAAGAAATGGCATACTGGTTTATATGGTTATACAGTGAAATTAAAAAGTAAATCTTCAGGTTATTCCTGCTTTTCTACATATTAAAAAGCAGATTGCCTTTTCATCCACATTCTGTGTATCCATAATGTTCTCCCAGCCTTCCTAGGTTCCTTCTATAAGATAACACATTTTTGTGTCGAAATTAGCTGATTGCTGGCAGAGTTAGTGGTGGTTGAAAAGGTATGATGATGCCCTTTAAAAGCCTAGTGTTATTGATCCTGGTATGTATTCTAGCTCAGTGGTTGGTTTATTTATTTATTTATTAACTGAAGATCTAGCCAGGGATACATTTTACGTTGTGATTTAGTATACATGATTTACCTAAAATAAGTATCATGAAATAGTAATTGCCCCACTATATGTATCTCAAAATCTTCTATTCTCTTTCATTTAAAAAAAAATGCTCCTCATGACCCACTGAATGTATTAACCTGACCTGCCAGAGGATTTCAGACTATTTTGAAAAAGTGATCTTAAGTTATATGGTAATTTTCACTGTCTTCTTATGATTTGTAAAATATATTGGGGTATCATTTTATTTAATTTACATACTTTCAAACTATAACATAAACTCTTCAGTAGTTATCCAAAGTATAATCCTTCATCTAGAAAAAAAAATTAAATAACTAAACAGAAAAAGTTTGTGGGTTTTTTTGTTGTTGTTTTGAACTTTCTGTTCTTTCATTCTTTTCACATATGCCCAGCTACTAAGTATTGATAGTTATTGCATATTGATAGTAAGAGTTATGATCCTTTTATTTGTTGACCTTGATATGACCAACTTAGTTGGAAGTATTTGTTAATTGTCCAGTTAATGTTTTACATTTCACACATGCTGTGGCAAAGCCAGTGGGAACAGTGAGGGCTATGATTCCCATTTATCATTTAGGGAGATTTGTCAAAATTAGCTTGCTTCTCTATCTCTTCTGTTGAAAGTAGAAAAATTATCTTTGACAGAATTTTCTATTTTTCAAACTTTTTATAAGTTCTTTGTACATGCTTGACCTGGTCAAAATGGTGATGTTTTGACTGTGTCTGAACATTTTCCTGCAGAATTCGAAGTGCTTATCACCAGCCAGCCAAGATGAACATGGTGAAGAGGATCATGGGGCGGCCAAGGCAGGAGGAGTGCAGCCCGCAAGACAATGCCTTAGGACTGATGCACCTCCGCCGTCTCTTCACTGAGCTGTGCCATCCTCCCCGGCACATGACTCAGAAGGAACAAGAAGAGAAGCTGTACATGATGCTGCCGGTGTTTAACAGGGTAAGTCCAGGCTGCCAAGCCCATGGCGTCCAGGACTGTGTGGCGCGGTAGGAATCTTAGGGTCATAATAAGTCACAACTAGGAAGAAATTGATAGAATGAGTTAGTTTTTAAGAAGCTTGATGTTCTTATTCCATATTTCAGTTTTCTATGAAACAATGTGTCTTGATATGAGACCTAGTCAAAAGGAACTCCACTTAGTTCTAACAGATAAAAAAGGAAGACTGAGCATTTTAAAAAATGTTCTCTAATGATTGAATTTTGGAAGAGGGATAGATTGTAAATTACCACATGTTACCTCCATTATTTTTTGAAGTTACAGTTTTTTGAACCACATGGCGTAATCACGCAAGTGCTTTGTGCGCTTGAAAGAATCATCTCGGGTTGCTATGCAGTTTGGCAGGTTTTCTATAAGAGATTTTGAAAAAAGATAGTTAAAGGCCCTAGAGAGTCTAGAGTCAATGTGTTTTGTCAAATTCATGTAGCACTCTTGGTGGGGATTTTTAAAATTTTTGTCACAGATATACAAGTATGTAGTTTTGAAAAGGCAAAGAATCCCGTAGGCTTATAGTAGTGCCCTGCCACTTTGTGCTGCTAATTGCTGCTGTCATTTTTAGCTCTTTTAGCTCTTTAGGCACTGAAAGTCACCCTGAAGAGCCTTTTTATCTAAAGTCTGTGAGGATCAAGGAAGGGAGGTCTCCCTAAAGATACGGTGTGATACTTGAGTCCTTAAAAGATAAGCATTAGCTAGATTGGAAAACTGGGCTAAATTAACTAAGAAGGTAATTAGAGTAAGAAGTTAAAGCATGAGTCAAGGTCAAAGGCAACAAACATTTTAATATATGCCAACATCTATAAACAATCCAAGTTGATTTTATGTCAAGGAGGGTCAAAAAGTAAAACTGTCAAGATTGATAGGAAGGATATAATGACAGATTTGTTTGTCATGTAAGAGCTAATACTTCTTTCCTGGAGGCATGCAGAGCCAATGAAATATTTTAAGCAATAGAATAAGAGAGTAAAAGGGGCCAGGGCAAGGCTATCTCCCAGGTTTCTAATTTGGGAAAGTGGGTGAATATTTTTCCCAGTAGCTGAGAAAGAAAGGTTTAGGGGATAGATTTAGTTTGGAGCATGAGGTCTGAACTATTTGTGATCTTCCCAAGTGAAGGGATTCAGTGGGCAGTTAGAAGCTCAGGTAAGGGGATTTGGATACATATGTTTGAGACTCATTGGCAGGGATGTGGTAATTGAAACCTGGGAAGGGCATAAGAGGTTACTCATGGCTCATACTGCCAAGTGAGAAGAGCAATATGCTAAGGATGAACCATCTAGAATATGAATGTTTAATGAAAGAAGGGGAACTCATAAAGGATTCAAAACCGGAGCTGGTCAGTGGCAGTACAGAAAGAATTAGGAGACGGTGGTTGTAGAACTCAATAGATAAAAGTTGTAAGGAGACCAGTCAGCAGCATCACATGCAATAGAGAGACCCAGTAAAATGAAGATTGAAAAATATTCATGAGATTTGCCAGTTTAGAAGTTATTAAAATGGCAGAGCCAGAAAATAGTGAGTTGAGTGAATGGGAGATGAGAAGTGATAGTAAGTACATACTGGGCTTGTAGAAATTTAAGAGAAAAGAGAACAAAAGAGATCGATGTATGTGAATTTGTCAATAAGAGTGGTTTTGTTCGTATGCTTCTAGTATTTTGCTTTGTTTTTAAAAATGGAAGACATCTGGGCATGCTCATAAAGAGAAGGGAAGAAACCAGCAGAGGGGAAAATTACAAAATTTTCAAGAAAGTGATAATGACTGAGGGAGGACAGCATAGAGTCAAATTACAGATGGGTGGGTGAGTGAGCCTTGAGCCCCAGAGAGACACCTCATCCTGTAAGAAAGCATATTTTGTTGGGTGTGAATATAAATTTGTAGTTAAGGTAGTGGGAATTTGAATAAGAATCTTGCTTGATAACCTCTGTTCTCTGTAGTCATCAACAGGTCTGCAGGTCTGTTGAGAGCCTGGAGTAGGTAGGTCGGGTTAAAGGACTTAAGGAAATTGTGATGGTATGGAAATTAATAATTATTATCCTACATGTGTAGCCAGTGTATTTCATTAGGTAGGCTTCCATAGTCAATTCAATTGATTCTTAAGATTAGAAGAATAGTGCAAGTATTTAATTTTTAAAACAAGTAGATTTGAGATGCTTTAGTGATTATTCTCTATTGCATAGTCTGTTTGACTAAATTCTCTTGCATTATGTTGTCATGTCTCTCTAACGGTTCTTTTGTGTTGAAGTTTTTAATTGGCTGATTAAAAAGCACACACAGATGCATTGTCTTCAGCTGCTAATATAATGAGTGATTTTAAATATCATAAAGGTCAGTCGGCTTTTAACTAATGAAAAGATAGGTTAATTCTGTACTACTGTGATCAATTTAAACAAATATATAAATTATGTTCTTTGGAATATCATAAAATTGTCTTTAGTTAAGACATCCAGGAGAGACTTCTGGGAAGATGGTGGCGTGAGCAGGGCGGCAGAAATCTCCCCCCAAAACTATATGTATCTATGATAATACAGCAAATACAACTATTTGTAAAAGAGGGACCAGAATACACAGGAAAGCACACAGCGTGCAGCTACACCTGAGAGGACACAGCACCCTGTAAGGTGGGTAAGATACAGAGCTGCAACCCAGCGGGACCCGAGCACTCCCCCACCCAAGCGCACAGGCAAGAGGAGAGGATTCAGAGCAGGGACAGAGTGGAAGTACACCCCGTGAAATAACCAGCCCCGGTGATCTGTGCGGGAAGCGCTGACACACATCGCGCAGTGTAGCGGAGATTGGAGAGACAGGCTGCACGATCTGAGTGGGGAATACACCCGGGTGCTTGCAGCCGGCTCCCGGAAACAAAAAAAAACTGCGTGCTTTTTCAGCGGTCTTAAAGAGACAGGAGCCCAGCGGAGGAGCCAGATCGCCCTGGCACACTCAGCCCAGCAGGCTAGGAGTCCTGGGGAGTCTCGGACCCCTTCGATGGCGAGTGGGAAAGGGTGGCCACACTTAAACTTCTCACAAAGATCAACAGCCTCCCATTCGTTCCCACCCCGGTCAGAGCTATAAAGGGCCCTGTGGAGCGGCGTGGACACGGCTGTGGAATAGTGGAGCAATAGCGCCACCTACAGCATCCCCACAGAATCTACTCCCGGTGGGCCTTTTTTTGTTCTTATTGTTGTTTTTTGTTTTCTTTTATTTTTTGTTTTTTCTTCTCTTTCTTTTCTTTCTTTTTTTCCTTTTTTTTCTCTCTTTCTCTTTTTCTTTTTAAAGTCTTAAAGAGCACAGCTGACATACGTGGCAACTACCGGCGACAACTTCTATAGCCATGAAAAGACAGAGGAATATGGTCCAGACTAAGATCACCCAGACAACCCCAGAGAGGGAGCCTGAAGGGATGGAAATGCACAATCTTCCTGAAAAAGAATTCAGAACAAAAGTCATAACCGTGCTGATGGATCTACAGAGAAATGTGCAAGAGCTGAGGGAAGTGAGGGAAGTGAGGAAAGACAACGCAGAAATCACACAAGCGATCGACGGGCGTAACAGCAGACTGGATGAGATGCAAGAGACTGTTAATGGAATAGAAATCAGAGAACAGGAATACAGAGAAGCTGAGGCAGAGAGAGATAAAAGGATCTCTAGGAATGAAAGAATATTAAGAGAACTGTGTGACCAATCCAAACGGAACAAGATTCGCATTATAGGAGTACCAGAGGAAGAAGAGAGAGAAAAAGGGATAGAAAGTGTCTTTGAAGAAATAATTGCTGAAAACTTTCCCTCGCTGGGGAAAGAAATAGTCTCACAGTCCACTGAAGCCCACAGATCTCCCAACACAAGGGACCCAAGGAAGACAACACCAAGACACATAATAATTAAAATGGCAAAGATCAAAGATAAAGACAGAGTATTAAAGGCAGCGAGAGAGAGAAAAAAGATCACCTACAAAGGAAAAACCATCAGACAATCATCAGATTTTTGAACAGAAACCTTACAGGCCAGAAGAGAATTGCATGATATATTTAATGCAGTGAAACAGAAGGGCCTCAAACCAAGAATATTGTATCCAGCACGATTATCACTTAAATATGACAGAGGGAATAAACAATTTCCAGACAAGCGAAAGCTGAGAGAGTTTGCCTCTCATAAACCACCTCTACAGGATATCTTTTTTTTTTTTTAATATAATTTATTTTATTATCATTAATTTACAATTACATGTGCAATATTACGATTATTAAACTACCCCTTCATCAGGTCCCCCCCACCAACCCCATTACAGTCACTGTCCATCAGCGTAGTGAGATGCTATAGAATCACTACTTGTCTTCTCTGAGTTGTACTGCCCTCCCCGTGCCCCCCCAACATTACATCTGCTAATCGTAATGCCCCTTTTTCCCTCTTATCCCTCCCTTCCCGCCCATTTTCCCCAGTCCCTTTCCCTTTGGTAACTATTGGTCCGTTCTTGGGTTCTGTGAGTCTGCTGCTGTTTTGTTCCTTCAGTATTTTTTCTTTGTTCTTATACTCCACATATGAGTGAAATCATTTGATACTTGTCTTTTTCGGCTTGGCTTATTTCACTGAGCATAATACCCTCTAGCTCCATCCATGTTGTTGCAAATGGTAGGATTTGTTTTCTTCTTATGGCTGAATAATATTCCATTGTGTATATGTACCACATCTTCTTTATCCATTCATCTACTGATGGACACTTAGGTTGCTTCCATTTCTTGGCTATTGTAAATAGTGCTGCATAAACATAGGGGTGCATCTGTCTTTTTCAAATTGGGCTGTTGCATTCTTAGGGTAAATTCCTAGGAGTGGAATTCCTGGGTCAAATGGTATTTCTATTTTGAGTTTTTTGAGGAACCTCCATACTGCTTTCCACAATGGCTGAACTAATTTGCAGTCCCACCAGCAGTGTAGGAGGGTTCCCTTTTCTCCACATCCTCGCCAACATTTGTTGTTGTTTGTGTTTTGATGTTGGCCATCCTCACTGGTGTGAGGTGATATCTCATTGTGGTTTTAATCTGCATTTCTCTGATGATTAGCGATGTGGAGCATCTTTTCATGTGCCTGTTGGCCATCTGAATTTCTTCTTTGGAGAAGTGTCTATTCATGTCCTCTGCCCATTTCTTAATTGGATTATTTGCTTTCTGTTTGTTAAGGTGCATGAGTTCTTTATATATTTTGGATGTCAACCCTTTATCAGATACGTTTTTTATGAATATATTCTCCCATACTGTAGGATGTCTTTTTGTTCTACTGATGGTGTCCTTTGCTGTACAGAAGCTTTTCAGCTTGATATAGTCCCACTTGTTCATTTTTGCTTTTGTTTCCCTTGCCCGGGGAGATATGTTCATGAAGAAGTTGCTCATGTTTATGTCCAGGAGATTTTTGCCTATGTTTTTTTCTAAGAGTTTTATGGTTTCATGTCTTACATTCAAGTCTTTGATCCACCTTGAGTTTACCTTTGTGTATGGGGCTAGACAGTAGTCCAGTTTCATTCTCTTACATGTAGCTGTCCAGTTTTGCCAGCACCAGCTGCTGAACAGGCTGTCATCTCCCCATTGTATATCCAAGGCACTTTTATCAAATATTAATTGACTGTATATGTTTGGGTTAATGTTTGGATTTTCTATTCTGTTCCACTGATCTGTGGGTCTGTTTTTGTGCCAATACCAAATTGTCTTGATTACTGTGGCTTTGTAGTAGAGCTTGAAGTCAGGGAGTGTAATTCCCCCTCTACAGGATATCTTAAAGGAACTGCTCTAGAGGGAAGCACCGCTAAGGCTAAAAAGATGTCACCAGAGAAAATAAAATCATGACAAAGAAAGCAGACCATCCAAATACTAACTAAAGGCAAAGAATAAAACACCTAGTATATAAAGAATGGAGGAGGAAGAATAAGGAGGGAGAGAAATAAAGAAACATCAGACGGTGTTTACAATAACTTAACAAGAAAGTTAAGTTAGATTGTTAGATAGTAAAAAAGCAACCCTTGAACCTTTGGTAACCACGAATCTAAAACCAGCAATGATCTATCAATAATCACCCTAAATGTAATGGACTGAATGCACCAATCAAAAGACACAGAGTAACAGAATGGATAAAAAAGAAAGAGCCATCTATATGCTGCTTACAAGAGACTCACCTCAAACCCAAAGATATACACAGACTTAAAAGTGAAGGGATGTAAAAAGATATTTCATGCAAACAACAAGGAGAAAAAATCAGGTGTTGCAGTATTGTATCAGACAAAATAGACTTCAGAACGAAGAAAGTAACAAGAGATAAAGAAGAGAAGGACATTACATAATGATAAAGGGGTCAGTCCAACAAGAAAATATAACCATTATAAATATATATGCACCCAACACAGTAGCGCCAGCATATGTGAAACAAATACTAACAGAATTAAAGGAGGAAATAGACAGCAATGCATTCATTTTAGGAGACTTGAACACACCACTCTCTTCAAAGGACAAATCAACCAGACAGAGAATAAGTAAAGACACAGAGGCACTGAACAACACACTAGAACAGATGGGCCTAACAGACATCTACAGAACTCTGCACCCAAAAGCAGGAGGATACACATTCTTCTCAAGTGCACATGGAACATTTTCGAGAATAGACCATATACTAGGCCACAAAAAGAACCTCAGTAAATTCAGAAATATTGAAATCCTACCAAGCAACTTCTCAGATCACAAAGGTATAAGACTAGAAATAAATTTTGGAAAAAAACCAAAAAGGCTCACAAATACATGGAGACTTAACAACATTCTCCTAATTAATCAATAGGTTAACGACCAAATCAAAACAAATCAAAGAATATATGGAGACTAATGACAATAATAACACAAAGCCACAACTTCTGTGGGACATAGCAAAGGCAGTTCTAAGACGAAAGTATATTGCAATCCAGGCCTATTTAAAGAAGGAGGAACATTCCCAAATGAATAGTCTAAAGACACAATTACTGAAATTAGAAAAAGAACAAATGAGACCCAAAGTCACCAGAAGGAGGGACATAATAAAGATCAGAGAAGAGATAAATAAAATTGAGAAGAATAAAACAATAGAAAAATCAATGAAACCAAGAGCTGGTTCTTTGAAAAAATAAACAAAATAGATAAACCCCTAACCAGACTCATTAAGAGAAAAAGAGAATCTACACACATAAAGAGAATCTACACACATAAACAGATTCAGAAATGAGAAAGGAAAAATCACAACGGACTCACAAATACAACGATTTATAAGAGAATATTATGAGACTCTATATGCTAAGAAGCTGGAAAACCTAGAAGAAATGGACAACTTCTTAGAAAAATACAACCGTCCAAAACTGACCAAGCAAGAAACAGAAAACTTACAGGGACGAATCACCAGCAATGAAATTGCATCGGTAATCAAAAAACTACCCACGAACAAAACCCCCGGACCAGATGGATCCACCTCTGAATTCTACCAGACATACAGAGAAGAAATAACACCCATACTCCTTAATGTTTTCCAAAAAATAGAAGAGGAGGGAATACTTCTAAACTCATTCTATGAAGCCAGCATCACTCTAATACCAAAAGCAGGCAAAGACCTCAACAAAAAAGAAAATTACAGACCAATATCCCTGATGAACGTAGATGCAAAAATACTCAACAAAATATTAGCAAACTGAATTCAAAAATACATCAAGAGGATTATACACCATGATCAAGTGGGATTCATCCCAGGGATGCCAGGATGGTACAACATTCGAAAATCCATCAACATCATCCACCACATCAACAAAAAGAAGAACAAAAACCGCGTGATCATCTCCATAGATGCTGAAAAAGCATTTGACAAAATTCAGCATCCATTCATGATTAAAACTCTCAACAAAATGGGTATAGACGGCAAGTATCTCAACATCATAAAGGCTATATATGACAAAACCACAGCTGATATCATACTTAACGGCGAGACGCTGAAAGCTTTTCTTCAAAGATCGGGAAAAAGAGAGAGTTGCCCACTCTCTCCACTGTTACTCAACATAGTACTGGAGGTCCTAGCCACAGCAATCAGACAAAACAAAGACATACAAAGCATCCAGATTGGTAAAGAAGAAGTCAAATTGTCACTATTTGCAGATGACATGATACTATACATAAAAAACCCTAAAGACTCCATTCCAAAACTACTAGAACTAGTCTGAATTCAGCAACGTTGCAGGATACAAAATTAACACACAGAAATCTGTTGCTTTCCTATACACTAATGATGAACTAACAGAAAGAGAAATCAGAAAAACAATTCCATTCACAATTGCATCAAAAAGAATAAAATACCTAGGAATAAACCTAACGAAGGAAGTGAAAGAACTGTACTCTGAAAACTACAAGACACTCCTAAGAGAAATTAAAGAGGACACTAACAAATGGAAATGCATCCCATGCTCTTGGCTAGGAAGAATCAATATTGTCAAAATGGCTATACTACCTAAAGCAATCTACAGATTCAATGCAATCCCTATCAAACTACCAACAGCTTTCTTCAATGAACTGGAACAAACAATTCTAAAATTCATATGGAACCACAAAAGACCCCAAATAGCCAAAGCAATCCTGAGAAGGAGGAATAAAACGGGGAATTACACTCCCTGACTTCAGGCTCTACTACAGAGCCACAGTAATCAAGACAATTTGGTATTGGCACAAAAACAGACCCACAGACCAGTGGAACAGAATAAAAAATCCAAACATTAACCCAAACATATACAGTCAATTAATATTTGATAAAGGAGCCTTGGATATACAATGGGGAGATGACAACCTCTTCAGCAGCTGGTGTTGGAAAAACTGGACACCTACATGTAAGAGAATGAAACTGGACTACTGTCTAGCCCCATACACAAAGGTAAACTCAAGGTGGATCAAAGACCTGAATGTAATTCATGAAACCATAAAACTCTTAGAAAAAAACATAGGCAGAAATCTATTGGACATAAACATGAGCGACTTCTTCATAAACATATCTCCCCGGGCAAGGGAATCAAAAGTAAAAATGAACAAGTGGGAGTATATCAAGCTGAAAAGCTTCTGTGCAGCAAAGGACACCATCAGTAGAACAAAAAGACATCCTACAGTATGGGACAATATATTCATAAATGACGTATCCGATAAGGTGTTGACACCCAAAATATATAAAGAACTCATGCACCTTAACAAACAGAAAGCAAATAGTCCAATTAAGAAATGGGCAGAGGACATGAACAGACACTTCTCCAAGGAAGAAATTCAGATCGCCAACAGGCACATGAAAAGATGCTCCACGTCGCTAATCATCAGAGAACTGCTGATTAAAACCACAATGAGATATCACCTCACACCAGTGAGAATGGCCAACATCCAAAACACAAACAACAACAATTGTTGGCGAGGATGTAGAGAAAAGGGAACCCTCCTAACTGCTGGTGGGACTGCAAATTAGTTCAACCATTGTGGAAAGCAGTATGGAGGTTCCTCAAAAAACTCAAAATAGAAATACTATTTGACCCAGGAATTCCACTCCTAGGAATTTACCCTAAGAATGCAGCAGCCCAGTTTGAAAAAGACAGATGCACCCCTATGTTTATGCAGCACTATTTACAATAGCCAAGAAATGGAAGCAACCTAAGTGTCCATCAGTAGATGAATGGATAAAGAAGAGGTGGTACATATACACAATGGAATATTATTCAGCCATAAGAAGAAAACAAATCCTACCATTTGCAACAACATGATGGAGCTAGAGGGTATTATGCTCAGTGAAATAAGCCAAGCCGAAAAAGACAAGTATCAAATGATTTCACTCATATGTGGAGTATAAGAACAAAGAAAAAAACTGAAGGAACAAAACAGCAGCAGACTCACAGAACCCAAACACGAACTAATAGTTACCAAAGGGTAAGGGACTTCGGAAGATGGGTGGGAAGGGAGGGATAAGAGGGAAAAAGGGGCATTACGATTAGGAAATGTAATATTCGGGGGGGCTTTGGGAGGGCTGTACAACTGAGAGAAGACAAGTAGTGATTCTATAGCATCTCACTTCGCTGGTGGACAGTGATTGTAATGGGGTTGCTGGGGGGGGACCTGATGAAGTGGGTAGTTTAATAACCATAATATTGCACATGTAATTGTAGTTTAATGATACCAAAATAAATTATATAAAAAAAGGCATCCATTTAATATTCAAATATATAGCCATATTTATTTAATGTTCGACCAGTTATATATGACCATTGTCCTCTCGTAAGAAAGAGCTTTAATGAATGAATAGCTAGGTGTGCTTCTAGAGTTCCTACCATGATTGCTAAAATTGAATTGTACTGTTGATTTTTGACACTGCTTTATTCATGCTAAATGGCAAATAAACCATATTACTGGTAAACATAGGCATCTATTTGCAAAATTGTTTTAAAATGTGCTCAGTAGTGTTTTTTCAGTGTGTGATTTTTGCCTTTAAGACACAGAGGTTGAGAAATGACATGTGTTGAGTCCTTTTCTGGGCCAGGTCTCTTGCTGGGTCCTTCACCTGCCTCCTGTGGCCCCCATCACAGTTCTGCAAGGAGACTGGTGCTGTCCTCCCTCCCACAGATCCTTCAAACTGGAAGAATATGGTAGAGTCTGAGAATAACTGAACACTATTTATCCAGCATTCTTAAAAATGATTAACAGAAGAACAAAAGTTTATAGAGAAAGTACTTGTTTAGACTTACTCAAAAATGAATAGCATTTTAGTCATCTAAAAATTAACTGCCATTGTTAATTACCTTGGTGTCTGTTATCATACTACATAGTGTATTTTAAAACACAATCTTTACTAACTAGTTCTTCCTTTAGTAAATCCCCTTGTTTTTGATCTTTACTTCTGATTTATATTTGAGATGCCTCTAAGTTGAATACAGTGACTTTTTAAAATCCATTATAGGTGACCTTTACTTTTTAAATTGTTGGCTTCAGAGGAATGATGGTAATGTTTAAAACCAAATGAGCGACAGATCAGGAGTCAGACAGATGAACTATTTACATATGTGCAGCTTTATGTTTACTTATATACAGCTTTGTTACGCATTCTATAATACCAATACAATTAATACTAGAGAATGTAGCTTAGGTCTGTGCAACAAAGGGCTTGCTAAATTCACCCCTGGAAATGTTATAGTTGCTTACCCCGTTGTTGGCCAAACTGGACAGTTGCAAGCCACAGCCAGAGCAGATGACAGTGTTGTTCTCAT
>JAVSCE010019005.1:0-151771 GCA_032199065.1 Smutsia gigantea
AAAAGACAAAACAAAAAACAAAACAAAAACAAAAACAAAAAAAATGCCCACCGGACATAGATTCTGTGGGAATGCTCTAGGTGGCGCTATTGCCCCACTATTCCACAGCTGTGACTGTGCCGCTCCGCAGGGCCCTTTATCGCTCTGGCAGGGGTGGGAGCGAGTAGGAGGCTGTTGATCTCAGTGAGAAGTGTTAAGTATGGCTACGCTTCCTCAGTCGCCAGCTAAGGCGTCTGAAACTCCCCAGGACTCCCAGCCTGCTGGGCTGAGTGTGCTGGGCGATCCGGCTCCTCCGCTGGGCTCCTGTCTCTTTAAGACCGCTGAGGAAAGCGCGCACTTTTTTTTTTTCCTTCCCGGAGCCGGCTGCAAGCCCCCTGGCGCGTTCCCCGCTCAGATCCTGCCCCTCTGTCTCTCCAATCTCCGCTGCACTGCGCAATGTGGGTCAGCGCTCCCCGCGCGGATCACCAGGGCTGGCTACTTCGCGGGGTGTACTTCCACTCCCTCCCGGCTCTGAATCCTCTCCTCCCGCCGGTGCGCTGGAGTGGGGGAGTGCTCGGGTCCCGCCGGGTCGCGGCTTCGTATCTTACCCGCCTCTTGGGGTGCCGAGTCCTCTCGGGTGTAGCTGCACGCTGTGCGCTTTCCTGTGTATTCTCGTCTCTCTTTTAGGAATAGATGTATTTTCTGTGTTTTCGTAGATCAATTTAGTGTTGGGAGGCGATTTCTGCCGCCCTGCTCACACCGCCATCTTCCCGGAAGTTTTGCCTCCCTGCTTCTTTATTCCTGGAAACTTCTGGAATACTCTCTACTTTTCCTAGGCACAGTGATCTAGATAGAGCCCTGTCCACCACATGTCTGTCTTTGTCAGTCTGTCTCTCCAGACCTGTATTCACAGAGTTTGGTATAAGGCCAGGAAAAACCAAACTGGAAATACTCACCTAGCACATAGTAGGTGCCTTTCAGATAAAATGTTTATTAAACTTAAGTGACAATTTCAGGGTTCATAGAGCTTCATTTATCCAAAGTTTTAGCAATTCTAATTGTACCTTATGTTTGTGAAGCTCTATATTTCTAGCAAGCTCCCAGGTGATGCTGATGCAGCCAGGCTGTGAACCACATTTTAAGTGGCAAGACATTACAGGCTGAGTAGGGCTGAGCTGTGGGCCAGGCTGTCCTCTCTGCAGACAACTGTGGTGTGGTTTAGGGACCAGGGAGTGGAGGGAACCATGGCATAGAGTCAGGAAACCAGGATATGAGTCATTACTCCCTCTCTCCATCTATGGCCTATTAGCCTCATAGAGTGTGAATAAGTCACTTCTTTGAGGGGTGGTCTTGCATGGCAGGTAGTCCTCTAAGGTTCTGATGCAGGGTCTAGTAGAAGAAAGTGCCATTTAGGGGTTGGATGGCCTGAGTCCTGACAGCCAGAGGGGCAGTAGGACACTAGCCCAGCCGGCAGGGAAGGGGATGAGCTGAAGCTGGTGGTGGGGAGGGAGCAGGGCAGTGGGCACAGTGCCCACATGGAGGCAGCTGGCTTTTCTTCATGGCTGCCGTAGCCTCCTGTTCTGGCTCACCCAGCTCTGCTTGGTGTGAGAAAGCTGGAGGACTGGTCTGGCTGGTGGGAAGAGGGGCAGCTTTGATGGGTTTGGGACCAGCCCAAGGCCTGAATGTGAGTCTGAGGGCCTGCCCACCTGAGCCAGGGTCTGGGGATCAGGGTTTGGGGTTGAGAGGCCTCGGGGTCGGGCTGTGGGCCATGGACGGGCTTCTCACCCGTCCCAGAGGCTCTGAGAAGGAGTTCAGGGTTAAACTGGGAGTTCCTTCCCCCTCCAGATCTAGGGGATGCCTGCCTTGAGCATCTGACCCAGCAACAGAACTGGGCAGAGGCTTAAGTCCCTGGTGTATCCCCACCCCTGGCTCCCCACAAATCAGCCACAGTGACCCAGCAGGACCCCTGCCAGCTCCTAGGACCAGGAGTCAGCAAGACAGCTGACCCCATTTCTCAGATGGAAAAACTGAGATTCCTCCTCCCTACTTCCTGGGAAAAGAGCAGTGTTTAGGGCTGTCTCCCTCACCCAGCAGGGGTTGGGCCTGATGTGTCATGTGGTGCCCCCCAATGCACCCCAGGGAGGAGGGCTGACCTACCCGTTCCCACAGTTGGGCCACCCCCGCAGTTAACCCTGAGAGTCCTGCAGCCACACAGGGTTGGGTTCAAATCCTGGTTCCTGTATTAGTTGTGAGATCCTGGACAAGTCCTTCCACCTCTCAGCCTTAGCTGCTTGTCTGTAAACAGGAATAATGACACCGGCTTGGTCATTCAGATGAAATAAGCCCTGCCACTGAGCACCACGGTCATTATCATTACTCATGGCATTTAGAGGCACAAGACACCCTTAATTGCTTTACCTGGTGCCCTCATTTGACAGATGTGGAGATCGGCACTTGGAGAAGGCAGGTGGCTGTCTAAAGATCCCACGAGCAGCTGGTGGGTGAGCTGAGGCTTGAATCCACGTCTTCAGGCACACCTCCCATCTCATAAGTGCTGCCAGTCTGCGAGGGCATCCTGCAGGCATCTCTCTGTAAGCCTGGGGATCGGGGCAGTCAGGCCGGGAGCCTCCCCACTGAGGGCCGTGGGCCAGGTCTTTGTCCCAGCACCTCCTCCCTTTGCCAGCACTAGCCATGAACTATGTGGGGCAGCTGGCAGAGACGGTGTTTGGGACGGTCAAGGAGCTGTACCAGGGCCTGAACCCGGCCACGTTGAGTGGCGGCATTGATGTGCTGGTGGTGAAGCAGGTGGACGGCTCCTTCCGATGCTCGCCCTTCCACGTGCGCTTCGGCAAGCTGGGTGTCCTGCGGTCGCGGGAGAAGGTGGTGAGTGCTGGCTGCCCAGAGAGCTGCCGCAGGGTGGGCTCTTGAAGCCAGGGTGGCCACTGCAGTCCCAGGAGAGGACCCGGGCCTCTCTTAGGGATCTGTCCTCATCTGGACAGGCTTCCATTCTGTTGTATCTTCTTTGAAAACTTTGGGTAGTTTTGGGGTTTTTACTTCACGGTGGTGCCCATTTTCCCCTGGAAGTAGCATGGTGGGGCAGCCCCTGGTACTAGGGCCTGGCTCCAGCTCCTAAGACCTTACCTGTGCGTTCTTAGTAAGTTGCTTCACCTGTGCAAATGGATATGCTTGCTCACACACCTGGTGATGATGGCATGATTTGGGAGAATTAAATTGGAGCTGATAACATTGTCCCAGGGCCAGGTATGTAAGTGACATTCAAGGGGTAGTTTCTCTCCCTAAAGAAATGTGCGCTGTCTTCACTGGGCTCAGGTAAACATGACAGATTTTTGTTAGCACTGAGTCTGATGTGTGAAAAGAGGTCTGGTGGGCTCCAAAAAAGGGTTACATTGGGTGTCTGTGAACTTTCCAGAATCCTAAGAGGAAAGTATGACCTTGTGGGAGACAGCATAGCTAAGTGGGTAGGAGCTTGGGCTGAGGGCTTGGACCTTCTCTGTTCATAGCCTTTCTTGGGAACTTTCCAGTGAATTACTTAACCCCTCCAAGCCTCAGTTTCATTTCCTCATCTATAAAGTGGGGATAATAGCAGCTACTACTGCAAGGGATTGTTGTAAAGATTAAGCAGGACAGTCTAGCAATGGTCATTCTTACCATTGTTTGTGTAGTCAGCAATGCCTAGGCACTTGGTGGACTTGCAGAGACCCTCAGAGTGGGGAGCAGCCAGCACACCATGGTATGGGGGAGAAAGTTCCAGCAAGTGCAGTACTTGGGGACAGCAGGGAGCCGGGTCTGCAGGGCCAGCTGGGAGGATGGTGGACTGGAACGGGGGAGTGAGGGATGCTGGTGGAGGCCATGCACATCACACTACAGGTAGACATCGAAATCAACGGGGAGCCGGTGGACTTGCACATGAAGCTGGGAGACAGTGGGGAGGCCTTCTTTGTCCAGGAGCTGGAGGGTGATGAGGTAAGTGCCTCACAGGTCTGATGCAGGGGGCCAGTCAGGGCTGCCACCAGGACAGGCTGATAAGAGCCCGGTGGAGTTGGGGGTGGTGGTGGCAAGAGCTGATGTACTTTCCAGGGAAAGTTGGGGAAGGTTTCCCAGAAGACACCTGCACTAGGCCCCTGAAAGAGGCCTTCCCTGGGCAGCTTGAAGAGGAGGAGGGTGCTGGGGAGTGGCCAGGAGGCCGGAAAGCATAAGATGGATCGTTCTGGATCAGGGGCTGGCTCAGGGCAGCTGAAACAAGGAAGTGGGTGGGTGGGGGATGAAGAGGGGTGTTTGCGGGAGGAAGGGCCCAGCACAAGACAGCAGAGGTGTCTAAACAGTCTGAGTTTGACAGACTCTAATGGAGCCCCTACCGCATGCTATACACTGTGCAGTGGACCTGGATGAGGGGTAAGCCCTGCCTTCAGAAAAGCTCCCCACAGTAGCCTGGGAGACAGACACGAAAACAACAGATGATGGATTATGTGGTTATTTCAGTGGAGGGTGTTGGAACTGGGCTGGGGAGAGTCAGGCAGACTTCTTGGAGGAGGTGATGCCTGGCTGAGTCTTAAAGGAAAAGTAGGTGTGAGCAAAGAAGGAGAAGAGAGGCTGATGCCAAGGTCTCTGCTGGACAGTGGTCGCGCAGCACCCTGGCTCACTGCGGGCCGCCCCTGGGATTGGGGCTGATTTATCTGTGAGGGAGCTTTAAGGCCAATAGCAGCTGCAAGGCCTCCACACCTGTTTTCCTGACTTGTCTCACTCCACGGTCTCAGGACTCAGGCAGGGCTCAGGACGACTGGGGGGTGGGGACGCACCCCAAGCTGGAGCTCCCTCAGTCCTGCTCCTGGTCTGTTCCACAGGAGCACATGCCTACCCACCTGTGCACATCACCCATCCCTTGTGGGGGCCTATCTGGGTTCCCCTCGGCCTCCCAGCTGGGCACAGCCAGCGAGTCTGAGACCATCAGTGAGGATGTGGCCTCCATGGGACGGAAGAAGAGGCGTCGCAGGAGGAAACCCAGGAGAAAGGAGGGTGCAGGGGCAGTAGATTCCAGTTCTGAGGAGCTGGAGCCAGGCACCGAGAGTGAGCCATCCCTGCTGGAAAAGCCAAGACCCGAGCCCTCAGGGTGTGTGGGGACCAGGAAGGGGCTGAGGGTGTGGGGATACCAGCCAGGGTTCAACTGCTGTTTCCTTTGCTGATGCTGTGTGACCCTAGATAAGGGCCTTGACCTCTCTGGGCTTTAGCTGTTTCACCTCCCCAAGTCCCTAACGTCCAGGCTCCTATGCCCAGGGTGCCCTGTCTTGTCAGTGACCAATTACTTCCCCTTGGCTCCTCAGAAGTGTCCAGTCAGAAGGGGAGGAGTCCTCACCGCAACCCAAAGACATCTACCCCTACTCCGATGGCGAGTGGCACCCCCAGGCCAGGTGAGACTCCAGGTGGGCTGCAGACGGGAACTCAAGGCCACAGTCTCTGAGGGGTGTCCATGTGCACAGAGCACATGTAATGTGTTTACTGGCCATTTGTATATCTCCTTGGTAAAGTGTTGATTTAAGTCTTCTGCCAACTTAAAAAATTGTGGTAGAATAAACATAACATAAAATGTACCATTTTGGAGTCCACAATTCAGAGGGTAATTTGGTATACTGACGATGCTGTGTAACCGTCACCACTGTCTAGTTCCAGAACTTCATCGCCCCAGATGGATAGCCTGGACCTGTTAAGCAGTCACAACCTTGCTTGTTTTATTTACTGGACTGCCTTCTTACTGTAGATTCGTAGGTGTTCTTTACATGTGTGTATATTCCTTATCTACTCTGGATCTAACACAGGCATAAATATATGTCGCAAATATTTTTTCCCAGGCTGGGGTGGGCGGTGGTGGGCGTTAGGGTGGCTTGGGGGCCTCTGAGGTCTTGTTTCCTGCAGTATCTCATCAGGTGGGCTAACATCACCTAAGAGCGACTCAGAGCTGGAGCTGCGGATCCCTGAGCCCAGTCCCCTCAGAGTTGAGTCCCACATGCAGTGGGCCTGGGGGAGGCTGCCTAAGGTGAGTTTCTCCATGTCAGCCTCCCACCCCTGCCTTTTGGGGGCTCCGTGACCCTTGTGGGGCAGGACTAGAGTGACTAAGACTGGGGTCGTCTCCTAAAGCAGGTGGGGTGTGGGAGGCAGGCCCTGCAGCAGCCCACATCCTCTCCCGTCTGTCTGACTGCAGGTGGCCAAAGCAGAGAGGCCCGAGTCCTTGATGGTCCCCGAGGGCAGCGCCAGGGCCGTCCCCCCTCCTCAGGGCGAGCCCAGCACCCTCTGCAGCTCTGTGGCTGGCACTGACCTCGTTCAGCCTGACATGGAGCCTCCCACTCTGGTGGGTCCCCCTTCTGCCCCTAAGAGAGAGGAAACCAAGACTCAGAGCTCCAGGGAAACAGGCCTCCCTCCTGTGATGAAATCACGGAGCTGGGCTGCTCTGGAGGGCCCAGCTCCCGCTGCGCAGGCAGAAGGGGTCTCCAGGAAGAGGGGTGAGTGATGGCTGGACCCCTTCCTAGTGCTTCCCTGGCCTCAGGTTAACCCCAGGTGGATGCTGGGACTTCAAGCATATGGTGAGCACTATTGTGTGCCAGGCACCGTGCTTGGCCCCAGCCCTCAGGGGGACTGCAGATAGGTGACACAGGCATAAACGAGGAAGAGCATGGCATGGATGACATGAGGCAACAGAATCGGTTGGATGGGCTATTTAAATCATGTGGTCAGGGAGGGCTTCTCTAAGTGGGTGATGCTTGAGCTGAGATACAGACAATAAAGATCCAGCCAGTGAGGACCTGAGGAAGAGAGTTCTAGGCAGAGGGAACAGCATGTGTCATAGCCATGAGGTGAGAGAAAGGTTTCATGTCTAGAAACTGAGGCAGCTTGTGTGTCTTTGGTGAGGCAGGGTTAGGAGAGGAGGCGGCGAGATGAGCAGAGGCTGGACCGTTCCCAGTTAAGAGCGTGGAAAGGCTCTAGGCCTGCACTGTTCAGATGGGTAGTCACTGGTTATATGTGGCTATTTAAGATTTAATTAAAATTAATTAAGATTAATTACCTTTAAATTCCCATTTCTCTGTCATACTACATTTTAAGTGTGCTAATAGTCTCATGTGGCTAGTGGCTACTGTATTGTACATGCAGACACGGGATATTTCTATCATAGAAAGTTCTATGGGACTGTGTTGCTTTAGGGTGTTTAAAGGCAAGGGGACACACCACTCACACTACTGAGCACCTGTTAGGGCTCTAGGTGTCTCCTCCTCTGCCCTCAGGGTCCCTGAAGAGAAACCAGCATCTGGGCCCCAGTGATATCTACCTGGACGACTTGCCTTCTCTGGATTCTGAGAATGCAGCCCTTTACTTTCCCCAGAGGTACCTGGGTTCAGGAGGCCGGGGTGTCTTGGGGCTGGAGCCTGTGGGCCAAGGGGCAGTTATTAAGGGCCTGGGAGGGGTGGGGCTCCTTCTCCCAGCCTCCTTGTACTCATGTCACTGTTGGCTTCTTTGCCCTCAGTGACTGTGGGGTGGGGCCCAGGAGGTGGAGTGAACCCAGCAGCGAGAAGCCCCTGAGGGATCCCAACCCTGAACAGGACCCAGAACCCACTCTGGACACAGTGGACACGATAGTGCTGTCCCTCTGTGGTGGCCTGGCTGACAGCCGGGACATCTCACTGGGTATGTCAGACCATGGCTGCAGCCCTTCAGAGGATTGGCACTGAGTCCAGGGTGGGAGGGAAGGAGGAAGGACCCCAGAGGGTGGGGCAGCAGAGTCGTGAGGCGGGCTGGGGACTGCTGGCTTTCTCAGCCCCACGAGCCCTCAGTCAGCAAGCGCCAGGCATTCCCAAAGCCCCTAGGGGCAAATGCTTGATGCTGAATCATGACTTACCTTGTGAATCCAGGGTGGCAAGTGCCTGGGGTGGGAACAGCAGATGCAAAAGACACAAATGGGGAGGAGCCTGCTAGGGCAGAGAGCCAACCTGCAGGAGACCTGAGTGGCAGAAGGCAGGAGGGTTTGGGAGCAAGTCACGAGCTATGCGTCAGCCCCGTTCCTCACTCTCTCTCTGCCTCTGTGCCCAGAGAAATTCAACCAGCACATCATCTCCTACCATGACCTCGCCAAAAACCCTGGCCTCCTGGACGACCCGAACCTGGTGTTGAAAATCAATGGGAAGTGAGTACGGGGCAGGGCTGCTGTCAGCCCCCGAGAGTCGCCCTGCCCTCCAGGGCCATGGCTGCTGCAGCCCCTCACCCTGTTGTCTCTCCAGGCATTATAACTGGGCTGTTGCTGCCCCCATGATCCTCTCCCTGCAAGCCTTCCAGAAAAACTTACCCAAGGTAATGGTTAGAGCACCACTGGGCCTGCTGGAAAAAGTGGCCATAGTTTTGGGGTGGGGGGCCCATGGCTAGGAAGTGGAGGTTGGACAGAGATGGCCCTGAGGCTGACCGGCTGCAAGAGGCCCTCTGGAAAGTGAGACAGAGGCAGTTGCTCCCTCCTTACGCTGAGACCCTCTCAGGCTGGGCTGCAGGCACGTGCTTTATCAGCATCCGTTTGTTGAGTGCCTACTGCATGCCAGGCTCAGGCTGGGATAGTCATGTCCTCCTAGGAAGACAGTTAATCTAAGACTCAGTAAGATGATCATAAAATTCAGCTGTGAGAATTGGTAAGGAGAGATCCAGGTGCTCTGAGAGCCCACAACAGGAGGGTTTACAGAGCAAGAGCCCACGGCAGCAATTTGAAGATGAGTAAGCCTTAAGCAGGGAAGGGGCGTTAACAGCTCAGAGGGGTGAAGCAACCCAGCCTCTGCAGTCCCTCCCAGAACCTCCATCCTGTGCTGACCTGCACCTGCCCCTCCTGCCTTCTGGGAGGGTCCAGGGCTTCCACCCTGCTCTGGCCCATTGTTCTCCGATTGGCTTGGCTTACCCAAAGAGTATCACTAACCCGATGGCGACAGCTGGTGCTTCCCTTTGGTGGGGCTCAGCTCCATGTTCTGGCTGGCTCTGAGTCTGAGCTGGGACTAGAGTCTATGAGAAGGAAGAGGGTCACTGCCCTGCTGGGCAGACCCACTGCTTGAGGCCCCTGGGAGATCCTCCAGCCTGTTCCCAGCCCTAGGGGCCACCCTGGCCAAGCCCCACACACACACACACAAAGCCCATGTCCTCCTGGCTTGGGTTCCCCATTCTGTTTGGAGGAAGCTGATGGGGCCTTGGCCTAGGCTCTCCCTGGGGTTATTTAGCACAGATCTAATCAGCACTTTTTCACAAGGTCTTGCCTCCACTAGACACAGTGGAGGGAGGTTGTTCATGGGATAAAATGCTGACCTTAGGGGCTGCCTGGGTTGGTCTAGGAGGTCGAGGGGAGTACTGTCTATAGACTGTCCTTTCTGCTGACACTTGCAGGACTCATGCAGGGAGTAGCAGATCTTGAGAAACTCCCAAAGCACTGCCTTCAGCTACTCTAGCAGGGAGACTGACCCACAGATTTGGAGGCCAGGCCAATGCTGGGCGAGAACTAGAGGGTTGGGGCTGGAGTGGAGTAGGGGTGGGCAGGAACGGCCCTTGGTCTCCCGTGCTTAGCTCCATGATTCGTTGCTCAAAATCCCAGGATAGAGATGAGCATGCTTCCTCAGCCTCCAGCTGCTGGTAGCACCTTGCTCTAGGGTTCACCCCAGGCTCTGGCTCAGGGGACCCCAAGGGCAATGTAAGGCAGGTTTTGGCAGTGCAGGAAAAATGCCGTGGCCTTCACCTGCCCACAGAGCGCCGTGGACAAGCTGGAGAAGGAGAAGATGCCCCGGAAGGGTGGGCGGTGGTGGTTTTCCTGGCGACGCAGGGACTTCCCAGCTGAGGAGGTGAGTAGTCATGGTCACAGGGTGGGGTCAGCACAGGAGGAGGTGAGGTTCACCAGAAGGATGTTCCTCCCACAGTACAGTGCCCAGAGGGAGAAAACTGCAGCCAGGGAGCAGCTTGGGTGAGTTGTAGCCAAGTCTGGTGGGGGTGGGGGGGACAACACGGGTGGAGCTGGCACCCTACCCTGAGCTGTGGGTGTAGAAGGGCCAGTCACTTCTACACCCATTGTTTTTCCTGAAAAATGTCCCCATTTCACAGATGGGAAAACTGAGACCTAGAGATACACCAAAGGTCCCACAACTGGGAAATGGCAGAGCTGGAACAAATGCCCAGCATCCTGGCCAAGATGAGGGGCTCCTGTATTAAGGAAGGGTGGGACTTCCTCTGTCCACCAGGAACTGGCTGACCTTCCTTCCATCTCACCTCTGAAGTGACCCAGAATGCCCAAGGTTGGGTGGGGGGATTACCAACAGTCAGCCAAAGCCAAAGCAGGTGGGACTTGAGGGGTTTCCAGGTGAATATCTCTAAAGCAGGTACTGGTAGGCTGTAGGGCTGGGAGCTCTGGGTCTCAGCTCCAGCTCTGCTGTCACCTGCCTGGGTGTAGACTCTTGGCCTGCACCTTATGTCTACTGCCACCCCCAACATGGGTGGCACCTAGAGGGACAGGGCTTTCTGAAAGGGCAGGGACAAGCCCCAGGCTCCTCGTGGCCTGGGCTGAGGGGTGAGCATCTACTGGGATGAAGGGCCTCCAACCGGGGGAGGTGGCCTGAGAGCTGGGCTGCCTGCAGGGAGAAGACCGACATCCTGAGCAGCGAGGACGACGCCCCAGACAGCCCTGTGATCCTCGAGGCCCCCTCCCTGCCACCGTCGCCTCCAGCCTACACTCCTACCTACAGGAAGTCCCTCCGCCTCTCCTCCAGTCAGATTGTAAGTGTGCATGGCTGTGTTTGTGAAGGGCTGGTGGGGCTGAGATAATTTTGTCCCAGAGCCTCTGAAGGCCCAGTGAGGAATGACTCCTTAGAGCCACACATTTACCAAAGTCCAGAATCCATCCTGTTGGCATCCTCCCTAATGGCCTCTGCTTGAATGCTGCCAGGAGCAGGGGCTCGCTGTTCTATGTGCCACCCCGTTTCTCTGTTGAATGAGTCATGGGAAAAGCCCTCTCTGTTTTGTCCTAATGTATCTACCTGCCGTGGGCCGGCTGCTTCTGGGTCTGCCCTTGGAAGCCGTGCTAAAGGAATCAAATGCTGATGACAGCCTCTGAGATTTTGGTAATTTAGGGCCCAGAGTCATGTCTTCAAGCTCAGTAACTGGTGGTTCCTATAATAAGAATGTGTTTTCTTCCTGTGAGTGACTCCATGGTCAGGGAGGTGCCCAGGAGCTTGGGGTCCACCAGGGTCTGACAGCCTCGGCTACCTGCTGTAGCTGAGAGCTGCCCTGATCCTCTCTATGGACCAAGGACAGCTCTAGGTCTCTCTCTGGGGGGACGTCACAGGTACCCTAGCTTCTGCAGGGCCCTTCCTATAGAATGTGGTACCCCCACCAGGAGCAATGCCAGCCTTGGGGTTGACCTTTGAGAAGCTTGAGCAGGAGTCACAAGCCAGGCTTTGTGAGCTTCATTCCTAAGGGGCACGAGGGAGGCTAGGGCCTGTGCCTGGCACTGTGCAGGCCCACCGGCACTCCCTCACCCCTCCTCGAGGCCACCTCTGCCCATGTGAATGTGTCTGCATGTAGCTGTCTCTGATGAATTCAGGCAGGTTCTCTGAGTTGGGAGGAAGAGGAGAATGAGAGGCCCCAGGTTGGGGTGAAAGGGGGTGGACAGTGCCTGGCTGTGGTGGATCACAGATTCCCCCGTTTGCCTGGCCCTAGCGGCGCCTGAACTTGCAAGAAGGTGCCAATGATGTGGTCTTCAGTGTGACCACGCAGTACCAGGGCACCTGCCGCTGCAAGGCTACTATCTACTTGTGGAAGTGGGACGACAAGGTGGTCATCTCAGACATTGATGGCACCATTACCAAGTAAGCCCAGTTGGCCAGGGAGAGAGGGGAAGGGCCTGGGGCCTCGTCTCCCTCTGGGCTAGGGGAGGGGGGATAGGGACAGAGGCCCTCCCACCAGTGCACCTTCCTGGGGCTAGGCCCCATTGGGGGGCCCCACATGTGGGACAGGAGGGCTGCCCTGGAGTGACCCTTCCTCTGTGGCTCTAGGTCAGACGCTCTGGGCCACATTCTGCCGCAGCTGGGCAAAGACTGGACACACCAGGGCATCGCCAGTCTCTACCACAAAATCCACCTGTGAGTGTCTGGGCTGGGCTGGGCTGGGCTGGGGCAGCACCGTAGGGAGGGAGTGACAGGGCATCTTAGACTGCCCTGGCCTTTTCCCTCAGGACCAGGCCTTTGCCCAGGCGTGAGGACCAGCAAAGCTCACCGGGCATGTCCCTGGAGTACTGAGACCTACCTACTGGGCCTTAGTTCTCATGTGAGACTCGTCTCCTGTGGTCTGGGATCTGAGTCTAACTGCTGGCCTTAGTGTTACATAGGAGACCTACGGTCTTGCTCAAACCCTCACCCAGCCCGTGCACCTGGGCCTCAGGACTCTGTCCATGCTTCCTCTACCTGGGCTGGCTACTGAGGCTGCATCTCTCAGGCCTGGCCTGGCTGTTCTCCTGAAGTCCCCTCCCCACAAAGGCCTTTAGCTTTGAAGGCCAGAGCCCCAGGTTTGGGCTGAACTGGCTGAAGCCAGGAGGGCGGGATGGGAGCTGGCTGATCTCTGATGGCTTTGTGCTACCCCTGTCCCCCACCCCCAGAAATGGGTACAAGTTCCTGTACTGCTCGGCACGGGCCATTGGCATGGCTGACCTCACTAAGGGGTACCTGCAGTGGGTGAGCGAGCGGGGCTGCGGCCTCCCCAAGGGCCCCATCCTGCTGTCTCCCAGCAGCCTCTTCTCCGCCCTCCACAGGTAACCACCCCTATAAGCTAGGAGCCCACAGCCCCTGGGGGGAGCGGCAGCCTCACTGGCATGTCAGCAGGGTCAGACCCCATGTCACCTGACCTGGCCATCCTCTGATTGCTACCCCTCCTTGGCTCCGTTCCCGGCCTGTGGCCCTGGGGGCCCCAGGGAGGTGATTGAGAAGAAGCCGGAGGTATTCAAGATTGCCTGCCTGAGTGACATCCAGCAGCTGTTTCTGCCCCACAGACAGCCCTTCTATGCTGCCTTTGGGAACAGGCGGAATGTGAGTGTGTCCCTTCCTCTCGGGCTGAGCCACCTCCTCCCCATCCCCTAGCCCATCGGCCCCTTCTTGTCCCCTGCAGGATGTCACTGCCTATCGGCAGGTGGGCCTACCTGAATCTCGCATCTTCACCGTCAATCCCCGGGGAGAGCTCATCCAGGAACTCATGAAGAACCACAAATCCACGTGAGGCCAAACACTCCACGTGTCCCCCACGCCCTGCTCAGTTCCCATGCCCCAGCCTCTGCCTGGGCCCCAGTCCCACCTCCCACCAGGGACTTGTGCCTTGCCCAGGGCTCCCAGGCAGGATGCAGTCTCTTTCCCTAATGTGACAGAGGCCAGAGCCCGGTGGCAGCTCAGGCTCTCATCACTGGCCTGCTCTGCCCGTAGGTATGAGCGGCTCGGCGAGGTGGTGGAGCTCCTCTTCCCGCCTGTGGCCCGTGGCCCCAGCACAGACCTGCCCAACCCTGAATACAGCAACTTCTGCTACTGGCGGGAGCCACTGATCACTGTGGACCTTGATGTCCTGGCCTGAACCTGCCCTGGCTGCCCTCACCTCCCTGCCTGTCCCAGAACTGACTGGGTATCCCAATGCCACAAGGCCAACCCTCCAAAGGGGACAAGACCCACCCTCCTCCCTGGCCCATCTCCTGTGCCAGCCAAGCTGCAGGGGGGTAGGCAGTTGCTCCAGGCCTCAACATGGCCTGGGCCTGTAGCAATTAAATGATTGTTACCTGGGCCTTGCGGTGTTCTCTGTGCCCTTGATGTCATTGTCCCTGTCCCCTGAGACCTTGCTTCAAATCCTCATAGGACAGAGAGAAGAGGCAGATCCCAGTGAAGCCTGTATGCACTGGGAATGGCTGGCCTGAGCAGTGGAGTCTGGGGAAGTGGCCTCAGGGAAGAGCACAGTGCTCCCCGCCCCCTCTCGGAGAGCTGGTTCCCTCTGAAGCTGGCCCTACACAGCCCTGGCCCCTTCCCACAGCTCTTGGGCCAGACATCACTTTTCTCCCTTGTGCCCTGGTATCTGAGAACATCCCTACCCCCCTGCCCCAGCTCCCCTCTGACACCCCAGAAGGGGGTGGTTCCAGGCGCCAGGGCAGAGGGAACATGGCTCCCACTTGGCCTAGCCTGCACCCTGTGGCTGCCCCTGTCCCTCAGCACCTCTCTGGAGGATGAAGGCAGGTGGGCGTTGACCTGCCTGCCCTCCCTAGTCTTTGCGGCCAACGCAGTGCTCACCCAGCTGCTGAGTGACCACCTGCCCGAGGAGCTCTGGGAAGCAGGGCTGACGTCCCACTGCAGCTGTCCCTCCTGCTTTCTTTGAGGAAGAAAGTACCTTTAGACGGTCTACAAGCTTTAATCCAGGCCTGCCCTCCCCGAGCAGTACCGCAATGGGGGGAAGGAGCCCAAATGTCAAGAATCTGGAATGCGGGACAACAGGGACCTGGGGAGCGGCACAGGAGGGCCCAGGCTGCCCTGGGGACGGGGGCGGGGCTGGCATCAGGGTCTCTGCGAGCTGCGCAGACCACATGAATACTCGTGTTTTCAGGTTGTCCCGTGATGGTGTCATACCTGAATTCTCACAGCTTTGTGAACATCTGGGCGGGGCTGGAGTTTTGCTAGGATGTTGGAAACTAGGCCTGGAGCCCTTCCTTTCAGCCGTGGCCTCCTGCCCAAGGTCTGGCCTCATTCAGGCCATGACGTACACGAGGGCTGTTCTCTGGAGAGGGAGGGAAAGATATTTCCCCAGATGGAAAGGAGAGGACCTGGTGGGACTGCAGTGCCCGGAAAACATCTTTAGGGAAGGGCAGGGAAAGGATAATTTGGAGTGGGGTCTCCAGATGGCCTGGACCCAGTCCTTTCCTCTGGGAATCTCCAGCTGCCTAAGTCTTCACCCTGGGGGAGGAGCCAAAGGAATAAAGAGAGCTCTGGGCTCAGTCCTGTGTTTCTGTGTCATCCTGAAGGACCTGTGGGCAGCGGAAGCCTCTGGTCCTTGGTTCAGAACAGCATCTGTGAAGCTGCCAGGTGTGAGGACAGTGGCAGCAGGCAGACACACCCCCTCCTGCAGAAACTGCCCAGATGGCTGGGGAGAGAAGCCAAGGGGATAAGGGAACCAGAAGCCTTCATGGGCTGGGGGCTATTGCCCATGGGCCAAGGGAGAGGTGGACAGGCCCCCATCTGGCTGGGCCTGCAAGTCTTTGCACAGCTGCTGACTCGGGGTGTCTGCAAAAGAGCAACTTGCAGACTGAATCGTGAGGTGTCCTAGGTCCACCCTGGCCTGCAGACACAGCATCCTTGCCTTGACCACTGTCCTGAGTTGTCCAGTTGGTACAGCACTGTGTGGATTCTGGTGGCTGGGATAGTCAGATGGAGCTAGAACAAGACTATTCCTTCAGTGGCCTCTGAGGCATCCACGCTGGCCAGGGGAGGCTGGGAGGTACTGCTGGGCGAGGCTGGGCTCTGGAGGGATGTCCCCGGGGTTGGCAGGATCGGGGGTGGGTCCTGTCCCACCTGCCTAATCAGCTTGCCCTGGCCGTGCCTGTTCGGCCAGCTGTGCCTGGCAGTCTAGCAGGTCGTCCTGGAGGCGGGCGATGTCCTGTGCATGCTGAGCCAGCGTGCGATTCAGCTGGTCCACATGGTCCCACAGGCCCTTCCTAGGCCTGAGTGACTCAGTGGGCAAGTTGTCTAGGCCCATGGACAGTAGGCCCAGCCTCCCACACGCACCCTCCACTTGTGCCACCCTCTTGTTGAAGTGGCCCACCATGTGCTGGAGTTCCTGGGCTGTGTCCTGGCAGCGGCTCAGCCCACTGGCCACGTTGGCCATACCAGCCTTGAGTCGCTCCAGCTCCCCCCGCAGGCTCAGGACTTGCCTGTGGCCAGCCTGAAGCCTTGAGCCCTGGCTACTGACCTGATCCTGGATGGCATGGACCTCAGCCTCCACCTTGCGTTCCCGCTCGTCCAGGGACGTGTTGGCAGCCAGGAAGGCATCAGAGTACTGGCTGACGGAGTCTCTGAGGCCTGTGAGTGACTTGCTCACAGAGTTCAGATTGACCTTGAGCAGGGTGATCTCGCCTTGGAGTGAGCTGCCCGTTGCTTCAGCCAGCTGCTCCTGGACCTCAGCCACAGTGCCATTGAGCTGCTGGAGCAAGGCTGTGTGGCCGGCTACCTGGCGTAGAAGGGCCTCACTCCGGCTCTGCCAGGCCTTCACCTCTGCCACGAGGTTGTCCAGGATGGCTGAGGTGGAGCTGGGGGTGCATGAGGTCTCCAGTGAAACCAAGCGCTGTTCCAGTACGGCCAGCTCTGTCTGCACCAGTGGCCGTGCTGACCTGCCTGGTAGGGCACTGGCATGGCTCAGCTCCCCAGCCAGCGTCACCAGGCGCTCCTCTAGGCTCTGCACACGCTCCTCCAGCATGGTCCTGAAGTTGCTCATGCCCCAGCTCCCCTCCCCCAGACAGCAGCCTCTTGCTCCGTTCTCTGTCCCGTTGAGGGTCTCCAGGCCCTCCAGCAGCCCATCCATGCCCCCATCAAGTATGGCAGCAGAGAGCCGTGTGAGCTCATCCCTGCTTGGGGAGCCATGGCCCCTTTGGGCCACAGTGACTGCCTGTAAGTTCCTCTCGAGGCTGTCCATGCGAGCACTGATCAAGGCCAACTGGCCACAGCAGCTGCCCCTGCCAGCCACACTCAGGCCCTGCAGCTGGGTACCCAGCTGTGAGAGCTCCCGGCGCAGGGCCAGCTCCCGACCGTCCAGGCTCTGGTGCAGCCTCTGGCTGGCCGCCTGGCCCTCCTCGCACTGCTGCCGCACCTCCTGCACCCGCAGGTCACACGTGCTCTGGACACCTTGCAGCTTCTGTTCAAAGCCGTCCAGCAGGCTCCCCCAGAGTCGGTGCAGCCGTCGATCCATGTATTCATCCAGCAGTGCCAGGGAGGTGAGTGGAGATGGGGGCACCTCCCGCAGCCGCTGCAGGTGGGCCTCGTGGCCAAGCGCCAGCCCATGCACCTCATCCAGCAGCTGCACCTTGGTGCGCAGCGTGTTGCTCACCTCTGTCACCTTGCTCAAGATCTCATCCAGGGGAGGTGTGAGCAGCCCTCCAGCTCGGTCTCTGGGGTTCACAAATCCCTCGGGGATGACCCCAAAGCCCACAGGTACAGCAGGAGCCCTGGGACCACCAGTCATCCTGTTGGGGTCTTCATGGCTGGCCACCAGGCCACTGAGGGTACCATATGCTTGTGCCAGGCGTTCGACATCACCCTCCAGGCGTTCCAGCCGCTCACCGAACAGCCCTGGGCCTTTCCTTCCTGAGAAAGAGGAGAGAACCTCAGAGACATCACTGGCCTGTCTCCCTCTGCTTGTCTTGTGGCCAGGCCACCAAAGAGCTTTGTGTTTGAAGCCAACCTTCTCACTGGGCATAGCTCTCAGCTTTAGGAGGGAGCCCTGGGGGATCACCCCATGCCCAGCATGAGATGCACCCTCCCCAGCCCTGCCAGAGCTCAGCCAGCCTGGGTCAGTCACCTCCCCACTTCCTTTGAGGAACCCAATCACCTGGTAGGGTCTCCATGGGCAGACTCACCATGGGGGCTGGGGGCTGCTCTGCTAGAAGGAGGGGGCCTGGGGCCTGGGCCCGGCTGTCCCGAGGGAACCTGGGGCTCAGGTTCTGGCTGGGGTGAGGCAGCGCCCTGGTCCGTGAGGTGTTCCGGGCAGCCTTCTCCAGTGAGGCCGGGGCAGCAACGCCAGGCGAGCTCTGTGACTGTCTTGTGGCCCACCCTGTATGTGGGTCTGAGCGCTGTGCGGTACCTAGGCCAGGGGCAGGAAGAGGACAGGCCTGGTACCTGTGGGCTGAGGCTCCTACTCCTGGCGGGTGACCTTGTCCCTTAAGTGGTATTCAGGGCCACTCTCAGGCACTTGTACAAGATCTGGATGTCTCCCAAACTCCACACCAATACCAGAGTTCTTCCTTTTCCCTGTGCTTAAGGGGAGGGGGCTGTGGAGTAGAAGCAGGCCTTGCAGAGGTTCAGAGATAGGTTAAGAGCAGGGCACAGGTAGGAACCCCACCCCATCCTGTTTGTTTTGGGGAACAGTACCAGGGATTTAGCCCATTTAGCTCATACTGCCATAAGAAATTCCACTCTGGCTTTAGTAGCACCTTGAAGAATTCTAACAAACCCTAGCCTACCCACAGGCAGGTGTGTGGGTCTATGGCCCTGGAGCTGCAGCCAGCCCTTCTCACTGCCCAGGGGCCACTCCTGGCTCCCATCAGTTCCCCTTAGTTCTGCCCACCCATCCCCAGTCCACTCCAGGAACTCAGCTCTGGCCGTGGAGGCTGGCGGAATGGCACCTCTGACTGTGAGCACAATGGAAGCCCCCAGGGTACAGGGCAATGCTCACTAGGGGTCACACCCTTATCTGCTCAACTGTGTGCCTGTTCCCCACTGACACACTGGAGCAAACAGCTTTGTTTTCAGACATGCATTTGACCTCTCCAAGTACAGACCCGAGTATCACACCTGGGTGCAATCCCACATGTCCCCACACAGCCCCGTCTGTCTGGCCTACACCCCAGCAGTCCCGCTTCCAGCCCCTCACCTTGGCTGCCACAGGCACCACAGCTCTCCCTGGGTTTGTCCAGGGCTCCCTTTGTATCAACCACTGCCAGTGTGACCCTCTGCTCCCTCTTGCCTCCACCTGCCCTTCGCCTCTGCTGCTTCTTCCTTGCTCTGTCCTGCATCTCCTCTGGGAACCCTCTCCTGACCCTCTGGGGTTCCAACCTGAGCCTGCCCTGGGTCCTCCCTGGCCCCCTCCACTGGCCTGTATGGGGGCCGGGCAGACTTTGGGGAGCCCAAGGAGTCCCAGCCCCTTGTGGAGGTGGCTGCTGCTCTCAGCTGAAAGCGTGCCCAGGGCTTGTGCCCAGCAGTCCTGTGGGGGTGGAATGGGGGTGACTCACGTGACTGTCCCAGGGCACTTGGGCCCCCATCCACACTGCCGGTATTCAGCCTTCACATAGCGTTCTGCTCCCTCCTGTAGGACACAGGTCACATTCCTGTGCACCACGTAGGCGCAGAGGGCCCTGCAAGGGAAATGGCATCCTTGGAATACCTGGCCTGGGCCAGGCCCACTGAGGCTCCTACATGCTCCTTCCCCAAACTGTGGGCCTCAGCAGGGGACCAGACCCCCATCTCTCTTCTGCCCCTTCTTCCTTGTTCCTGGGCGCCAGGCCCACTGCTGGCTCCTGTAATCCCAGCCTCCCCAGGGGGCTGGTCACGGGGTGAAGTGCTGTACTGATCAGGAGCCTGGTGGGGCTGCCCTCCTGTGGTCTTCCCTGAGAAGAGGCCCTCCCTGGGTCCCCCCTCGAGGGCCTCGCCACATTCCCACCCTCCTCCAAGTCCTTCACTGGCTCTCAGCTCCTTATCTTGATGCCCAAGGCTGCTGAGATCCCCACTTGGTGCCTGAGTGCCTTGGCGACCATGCTTCTCACCCTCCCTTCCCTTACTGCCCCTGGGGAATACATGCCACCCTGTGGTGTCCAGCCCTGTCTTTGCTCCTGGTTCCTCAGTCTCAGATCACTTTTCGTACTGCCTCCTCCAGGAAGCCCCCTATGATGTGCCCAGGCCCACTAAGTTTCAGCCACGGTGGACACTCCTCCTATAATAACTCTCAATTGCGGCTAGAGTTCAAGTTCAGCTTGCCCCCGAGGCAGAGCCCCTAACTCACCTGGCTGAGGCCAGATGTGGGCCATTGCCTTCTGAAGACCAGAGCCGAAGCAGGGAAGGGGCAGCAACCCCTCCGAGAAGGTGGCTGCCTAGTGTAAGCAGCCCTCTCTGTGGGCTGCTATAGGGCTCTAGAGCCACCACACGGCCCCCAGCACCTAGGAGCCCCAGCTGGCTTTGCGGCCCATCCACTCTGGGGTTCCCAAGGGGTTGCAGGGGCCAGACTGACCGCAGGAGGGAGCGGGCCGCAGGGGCGCGCGGCTCCATCTCCTACCTGGTCGGACAGTGGAGAGGTGAGAGGCCCCGGCCAGGGGAACAGGGAGTGGGGGGGGGGGGTCCTGCGGGTGGCGTGGCTGACCGCGCTCCACCTCTCCCTCCACCTGGTCCGCTGCGCCCGGAGTTTGCACACAGCGCAGCTGGAAAATGTTACTTCGTTGGAAAGGTTTCCGCGGGCACTGCCAGGATCGCAGCCGCCGCGCCAGGCCCCTCGGCTCATTTTCCTTCTTCAGCCCCGCAGCCTCCCGCGGCTCGGGGCGCCCGCTCAGGCAGAGGCTCGGCCTCGGGTGCCTGGCGCCTCCCATACCCCGCGTGCGATCGGGGCAGGTGGGAGCGGAGTCGCCAGGGCCCGGTCCCTCCCGCTTCCCGCCCGCCGGTCCCGGCGCTCCCGCGCTTACTTGTGCAGCCCCGGGCGCAGCCGCGGGCGCCATCCCGTCGTATAGAGGCTGTAGCGGGAGGCGCTGAGCGGTGCGGGCCGCGCGAGGAGCGGGGTGCCCTTGGCCTGCGCCCCCGAGAGCAGCGCTGCCATGGCGCACAGCCAGACAGGCAGGCGGCGGCGGCCCATCGCGGCCCCCGGGTCTCCACCTGGTCCCGCCTGGGGGCCCCGCCAGGTGTCCGCCCGCCCGCCGCGCCGTCCCGCCGCTCGTCCAGCCGGGTCCCGCCACCGGTCGCGGCCCCCGGAGCTCCCTGGCCCGGCCGCCTGGCGCTTCGCAGCGGCTGCGTCCCGCGGAGTGGCCGGCGCGGCTCGCGGCTGGGGCCGCAGAGGGGAGGCAGGAGGCGGGCTCTGCGCGGATTAGCATAAACTTGGGGCCGCGTTGCTCTCCTCCGCCGGCCCCCCGCCCCAGCCTGACGCCCGAGGGGCCGCGTGCAAGCAAGCCGCTAAGAAGGGAGCAGCCCTGGTGTGGCAGGGGCGCAGACAGTTGCGCCCCAGGAGGCCCCCCAGACACACCCATCCACCACCGCCGCGTGCCCGCTTGCACCAGGCGAGCTGCAAAGCCAGACCCCTGGGGCTGACCCGGGGGCAGGCTCTCCAGGCACCAGCGGGACGCACTGGTCTTCAAAGCCCCTGCGCACCCAGACACTGTGTCTGGGGGCGCGCCAGCAACACCTCCACTGCCACCTCGTTGGAAGAGGCTGCAGACCGTCCCTGCTGGCTAGCTCTGCCACCGTCATTGTCCGGAGGTGCCTAAGACATCTGATATCGGCTAGCCCTTTCTCAGCGCTTTCACCCCTCCCCACTAGCTAACCCTCTGCAACCCAGTCTGGTGGCCAGGCTGTTGTCTCTGGTTCCCTGGTGGGGTCCGTGTGATCTCTGTCTCTCTTAGGCATGGGCAGCACGGAACCGCAAACACCCATCATCTCTCCAGCCCAGCCAAGGATGCTCGGCTTCTCTTTGTACAAGGGCTTTAGCCAGCTGGACCACAGCACTGGCTCATTATTAGCATCTGGTCAAAGAAAACCTTTAGGTTTTTTTCACAAGGAGGTGCTGCTAAGCCAAGCTTCCTCCATATTTCCCTTGTGAAACTGACACTTGCAACCCAGGTGTTGGCCTTTATGGTTATCCTCATTCAACATCATCCTGTCGACTCTTTAACATGCAAAGAGCCCTTTGAATCCCTATTCTGTCATCCCGCAGAGGGGCATTTCTTCCTGGTTTGTTCCACCCACACAATTAACTATAGTTTTCTGTGTCTTTACCCAAGCAGGAGGCACACGTGTGGAAGGCATGGAACTCTCTGGGGGTTACACCTGGAGAAGCCACCCTCCAGCCTGACACTGCATGTGAACCCACACCTTGTGCTCCCACTCTCGCCCAGCCCTTGGCAGCTGTGGGTCCCAGGGGCAGACACCTGACTCAAATATTCTCTCCTGGGTTTTGGAATTGGAACACAGAAGCTGAGGGGATCCAGCTTCCAAGTGGGGGCTGTATTTGTTTCCTGGGGCTGCTGTAACATATTAGCACAAACATGGTGGCTTAAAACAACAGAAATTTACTGCCCCACCATCCTGGAGCCTAGAGATCTGAAATCAAAGCGTCCGCGGGGCCCCACTCCCTCCAGAGACTCTGGGAAGGCTCCTTCCTTGCCTCTTCCAGTACCTGGTGGTTTCTGGTACTCTGGCTTGTGCCTGCATAGCTCCCGTGTCTGCTTCTGTCTGCACACGGCCATGCCCTCATGTCTCTGCATGGCCTTCTTCACGTGGCCTTCTTCTCTGGGTCTCTGTGTCCTTTCCTCTGTGTCCTTGAAAGACACCAGTCAATCAAGATAGGGCCCAGTATGATTTCTTCTTAAGTAATCACATCTACAGAGACCCTATTTTCAAATAAGGTCACATTTGAATTGCAGCAAGGACACAGTTTCTAGGTGTACATGAATTTGGGGGGATACTATGTAACCCATTACAGGGCTCCCAAAGACAGTCCATGGTATGCTGTAGCCAGAGTTCTGGGGCAGCGGTAAGGGGAAGCTAAGTGAGGGAATTTGCCAGAGGACTGGGGGTCAGAGGTGACGGGCTCTGGTACCCAGGGACAGTGTGGGGAGTTGTCATTTGGTGACTGGCTTCCCCTGGCTGCTTCCAATAACCCACTTCACTTGGGGTAGTTTGAAGGGGTTTCTGATCCTGGCAGATGATGCCTACTAAGACAGCCTTTCATCTTCTGCCACAAATCACCAAATATGGTATTATATTCTCCAGCCTTTAACGGAGATGTCTATTTTGCTAGGGGCAAGATAAACCATATCCATAACATGCTCCTGACCTTGTACCCACTGAATTTGCACTTCTCAGAAACTGAGAGACATCTGAGTGGGGGGGTGAACAGGGCCCAGTCCTCACTCCAGGTTGGGCTCTGACTGCCTGGCAGCACTGCCCAGCTGGCTCTGTGAGAAAGCACCCCAGCCCCTCAGAAGCTGTGATCATTTTCCATGGAGCCCTGCCTCTTCCTTTCACTCCCTTCCCCTGCCCAGATGTGGGGCCCACAACTTAGAGGGAGGAGACCGGACCCTGTCTAGACGTGGAAAAGTCCTCACAGCAAAGGGTTGAAAGGACATTTGGGCCCTGCTCCCCTTTCCCAGGTGGCTGACATCAAACACCACGCTCCCTCTTTAATGGGAATAGTTTCAGGAGGCAGCACCAGGGCTCCATCCCAGTGCGGGAGGAGGACGCCGGTCGGGGAGCTGCTCTGGGTCTTGGCTGCACCCAGGCAGAAGCTGGGGTCTCCCCCACAGATGATCAGGCCACTCTGTATCTGCCAGACAGGAAACCGAGGGAGGCTAGAGGCGGGGGAGGGAGACAGACAGTCATGTCCTCCACCTACTCAGGCTGGAGTTTCTACACCTGGACAGAGGCTGGCTGAGGGGCCACACCCAGGATCATGCCTTCTGTTCACAGGGACATGTACAACCATATCTGGACACGTTCAGTCCACTCCACACACCACTTTCACACACATATGCAGAAACATACTTTCCCAACCTTCACTCACCCCTAGTGACAGATGTGGCACCTCTCTCTTCAGGAAGGACGGAGGATGCCATCAGGATGACCAGGTAACCCTGGATGGGGACAGGTGTAAAGCGCTGTATTTAGGGTCCATCAGTGAGTGGCACAGGGGGCAGACATGAATGGAAACTACTGCCAGACGCCGGAGCTTCCCTCCTCCCTCCCTGGACTTCCTGGAGCAGAGGAAAAAAACTGGCTCCGGGACAGAGGTGATGAGAGAGTGGAGACCAAAGGCTGCAGAGGCAGGCCTCCTGGGCGAGCTGACACGTGGCCCTGTGCCGGGGCCTTGCACTCGCCTGGGATGTCCCCCCTGACCCCATACTTCTCAGAAGCTGAGGAGGTTCCTCTCCCAAGCATTTCCACCTCACTGAGGATGGTCTCTCCTTTTTTATTGAGGCCCACCACATAAGCTCATTGAGCCTCACGAAGTTTTATTGAACATGGTTCCCCTCAAAGAGACAGAAATAGAAAGTGCTAAAACAGTTTGCTTTTGGCACAAGCCCTTCCCACCACTGATGAGCCCCTTGCAGCTGGGAGAAGCACACCCCCAGAGTCAGCCGGTGGTAGCCTGGCCCTAGGATAGGGCTCCTGACTCCAACAGCCCTTCGTCCCCGCCCACCACCCCCACCCTATCCCTTTTCCTCTGCGCAAGCATGGTTGGGCCCCCTGAATCTCCCTGCACATGGGGCCACCTTTGGAAATTCTGTGTAACAAGGCTCTTTGCCTGGGGCTCACTCTCTCCTCAAAATAAACATCAGCATGCTCGAAGTCCAATTGGCATTCTGATTACACCCACACCATCAAAAAGAGGTTACTGTTAAATCCACATGCATTCCTGGGACAGGGGTTGGCGTGACCCTTTCCAGCTGGACAGAAGTGTGGCTTCTCCAGGATGGGTGGGGGGACTAGGCTGGGGGGTGTAGATGTGCAGCCCCAAGGTGAGGCCCTGGGAGAGAGTCCAGGAATCATGGAAACTGGACTCTGTAAAGACCGGATAGATTTCCACTGAGTAAGAGTTGCTTAGAAACAACTTAAAAATTGCACAGTGCTGATGAGCTCTCAACGTGAACACATGCAAACCAGATGCAATCATTATGCAAATAATATGCAAAACATATGCGTGGGCCTCCCAACTATTCCAAAAGCCAGAAGAGGCCCCTGGGGACCCTGAGTTTAGCAGAGTCCTATTGTGGGGGCTCTGGGGCACAGAGATGACCCTGGACTTGCCAGGCTGTTGTGTGGGTAGGAAGGGCATACCTCCGAGGCCATTCACACACTGGGAGAAGGAACCAGACAGGGAATTGATCAGACCTGGGTTTGAATTCTAGCTCCTCCAATTACAAGTTGCATGATCTTCATGGAGTCACTTTATGCCTCTGAGCCGCTGTCTTCCCATCTGTAAAACGGTGACTACGATGATTAAATGAGAGCATTGGCTTAAGTATGCATGCACACACCGTTGAGCACATAAGAGATGGTCAGTGAGGGTGCAGGGCTCAGAGTCCTTCCCTTGGGGGGTGGTTGGCTGGATGTCAGGGCTTCTCTCCACTCCCTGCAGTTGTGGCTGCTGTACCTTCCCTGAGGCAGCAGCGCGGGTGTGGGCTTGGGGAGGGTCGGAGCTGGAGGGCCTGAGAACCTCCATACTCCTCATTCATCAGGAAGCTGCCAGAGTCCCACCTGACAGAGGATGTGGTGGATGCTCCCGGCTCCCCGCAGAGCCCCTTTACTGGGACAGCACACCCACCTTCGCTCCACCGCAGAGTGATGGCGGCTAATGCTCGCAGCTGCCCCTTCCGCGGACTGCTCCTGGCTGAGGAGAGCTCCTCCCCCGGGAAGACAAACCCTCCCACCCGCAGCTGATGACTGGCTGAAGGAGGGATACAAAAGGCTGGTCTCCCTGCTTCAAAGAGACAGCTCCGCAGTGCGATTATGGTCCAGAGGTCCCTGGATCAGGCCACACGGGGCCTCTGCTTAAGATCCCATTCTGACTCTGTCCTTCCCTCTTCTGCTTCCTCCCAGTCTCCGTTCTGTTTGTCCTGAGAGCTCTCCCCTCATAGACTGCATGTTTCTGAAGCCCTGCTTCTGGTGACCCCGACCCAAGACAGAGAGACAGACTGGCAAGCAGAGAGGGAGAATGCACAGGATGCTCACTGTGCTCGAAGGGAAGACCACCTGGGGTGGGGAGAAGGGGTCAGAGATGTCTCCCCAGACAGGAGACACTGGGCTTCATCTGCCCACAGGTGGTGGGCGCAGCGTGCATGGAGGCAGGAGACAGCCTGGGGCATCCGGGAGACACCAGGAGCTCTGGGGGAGCCAAGGAACGAGAGAGGTTGGCAGGCGCCAGACAGGAGGGGCCTTGGGTACCCCAGTGAAGAGTCTGGACTTTATAGCAGAGGAATGCCACGTACAGAACTGTCTTGAAACATGTCCTTTGGCTGCCACTGCACAGAGCGGGCTCTGGAGGCAGGGTACCAGGGAGGCAGCTGCTGCAATGGTCAGCCACCAGGCTGATGGAGATGGGTGGGTGAGGGACAGGGGTGGTTCCAGAAGCATTCCAGACAGAGCTGACAGGTTTGGTGGCTGGGTATGGGAAAGACTCTGGAAGGCGCCAGGCAGAGGGAAGATTGGGGTGGCCATGGTGGTCAAGTGTGGGGAGAGAGGACGACTCAGTGAGCTGCACAGAGTGGGGGTCTATTCGCTGGGCCAGCCCCAGGGCAACCAGGCTCGGCCTTGAGCCGAAGGCCTCCATGAAGGCAGGCTCTGACGTGAGCAAGTGGCCCAGCAGGCCCACTTCCAGTGGACACCAGCAGCTGCTCCCTGCATGACGGGGGTGCGGGGCCCTGGGAAGGGCTCCCGCCTGCCCTCTAACTCTTCTATTCATGGGCACCGGAGTAAAACCCACACAGGATTACCGGCTGATGACAAAAAAAAGGCATGCGATGGGTGAGCGCAGAGAGGCCAGTCCAGGCCCAGAAGGGGTCTACCCTAATTGAGGGCCATTCGTTGCCATGGAAAATTCATGCTTGGATAGGCAGAACCTGACCTTCACCCAGACAATGCCCTTCTGTCAGACCTGCTGTGCCTTCATTCCTTAATTCTCAGGGACATTTGCTGGGTACCGGGTTGGGGCTGGAAGCAGACACGTGGGCCCCAGGCTCTGGGCTCAGGAACTGGGGACTACAGGGCAGAGGTGACTGAGAGGCCCTGGTGTGGGTGGGGGGTGTGCTCCAGTGAGAGTGAAGTGGCTTCGGGGGGTGTTTTTGGGCGTGGAGGGGTGTTTCAGGCTGAGGTCACCGGAGGCGCTGCCCAGAGAGGCTTGGTCTTCAGTTCCCGCAGATGCACTCACCCGCCCCTTCCAACATGCCACAGCCACTGTTGGTGCACTGAGCCCCCCTCCTGGCTGGTATCCTCCACACGGGGGGCTCCTCCTGCCTGTGCCCGCTGAGTGGATGAACTGTGGGCTTAGCCGGGTGGCTCTGTAGCCATGGGAGGATGTACTGGGGAGGCTGATGCAAGGTCCGGGCAGAGGTGCTGGCAGCGAGAGGGACAGACATCTGGAGGGAAGACTGCCAGGCTTCTGGGAGGGGGCTGAAGAGATGAGTCAGGGCCCAGGTCAGAGAACTGGGCTCACACTCCATCTGGGTCCCAGACCTCTGTCTCCCAGGCACCACGCTTAGCACTAGATGATAAATTTGGCATCTATTCAAAGGGCTCCTGTGAGGGCCCACCACTCTGACCACCTCCCGAGCAGCCCACCCACCTGAGCTTGCCACCTCCCACATGACCAATGGGGCCTTCCCCACGGTGTCTCTGCAGCCAGGGACCCCCACATTCCTGGCCACACTGGCGCTGGCCCTGTTTCCTTTGGGAAAGGGCAGGCTGGAGGCTCCCACAGTACAACCTTCTCTCTCCTTTCCCTCCCCAGCCCTGGGGCTGCGCTCAGATTAGGCCACCCCTCCCCTGGTCTCACCCCTGCCCACAGTGTCCCCTGAGTGCCTCTGCAGTCTTGGCTGCTCCCCGCTTGCCACCATCCGGTAAGGGTTCCCATCATCCCCTCAGCCACCCACCCCCCGGGAGTGCCTCGGCGGGTGATGGCGGGTAGGGGCGGCTAGGGAAGGCACAGCAGGGCAGGCTAGGAGCCATGCTGGTGCCTGAGGCCTGAACTGCTGCCGCATAGGTGAGGGGTGGACGGGAGCAGAAAGATTAGGAGGAGAACTGGTGAGCCTTGATGACTTTGGAGCTACAGGCTGACTCCAGGTTTCTAGCTGGAGGGGCCCTTTTGCTGAGACAAGGAAAGAGGAGAGGCATAGGTATGGAGGAAAGCCACACTGAACTGGAGGTGTTGAAGATACCCTGGCAATGGATGTCCATGATACACATGCCTCTGGAGTATCCCATTTGTCTGCAGCCCCTTCCAGCTTACAGGGCTGTGGTATGCTCTGCGTGGCCTTCCAGTGCAAGGTCAGGAGGCCTAAGCCCTACACCCCACCCCACTGGTGTCTAGGGTTCCTGCTGGAGCCACAGGGAAGTGGTCCTGGTGGCCTCAGTCTTCCCAGATAGCTGGCAGGGGCGCCTGGTCAGAGGGCCAGGCTCCATCTGGGCAGCAGGCTGAGGCCCTGAGCTCCCTGCTGCCCCTCATTCCACTGGCCTGGCACCTCCTAGGTGACTGCTCCCTTATCGACCATGCTTTTAGCTTTGGGTCCTTGGTGTGTCCCCAGCCTTTTCCCTGTCCCCAGTCTCTCAAGGCTTTCTGCCCAGGTGTCCTCTTTCACCCCAAACCAAATTCTCTTTTCCCCCAAATCAGGAAGAGCCCTGATAGCTCATTATATATGGAGCCCAAATTGTCAGCAACGGAAAAAGTAGTTTCCCCCACCTTGAGGACTCTGATTTTAGACATTCAAAGGCCAGGTAGGTGGCATTCCCAGGAGGAGGTGGGAGAGGACTACATTCCACCCTGCAGACAGTCACCCTCCCCAGACTGGGCTGAATGACTCTTAATGCAGGGATAAATAAGACTAAAAAACCAAAAATGTTTCCATAGCAAAAACAAGCTGAAAGTTCAAAACCTGCCCCAATCTGGTTTATCTGAAACTCTTTGGCAAAAGTTAAGGCTGTGGGAACAAAGAGACCTTCCAAGGATTTTGTGTGGTGTAAAAAGAAAGCATGGGATGTTTAAGGTGAAAGTCAAGGAAGAAGAGTCAGTGAAGATCAGAAAGGTGTGGTCAGAGGGGGCAGAGGGACCCGGTGGGAGACAGAGTGGGAGGGAGGGAAAGAGAGACGCGTCAGCCAAGACAAGGAAGGGAGAAGTTTCTGGGAGGAGCCCCAGAGAAGCCAAAGGCGGTGACTTGGCCTTCCTAACCCCAGGAGAAAGCAGTGGCCCTTTCCTGGCCCCCGTTGGGCTGACACAGGGTGAAGGGTGGTGAAGGGGAGAGGAGCAGGGGAGGTGACCGTGGTGGGCAGGGCAGAGGCAAAGGCAGATGAGTGAATGGGATGCGCAGAAGGCGAGGGTTCCGAGTGGGAGGAGCTAGCGTTTGTGGGCCGAGGAGGATCCAGAGAGAGGCAAGCCCTGCCCCGCTCTGCCCCAGACAGTACCGAGGCCCCCGGGGAAGACGGATGGGAGGAAGGGGCGGGCCAGGAAGGTCTGGGCCCCAGAGCACCTGCAGATGGTGTGGGGGCAGAGGGAAAGGCAGGAAGCAGAAAGGGCTTCTGCCTAATGGCCTGGGCTTCTTGTGGTCAGTGGCAGGGGAGGTTGAGATGTGGGGTGCAAATGGAGGGATATTTAGCCCGGGCCAAGGAGAAGTGACGGTCTGAGGAAAGGCTGCAAGGAAAGGGCTTTGCAGAGACTAGCTCACAGGGTCTGTGTGGCTACAGCAGCAAAGCCTCAGTGCCTTCCCACAGCCCACGGCCCTCAGCAGCTGGGTGGCGGTGAGCACAGCCAGGGCTGTAAGTGCGGATCAGGGAGGGGAGGACCTGATAGAATAAAGATTGGGTGCTCCCAGACCCAGGTTCCCAGAGAAAGACAAGCAGGATCAGCAGACGCATGACAATGCCTTCCAAAATTACCCCGGTATGTAAATGATAAAACTCAGCTCTCAGTTTTGTAGCAATGTAAAAAAACAAAACAAAACAAAACAAGACACATTATTTCCAGTGAGAAAGAAAAGAAACAACAACGAAAAATACGAACGTGTGGGAACCACTGAACTGACTTTGGCATTTCTGTGTGCCCTTCTCACCTGGCTGGTCACCAGCCTGCCCATCTGCCTGGCTTGTTTCTCGCCATGCTCGCAAACATTTCCTATTCTTCAGTTCTGAGGTCTTGACAAAGTTGGCTGTGGTTTCTTTCTTAGTAATCGTGATATGTAAGTACAGCCTGTTGTCATTTTCCACAAAGATCTAGAGGCTGCCCAGGGAATGAAGTGATGGCATGCTGTTTTCCAGAGTCATTAACACCTGGCACCAAAATAGAGCGAATGGTATCATTCCAAGCCAGGTGTCACTTACTGAGGGAAGGTGAACACTGGCTGACGTAGCCCATCACAAAAGCACAAGTTTTGTGCAAACCATGGATTTTTAAGAGTCTTGGTAATCAGAAAGATTTAGAATTTTGTCATTTTTACCAGTCACCTACCATAAAAAAAAAAAGTGAGCCATGGAGAAGTTAAAATGCTTACCAGGAAAAGAGCATGCCTTGTAAGTCTTTTTATGAAGGTAAATTTTCGGAGCTGCTGGAGATCAGAACAAGAGCTAAGGAAGAAGAAATCTTCTGATCAATCCAGAAGTGCTGACTTCTGCAAAAGAGTACAAATTCTAAATAAATTGCTAGGAAAAAAAAAAGGAAATGTTGCAGGGTTTTGTGACAATGAGGGTGTCCCCGGCTTTTAAAAAAAATGAGTAATGAACCATAGTGCTAGGTCCACGGAAAGACTTTGTGTTCTTCCCTCTCTTGTAGTGTGTTTAGAAGTTTCCATAATACTTTTTTTTTTTAATTTAAGAAAAGAGAAAAGGATGGAACAACTGACAGCAGGTGCTGGTCATTCCTCTTTTTTCCCTTTTCATTTTGGAAGCTCCCCTGTGTGTTGTCTTCCACTGGGGCTGACCTTCCCGTTTCTGTTTTCCATATATAAAAAAAAAACTTTTTATTACATGTCAACAAGGTACTAGTCAGCTCTTCCACTGAGGGTCTCTCTTCCCTGCTTCCTTCTCCCCCACCCAATAAGAGATACTTAAAATGCTTTTGCTGCCCCCTATTCTCCCCTCAGCTCCTACCTCTGCCCAGGTAATTGAGCACTTTCAGTTGTAGGCGGGCCGTAGGTCTTACTGCATCTCTATTTGTTTCTTAAGAAACCTTATTTGTGCTTATATTACAATTCCATCTCATCTATCATTATCCATTTGGAGCTAGCTGCATAGGAACTGGTGGGTACTCAGCTCACCTTGTTTATCTCCCTTGTCTCCAATCTGATTCACTTACTGCCTGACGAGATGCCTCTCTCTGGTGTTTTCCCTGAACAGGGAAGCTCCCTGGCCCCTTGTATTTTTACTGTGCTGGGTAGATGAACGGCACCTCGGCTGGCATAGGGTGCTTTTTTTCTCTTCTAGCTTCGCCAATGAGATACGTTGTTTCAGTCTGAACTCTTTTCTTCCTATATAACTTGTTCTCTCATCCGGGATGCTTGTAAGAGTTTTCCCTTTCACCATGGAGTTAAGGAACCTTCCCAGGCTATGCCTAGATGTCTGTTTTTTTCCATCATTCCTGCCTGGAACTCAACGAGCCCTTTCAAACCCAAGTCTTTCTTTAAACCATGGAAAATTTTCTTTCTCATTTTAAAATGATCGCTTCTCCTCTATTTGTTGTTTTTCTTCCTTCGAGTCTTTTTATTATTCACACATAACATCTCCTGGGCCTCCCTCTCGTCTCCCCCATGCAATCTCTGTGTCCTTCGAGGTTTGCTTTGGGTTTTGCATCATCTCTTCTCCTTGGCTCCCTCTTCTCCATCCTCTAACTCATTTTAAATTTAAAATCATGTTTCCTAGTTCAGGAAAGTAGTTTCTTTTGTATATGATTTTAAAAATGCTCTTACTGTTATTTTTCTTTTTCCCAGTGTGCAGGTTGTAGCCTGTCTGCTCCTGTGGTTCAGAGTGAAGCACCCGCCCCTTCTCCTGCCTGTTGGGCTGCCTCAGGTACCGACTGACTTCTCTCTGTTTTTTTTCCCCAGAATTTCAGTATAAATTTTATTAAGTTCCAACTTCCTCTCCAGCTTTGAGATATAACTGACAGATCAAAATTGTATCTATTTAAGGTGTATGATGTGGTGTTTTGATAGAAATCTATACCTTGTGAAATGGTTACCACAATTAAGGTAATGAACATACCCATCACCTCACATGCTTCTTTCTTTTGGTGAGAACACTTCACATCAACTCTCAATAAATTTTAAGTATACAGTACAGTATTTTTAACTGAAGTCACCACGTTGGACATAAGCTCTCCTAGGCTTATTCATCCTGCATAACTGAAACTCTGTGTCCTTTGGCACACTGCTTCCCCACCTGCCCCCAGCCTCCGGCAAACACCATGCTACTCTCTGCTTTTAATGAGTTAGACTTTTTTAGATTCCACATATAAGTAAGAGCATGTAGTATTTGTCTTTCTGTGTCCGGTTTATCTCAGCATAAAGTCCTCTAGGTTTATCCATGTTGCAAACGGCAGGATTTCCTTCTTTCTTGTGGCTGAATAATATTCCATTGTGTATATGAATCACATTTTCTTTATCCATTCATCTGAAATCACTGCAGGTATCTTCTCTGACCACAATGGAATGGAACTAGAGAGCAGTTAATAGTCAGAAAGTGGGAAAATTCAGAAATACATGGGAGATAAACAGTACAGTCTTGAACAACCACTGGGTCAAATAGGAAATCGAAAGGAATTTTTAAAATATCCTGAGATAAACAAAAAACACAACATACTAAAACTTATAGGATGCCACAAAAGCAGTACTAAGAGGGAAGTTTATCCCTTTGCCCGCCTGCAGCTCTAATTACCTCCAAAGCTCAGGTCCTGCCGACAGCTGGCTGTGCCTTTCAGTGGCCCAGGAGGGCATGCTCTGTGTCCCCATCTCCCAGGGACAGGGAAGATTCTGCCGGTCTTCCCAGGACCACCCAAGGCTGCCAGCCCTCGCTCTTTGGTGGATCCCAGTGCCACACTGTCTCCTGGAACCGAGCAGATTTGACTGTCACCCAAAACTTTCTCTGCTGCTGGCCCCTACTCTCTGGCCTGGAGGGAGCTGGCCTTCTCAGTCCAGGGGTTCTGCCCAGCCAGCCAGGCCTGGCTGTGGGCTGACCCCTGGAGCTCTGCTGTGGTAGCACATTTGCAGTAGGGAAGCAGGGCAGCCCTCATCTGAGAAGTTTAATTAAAGAGAAGTTCTTGGATTTCATGGATGTTGAAGAGATGGCTGAGATCAATTATCTTGTGCAGGGTTATAAAGATGTATCAACAAAAAAATAATAAGAAGAAACAAAGTGGATTTGACTTGAACAAAATGCACTATTAGGTCTATGACAATACCCGTAGAATGCGTAGACCACTGAGTAGTAGGGAAGGAAGTTTGAGGCATTCTGCAAACCTTTTGGTTCTGGTAATAATGAAGTTTTGTGAGGAGAGAAAGGATCTCCAGCGCCATGCAATGTACCTAACTACAAGTTGTCCAGAACTGTGGAAGTGGGGTGCAGGTGATGCTGGCAGAAGGCAAGGTGATGTCTTTAAAACCCCTCAGCTGCGCTGCACAATGTTAGGCCCTTAGACCACAGGAAGTCGTATTAGCAATTCTCATCCCACAGGCGAGCAGTGGGTCCAACTGATAGCCCTGTTTCCAAATTTGGATTTATCTTTTGTTTTGAATTTCCTTACCACATGTCAGTGTCATAGAAATTTTTTCTAAAGAGCTTCAAAGAGAAACTATAGACATTTTCTTTGTCTTTAAAATCCAAAAGAAATCATCATCTGAGAGAAATTATGAACACCCAAAGCCACTTGGGACACAGTGGATAAATTATGCCAAAAAACAATTCCAAGGACTTCAAAGTTGAAAAATATTTTTTTTTCAGAATGAAAGAACTTTTGAAATAAAATGAGTGATGGCGATTCAGATTATGCATTTCTTCTACTTGGTTAGAAGAAAAGTATTAAATTCATGTCTGTTATAAAGGATGGGTTCCTAGATGACCAGATTTAAATTTATACTTGCCTAGAAATAATCATGATGAAGTAAAACACATTTCTGAGCTTCCCCTTTCAGATGAAACAAAATAATATATAGAATAGAAATGGTCAGACATGTGCAAGACTTGTGCAGACTGGAAGCACTTTTGATCCCACATTTCTTGAAAGAGTGTGTCTTATGAAACCCCAAAAGCAGTGCTTCCACTGCGATTGCATCAGCCTAATTGATCTTGGCAGCTCGCTGATTTGACAGTCTTCACCACCCTGCTCCTCGGTCTCAGCTGTGGTGTATGACAGTACAGAAAGCTCACCTCCTCCTCTCTGTGGCCTGACCATCCACTCTTTCTGCCCTATCACGAAAGAGGTTCTGGCTCCGATGGCTGCTGAGTGGGACAAATCACAACAGCGAACACTTCCTCAGCTCTTGGGTTTTCCAGCCACGGGGAAATTGCTGAACTCATTAGCTGATTCAGTCTTCAAGCAACCCATGCGGAAGGGATTATTAGCTTCCCTTCCCAGCTGAGGTTCAGAGAGGTTTAGTAATTTGCCCAAGGTCACACAGAAAGTAAGACTCAAACCCAGAGCCCCTGATGCCAAAGCCAGTATAATCACTGTTATTTGTAACCAAACAGATGAAGAGCTGAGGCCCCTGTGACATCATGGATTGCTCTGCATTTGCTGAGATAAAAATTATGTGCTACTATTTTAATCTCATGTCTAAGAACTTTTTCATTTCAGGAAGTATAAAGTGTTTTATAAGCATTTCAGGATGATTAGACATTCAAGTATAGTCCTGAAGCTCCCCACTGGGTATTGCTGGCTGGCTATCTTCTCTGTTACTGGGTGACTGAAAGGACATACATTAGCGTGAGATGTTATAAAACAATTCCTCTGTATTAAAAAATAAACTGCCCTGGGTAAACAAATTGTGGAATATTTCTACAATGGAATACTACGCAGGAATGAAAAGGACCACAGTACCAACAGATACAGCAACAGAGATGAATCCCAAAAGCCTTATGTGGGGTAAAATAAGCCAGACACAAGATAAATATGTAGTGTCCAATTTTATTTATATGAAATTCCAGAAAAGTTAAACCTAGCGTATAAGTTTGCTGGGGCTGCCACAGATGGGGGTGCTTAAACAACAGAAATTTATTTTCTCACAGTTCTGGAGGCTGGAAGTCTGAGATCAAGGGGCGGGCAGGGTTGGTTTCTTCTGAGGCCTCCCTCCTTGGTTTGTAGACAGCTGTCTTCTCCCCTGTGTCTTCCTTGGTCTTTCCTCCATGTGTGTGCATATCTGTGACCTCATCTTTTCTTATAAGGACACCAATTATACTGGACTGGGGCCACCCATAGGAGCTCATTTACATTAATCATCTCTTTAAAGTCCCTGTCTCCAAATACAGTCATATCCTGAGGTCTTGGGGTTAGGACTTCAACATACAAATTCACAATTCAGCCCATAACACCTAGGCTCTGGTGAAAATAACGAGAAGAGCGGTGGCCTCTGGGAGCAGTGGGGGCTGGGGATTGACTGGGAAGGGACATGGTGAACTTTCTGGATCTGGTGGTAAATTGTGTAGGGTGATAGCAATTTTGGTTATACAGGTGTCTGTGTTTGTCAAACTTCCTGGAATAGCACACTTAAGACTTGTGTCTCTCATTGTATACCAGTTTCACCTCAAAGAAAACCAGAAACAAATAGGGAACTCTAGCTAATGATATGCATGCAGCGTTTAGGGGTGAAGTGCAGTGATGTCTGCAAAGTGCTTTTAAGTGATGGGTGAATACTGGACAGACAGCAGCGTGTTAGCCTCAGAGTCTAAGTGGTGGGTTTATACAGGTGTTCATGGTACAATTCTTTCAACTTTTCTTTACGTTTGAAGTTTTTCATCACAAAATCTTGGGGGAAAAAAGATTAAAAAAAAAATTTCCATTTGAAAGTGTTAGCCAGACTTTTCTCGTAAAGCTCTTCATTGCTAGATCAAGGTCTGCTGCTCACAGGGAGAACCAGCACAAGCTGGTGCCAAGTCATCTGTGAGTTAGTGACCCCAGTATTCTGGCTCCAGTCAGCCTGTGTCCAAGGAGGAAGGGTAGGAAGGCAATTCAAGGAGGGGCCTGAGGAAGCTAGGAAGTTCCAACAATTAGTTAGGGTGCTCAGGCACAGACTAGTTTAAGCATGGCTGTCTAGAATCCAGGGCATTCCATGATCTGTTTTCCTAAGCTATGATGGGTGTTGGGGTGGGCATTGGAGTGATATGGAGTTGGCAGCACAGAGTAGGCTCACAAGTGCTGAACGAATGTTTGAGTGCTGGAAAGGGACCTCCCAAGCACACAGCCCACAGGAGACAGTGAAGTCGCCTGTCCGGTGGGGATCATCTGTTCCTGTCTCTGCCCTGGCCTACCTCTGGCCTGGCCTGCGCTACCTCGAGAAATGGGCCCAGGAGAGGCCGCCTGGTCTCTGGGTTCCTGGACAGCCAGGGTGAGGGCACTTTGCCACATTCTTAGCAGCGAGCACATCCAAAACAATTTCTTCTTCTAAAAACTCAGTGCTAACGGGTTCCAGATGTCCGTTTGTTATATAATGGGGTTTGTTTTAATAGCGTCAACTTCCAGATGTGCAGCCTGGAATCAAGAAGCTCGCTGGCCCCCTGAGGACACTGTGAGCCAAGCCGAGAGCTGCCCGGAGGGAGAGAGGCAGACGTACGTGCAGAGCCAGGCTTGGGAGAAGAGCTGGCGGCGCCTTCTCCTGCTCACTGGGCCACTCACCTGCCCGGAAGCTGACCCCCGGCTTGGAGGTGGGGAGGGTGCTCCAGCCTCCTGCTGGTCAGCCTGACTCTGAGCAGGGCTCCTGGGGACAGACATAGAACGGTGGCCTGCAGGGACATGTGCTTTGGAATCTGAGTTGCACCAGTGCTACTGGGTGACCTTGCTTAGGTCTCTTGGCTTTGTGTAGCTTCACTGATCAACACGAAGTAGATTAACACCATTCCACCTCTAAGGCTCATCGTGAGGACTGAAGTGAGGTGAGGGGTGCAGAGGAGTATTAGGAAGCTTCTGGTCTCCTCCCTGGTTAGAGGTGAAGGACTTGGTCCCTGTAACCCAGCACTGCCCCACACCCCCACCATGCAGGGGAGCCCCTGGACAGCACAGGCAACATTTCCTTGGAACACTGGCAAAGCGCCAGTGGTGGCACGCTCACCCCCTCCCCCTGCAGCTATTCCGTGACCCTGAAGCTACAGCACACAGAACTTTCTTCCCTCTGCTGAGCCAAAGGTGGCCCCTCGGTGACCCCCAGAGGTCTGAGTTCTGTGCTCTGGAGGCTTGCCGAGCATATCCACTCCCTCTTCCACCTGATGGTGCTGGGAAGACAGTGACCCAGGGTCCCAGTCCTTTTCCTCTCAGGTGGTCATCGCTGCAACATGAGAAGGAGTAAGGTTAGGGTGCCCTGAGGAGGGGTGTTCAAGATCCCAGACAAGAAAGATCACAGAACCTGCATGAGTCACAAGAGACAGCCAAGCCCTATTCACAACAGAACAACTCACTACTGTAAAGAAGACAATCATCCCTAATTAATTCATAAAAATAATGCAATTCCAACATGATTCCAGTCAAACTGGTGTGGGGGTATAATATAAAGTTGATATGGAAAAAAGTGTAGAATAGTCATTGTTATGGACTGAATTTTATGTCCCCCAGGATTTGTATGTTGCAACCCTAATCCCCAGTGTGATGGTATTAGGAGGTGGGGCCTTGGGGGTGATTCGGTCAGAGGGCAGCACCCCCAGGAATGGGACAGGTGCCCTCACAGGAAGTCCCCAGAGAGCTCGCTCACCGCTCTTCTGCCACAGAAGGGCACAGTGTGAAACAGGACAGGCAGTCTGTTACCTGGAAAAGGACCCTCCGCAGACCACACTACCACCCTGCTCCCAGACTCCCTGCCTCCACAACTGGGAAATAGATTTCTGTTGTTTATAAGCCAGTTTATGGTGTTTTGTTCTAGCAGCCCAAACTAGCCTGTCATGAGTCTTCTGCAAATGAAGAGCAGTGAGGCAGGATGTCCTCTCCAGCTGTTAAAACGGGGTAAAACTAACACTTTACTCAGGATTAGCACCAGTACCAAAGGTGCAACAGAAAAAACAGACAAGCAGCATAGAGAATTGGAAGTCTAGCCCTAACCCGTGCACAGGTGAGAATGTGGGAGGTGGTGAAGAAATGCATTTCACGGAAATGCAGTAGGGAATGTTCGTGAGTCCCTCTGCAGAGAGAGCAGTGATGGAGGGAGACACATTTAATTTTCATTTTGTATCTTTCACGATTGTCTGCCTTTTCCAACCCTATATATGCATTACTTTTTTTAATGCCAACATATTTTTATGTCAGTTATGTTATCTAGGGATTTTACTGCTTTTGTGTTTTCTCCTTTGTACACCTCTGTATTTAAGAGAAACCTAATGAGGGTTATATAACATTAATAATAAAAGGACACAAGGATACATAGCAAACTGTTGACGGCTGTTACTTCGGGGAGGTGGGCGCAGAGGAGGGCTCTCACCTGCTAAGCCATATATTTCCATGAGACTTGGGCTCCTCCTCCTCTTACTAGTGTTTTCTAGATTGCAAGTATGATTTTAAAAATTGAGAAGAGGAGGAATGAATTTTGAACAAAAGAAACCAGTGCAGAAATGATGGATTACTCCCTAAATGGGACAGGACAACTGGCTAACAGTTGGGAAAAAATAAAGTTAGATTTCTACCTTACAGCAAACAAACTTCAGATGGCTTAAATATTAGAAAGTAAACTGTAAAAGAATCCTAATACTTATATAACTTTAGGAAGATAACAATTTTCTAAGACGAAATCAAATGAACAGATCAATAGATTCAACAACAAAAATATATAAGGCTCCCTTCCATCAAGACAAAATAAAGGTTGCAGTGAAGACAAAGAAAACAAACTAAAACACAAATGACAGATGAGATAGCTATGTAACAAAGAATCAAGAATTTCTTGATATATATAACGAGCTCTTACACAAATTCCTGCCCATAATTTTTTTTTTTCTACGCCAAGAGCAGAGGGGAATTTGACTACAATGAAACCTGAGTTTCCTAGGGCAGGCTGAAGGTGGGGAGGGTGTGGCTGAGCCACAGGGTTCGGAATGGGAGTGGACAGCTCAGTGGGGCAGCTCCAGGCCAGAGTTGGGTGCCCTCCATGTGGCAGGGGTTCCCCAGTCTGCTTGGCATCCACAGTCCCATGGGGTGCCAGTTTCCCCAGCCCAGCCTGACATACACACACACCGCCCCGGCACATCTGACATTTCCCACTCCTTCCCACATATCAGGCATTTCCCATGTCCACGGCTTTTGCAAATGCTGGTCCCTCTGCCTGACTCACCCTCTCTGATCTCTTCCAGAAAAAAATTCAACTGCTCCTTGGAGGTTCAGCTCATGGCTCCTGCTCTGCAAACATGTCTTTGGTCCACCCAGTCCCCAGACGGGCTCCCCCAGTGCCTGCCCACCGTTCCATCCACGCGGCCACCCTCTTCCACTTACCCGTCCTGGTTCCCCTGCTGACCCTGGGTCTCTCTACACAGTGTCTCTGTGCGCTCCCCGCCCTTGCTCCAGGTCTGGCAGGGGGCCGGTGTTCACCCAGCAGAACATGAACAAATGGATCATACTGCAGGTGACCGCAGAGCACTGGAACTTACATTCCCCACTCTTGGCTGGTTGAGCTTCAGGGTCAATCAAGTTATTTCCTAAAACAATACAATTTTATTAACAATAAGGTCACAAGTCATTTGACTACTATGGAATTATGAGAAATACATTAAAGAGAGGTGCCAGGGTACAGTAAGAAACACACCAAGGGGCGGCGGCGGTAGCTGCACACACTTGGGCTACCGAGAGCCATTGCAGCCAGGGCCCTGCCCTTGAGATACCCACAGCCTCCGGGACAGGGGAAGAAAGAGTTCCTATAGTGACAGTCCCAAGCTACAAGGTGACAAAGAAGGAAGTGAGGCTGCGCTTGCAGGAAGGTTACAGATCTGGGGGCAGATGAGCGTGCGTGTGTTTGTGGGGAGCGGGATGCGTGATGGTGAAGACCCCCCAACAGCATAAGCCCATACAGCCTTTTGTCTACCGGCTCACCACTGATTGTTTAGCATCTGGAACAGCTGCTGGTACATAGTGGGCCTTCAGTAATATTGGTTGACTGAATTACTGGAATATTCCTGGAAGCATCTGCACATGGTGCTGAAGTCACCTCTGGAGGGTCGCCCTGGGCTGAATTTCTTGAGTTAGAAAATAGGCCTGTTCTCGCTGGAGGTTCCATCTAAGCAGCTCTGAGGGAGCAGAGGTCAGCCTGGGCCTGAGGCGGGGGATGGGGGACTGGGCCCAGGCAGGAACCACCAGAGTGGAAAAGGACAGAGGAGGAGAGAGCTCCCGAGGTGCAGGTGGATGGGGCACACCGAAAAGGCCGCTGTAGTTAAGAAAAGATGATGTGCCCTGGGCTGTGAGCACTGGAATGGGGCTCAAAGGCTGGCTCAGAAACGTTAAGCCTGTTCCCACAGTCACCCAGCTAGTGACACAGCCAGGATTCAGTCTCACATCTTTCTAATTCCAGAGCCTGACCTTTCTTCACTCTGCTAAAAAAAGCAAGGCCCCTGGCACAAGGCAGGCGTGGAGGCCGGGGCCGGAGGTGGCCTCAGTCTGGGTCAGGGCAGCATCAGGGTGGGGGCGGAACCAAGGGTCATTCTGGGGACAGAGCCAGACCCGGGCCAGGGGTCAGAGTGGCTGGGCCAGTGGTAACTGGCTTTCTGGGCTCTGTGCAGCCAGCGAGAGGCAGTGTCTCAGGGTTGGTGGCAGGGCCTAGTGGAGCCCCCAGCTCCCTCACCCCCCACCCCTGGCCCTGCCTGACCTTCCTCCCCGGGAGCCAGGAACTGGCCTGGCCCTTATCCTGGAGGAGGCTGCAGCTGCTCCCGCAGCTCTGGTCCCAGCAGACAAAGGCGCTTTCTTTCCCAGCACAAGGTCTTGATTGCATGTTGCCCTGGATCCAAAGCTCCTATGAAGAAAGTGGTTCCTTCCTGGGGTGTGTGTGTGCATGCCTGTGTGCATGCAAGGGTGCTCAAGCCCTCTTGCTGCCTCCCGGGTTTGGCCTGGCATTCCTCCATCTGCAGCCCTTGTAGACAAGACACATTCAGCTGGACATGCATGTGCATGCGTGTTTGTGCGGGTCTGTGTGTGTGAGCACGTTTGAGCATGTCCCTGCAGCTGTACCTGTGGCTGCCTCGGTACATGCACCTGTGCATATTTCTGTGCACACCAGCACACATCTATACATGTTTGCACACCTCTGTACCTATGTGACTGAGTCTGTACCCAAGTGCTTTGGGGGACTATGTGTATGTTTCATGTGCATGTCTACATGAGACGCCTGGTACCAGGCCCCCAGCTCTCCTTTCTCTGGCTGTGCCTTCCCCTCCTACTCAACTCCTGGCTGCTGTTCTGCAGTGTGCAAGGCCTCCTAAAGTAACTCCTTCCTTCTTCCCACCTACCCGCTCCAGCACCCCCACCACTGTATTTGTCTGGGAACAACCTGGCTCCTTTCAGCTCTGGGAGGAAGACAGGTTTGTACAGCTTGGCTTGGCCCATACACTTTCCAAAAGTTCTCTGGCTCCTAGCCGAACTCTTTATAAAAAGGCTCATGGGAAATAGCCTAACAGGAAGGTGGGGACCCTGCTGAGGGGGCTCAGGAAACCCGCTCCAAGCCCCAGGATGAAATGGGAGAATTGGTCGGCTGAGGGGAGGGGGCCCTGTGTCCTGAAGCTGAGTTTAGTCTCAAGACCCTCCACCCCAAGGAGGGGCCACAGCATCTCAGGGGCTCAATGCCCAGCGGGAGGGACAGAACACAGGAAAGGTGAGGCCCAGAGAGGAGCCCCAGGCCACCCAGGAAGCTGAGCCCCTTCTGGGCATTCTGCTGTCACTGGCCCTGGCGGCCCTTCTGTGATAACACTGAGTCTGCTCACCTTTGGGGAGGTGGGTGGTGCTGTGTATCACACGGTCTCACGGGGAAGCTCTGAGGCCTGGCTGCCCTTGCTCTTGGCCTGCAGAGTGCCCAGAGCTCTGGACCCCAAGTCAGAAAGTCAGTGTGAGCAGGGCCGATATTAGAGGGCAGGTTTTACCCAGCACCCTCCTGACTTGGGGTGCAGGGCCCTCGGGTGGCTTCTCCCAGCTCTGCCAAAGCACAGGCGTCCTGTGAGTGTCCTAGGGTGCTGGAGGGAGGGCTGTCCGATGGAGCAAGAAGTTTGATCCCCAGGGAAGCTCAGGGCACAGTGACAGTCATTCTCACTGTCCATCCAAGGACATGTAAGCTGGTGCAAAGGTGGCACCACTGCCACGGGACATGTAGACGTGTGGGCCCCCCGTGGAGGGGAGCCTAGCAGAGTGTGGAGGGGGCCCAGCTCCCGGCACTCCTGGGTGCTAGAATGAGACAGGGTGCTAGGGGAGGCCCCCACCAACTGCCCCTCTCCTCTTCCTGTCAGGAATCTTCTAGATGGGGGAGGGCAGTAGGAGGAAGCTTGGCTCCTACCTGCCACTTGTATTCAAGCCAGGGGCTGCGTTTGAAACTCAAAAGCCAGGCAGAGGATCTTTATCTTCACTGCTCTGGCACACCTCGTGTCTGAGAAATGGGCAGACTGGTGGCCTGGCTTAGAGAGGAAGGGGCGCCCCGGCACACAGGGAATAACGGAGACAGGGTCAAGGTCTGCGCCACAGCTGACTCTGCAAAGAAAGGACCACTTTGGATGGATGATGTGTGTCCATTTAGCCTCTGCTCCTGACAGAGGCTGGGGCGGCTGGGCTGGAGTCTGGGCGGTGGCATGGGGCCCCTGTGCCCTGGGCCTGCATTGGTGTGCAGGCTTGTGCATTGCGGGAGGGGGCTCCAGGTCCTCCCACACCCCCTGTCCAGGGGAGGAGGCTGTCTCTCATTCCTCTCTGCTCATTATCTCCAACTGATCTGGAAAGGAAGGAAGTGGCTTTGGGGACTTAGCAGCAAGGGTGCCTGTCCCCTGAGTCCCTTATATCCATATATCCTCTTTTTGATGGGGAAATTTGATGGGACAAGAGAGCAAGAGTGAGAGCAGGAGGGTCATCCCACCCCTGGGTGCCGGGGACTGGGGTTGGGGACATTCCTCAGGCCCTTATAATCCACCTGACGAGCCTACGCCTTGCCCCACCCACCAGGAAAGGCTTTCACCCAGGCCTTGGCAGCCCCTCTGGGTTTTTGACCGCCTGGGAAGTTTGGGATCTGTGAATGGAAAAGCCTGGATCAGAGCAGGAGAGGGAGGTGGGTGGGCAGGGGGAGAAGATCTAGAGTTTTCCTGGTCTGGCTTCCCCTTGGTCAGAGCCAGGAAAGAGGCTTAACACCTCAGCAGTCCTGAGTCACAGCCTGTCCCGCTCGCCTTCCCCACTCACAGCTGCAGGTGACCGGAGGTGTTCTCACTCACTCTTTGGAAGTCCCTGAGGATTCTCAGGGAACCCAAATGTGCTGGGGACAGAGAAGGGTGAGGCCCGTGTGTTATCCTGAGGCACAACGGGCATATACACCCAGCATGGATGAGAGAGTCAGGGGCCTAACAACTGCGCCATTTTGCCAAGCTGCTTCAGTCCGGCCTCCTACTGAGGTTGGCAAGTGCCCAGCACTGCACGCCCCCCCTCACCACAAGCCATGGGACCCCCCCTGGACATCCCCCAGGGGGGACAGCTCACTTCCCTGGGGGCTGCTAGCTGCCAGCATTATACTGACCTGAACCCTGAGCCTTTCCTAGCGTCCTGCTTCTGAGAGCCAGCTGGACATCCGACTAGTGGGCAGGACAGTCACGTCCCCTGAACGGCATCCTGATCCTGTGTTCTCACGTGTCACCTGCTGGCTGTGTCAGGAGACTGCCAATGTCCATGGCTCTGCAAGTACTCCAGGAGGAAACTGATGATCTGGGCACTGGACCCAACCTGCACACAGATACTTGTCTGCCAGGTGGTTTTTTTAAAAAAAAAGTGAATTTATTGCATATATTTAAAAATCAGGGAATTTTACATAAAGATCTGAATTTCCATCCTCTGTTGGAAAAAAGACCATAGGGTACTGGGCACCCACTTTCCTGCAAGGCACTGGTTCCCTTTTAGTCAGGGCAAGAGGTCTCCAATTGTCATAGTCCCCACTGCTTCTTACTGACTTAAAACTGGCCCATGTCACCTGCCTCACCCGGTGGGCACGGAAGCTTACAAACATGGCTATATATTGAGAAAAGGGCCCATGAGCCTTTGAGGTCTCCCCAGATAGACACAGACTCATTTCTTAGTCCCCTTGGGTGTGGCCATTCAAGTGGAGACAAATGCGCACGGCTCCTCGTTGTGCCCGTCCTATGGGAAACACCCAGGGCTGCCCTCTTCACCCAAATCATCCCAAAAGGGGATGGAGGAGAGTGTGGCTTGACTTGTTCTTGGTAAACCCTTGGCACTTTAAAAATCCTTTCTACCATTTTGCGCACTAGGGTTGACGTCAAGCTCCCTGGGCTCTAGGAAGCTGAATCTCATCTTCCTCTCTTGAAAACTGTGGCACTTTCTCCCAGTTATCTCCCACACTTCTGCTGTCACCCACAACTGCTCAGCAGCTCAGTCAACCACGGCGGCTCCGTCACCCTGGGGTCCCCATGTGTGACCCACGCTGGCCCGTAAGGGACTTGAATGGGGAGCAGCAATCCATTCGGTGTCTCAAGTCCCGGCCTGGGATTGAGTCAGGAGAGGGCACCATCTAGCAGATTAAGTGGTTCCACAGGTCAGTCCTGTCCCCCCAGAGTCTGAGGTCCCCAACAGCAGAGTGGTGTCCTCTCTCTCCCCAGAAGGAGAGACTGGAAGTCCCCAGGCAGTGTCCAAGGCCCAGTGTCTACGGGAGGCCAGCTCTCTGCCAGATGAGGGTCAAGTTGGCCAGGGACTATGGGCCTGATGAGGGGAACCTGCTGCCCTTAGCCACAGGTGTGGGAGGGGGTGAGAAGGGAACTCACCTGTCCCTGCATAGGCTTGGTCGCAGCGACTCTGTCTCCCTTTTTAACTCTGCTTCCAAGATGTGGCTGCCAGTCAGCTTGGGCCAGGGCACCTGCTGTGGGCTTCCAGCAACTGCTTCCTCACACTCAGCCCCCGATGTCTGGTCTTCCCATTGCCTGAGCTCCAGGTGGGAATGTGACCAGACTGGGCTCATCCTCCAGGCCTGTCTTCCTGGAAGGCCTCCCTTTTGCCCACCGTGCAGGTAACCAGTCCCAGCCACCGATGGAGGGCTGTCTCGCTGGCCCTTTCTCAAAGCATATGGATTCACCTCCTGGTCCTCAAACCCACATCGTGCGTCTCCCTCTGCCTGCTCTTTGACTCTCCACCTTCTGCCTTTGGGGTCCTCCCTCCTCTTTAAACTGCTTCTTATCTCTTTCTGGCAATTCCAGTGTCCTCTGGCTTGCTGCTTCGCTCTACACAGGATGTGGTGTGCAGAGGAGAGGGCAAGGCTGCTCCAACTTTTCCTCCAAAGTGGAGGTTGCCCCAGGGGCTTGGAGGAGACAGACCCTCAAGAGGCAGGCCCTCAATCCAGTGTGCCTTTGTTGTGTTTAATCATAAAGGTAGATGTCAGTCTTACATACCGTACGATTTGTGTTTTAAACAAAACCATGTTTGAGTGCATATAAAAATATCTTAGATGACTTAGTTTTTGCACTGAATCTATGAATAAAATTGATGCTCTAGGACAGGAGTCTGCAAACTATTTCAGTAAAGTGCCAGAGAGTAAATATTTTCATCTTTGCAGGCCATGTGGCTCTGTGACAGCTCTTCGACTCTGCTCCTGTGGTGCACAAGCAGCCACAAGCGATACAGAAAGGAATGGGTGTGTCTGCACGCCAGCGAAACTTAATTTATGGTCTCTGAAACTTTAATTTCATATGATTTTCATATGTCATGACATACTTTTTGATTTTTCCATTATTTAAAAACATAAAGTCCACTCTTGGCTTGTGGGCTGTACAAAAACAGGCTACGGACTATGCTTTCCAACTCCACCCTTGTTAGACAGTGTTGGGTCTATGGTTTTGGAGTCAGACCCACCTCCAGATTCTAGCTGTGCCTCTCAAGGCAGGTGACAGCCTACCTGAGCCTTGTCCTGATCTGGAGAACACATTTTGGGTTGGGCCCACGGATGCCAAGGCCTAGTACAGCAAGCGGAGTCGGGGCCACCTGGAGTGGTACATGCAGCTGGGCCACCCTGGGTATAGGTCCTGGCCAGGAACTGGAGGGTGAGACCTGCCTCCCCCTTCCTGGTTGGCCCCTGCGGCACCCCATACAGCAGCAGTGGGTGATCCACGAACCCCTAGGGCGAGAGGTGAGCAGTTTTCACACCAAAAACCTAAATTGGAGTTCTCACAGTTGGGATTTCTATTCCTGCTTCCGGGTCATTTCTCAAACCTTCTGGTGAAAATTAGGCTATGGCCTTCCCTGGTCTGTTGCCAGGAGAACTCATTTCATGCAATTTTTATGGGTTGCCTCTCCCCTCGGTCTCAGAAGACCACCCCCCTTCCCTGCACCGCCTTTCCGGCTGAGCAGTTACACAATCCCCCTGCCACCTTCTTTCCACCTTTAAGACTGGACGCTACTTCTCATGTGGTCCCTTGGACCCGGGCTTGTGAGTCCAGCACCCAGATGCCCTGTGCTGGCATAGCAGGTGGAAAGGAAATACCTTCTTCCCAGGGTTGACGGCCCCTCTGGCCTCAGGGCTGGGAGCCGTGGCCCAGGGCAGCATGCACCAGGACAGCCCCTTCCCCTGGTCATCATTCCCATAGCGCTATTTTACGAAGCTGCACCTCAAAGGGGCCTCAGCCTCGGTGCCCATCCCCCTCCCCTATGCCAGCTTATCGCTCTGGAATCTGTCTTTCTGGGTCTGTAAACCCTAGCTCTGCCATTTACCAGCTGGGGGGTTGGACAAGTTATTTAGCCTCTCGATTGTAAAATGGGGACAATTTCTCAGTTACTGTGGGGAGTGAGAACACCGCTGTGATGTCCTTAGGACAAGCACCACTGGAGGAAGTGCCTAGTAACCGCATTACCACACTGAGCAAGGTTACCAGGGAAGATACAGGATGCCTAGTTAAGTTTGAATTCCAGATTAAAAGAAAAATTTGGTATAATTATGTACCAAATACTGCATGGATTATTATACCAAGAAAATGAGTTTACCTGAAATTTAGTTTAACTGGGTGTCATTTCCCCCCAAATCTGACAACTCTGCCATGAGGGACCTGGAGCCTCCCTGTGCCAGCCCAAGAGCCGCCAGCCCTAGCTCACTCGCCATTGGGCTTGCATGGAAAGGCCCCTTCTTTCCTGGCTGCACGGTGGTGGGGATCCATCTGGATTACCCAGAAAGCCTGTCTCCTGCAGTGCTTTGAGTCCAACGCCAGACCACTCTACCTGCCTCAGCTTGGATTTCCGGCTACATCTTGATTTGACTACCTTATCTTTCCAGGGGGACCAGTAATCCTAACCTCACTAGCTACTCAAGAGGAGTAGTGAGAACACGAACTCCAATCTAACAAGCACAGTTCTAAGCACTTAACATCAATCATTTCCACCAACCCCATCAACCCTGTGGGTATGTTCCAGTCATCCCCGTTGTACAGGAGAGGAAACTGAGGCTTGGGGAAGGTGCGGATGTTGCTCTCCCTCCCCCAAGGCCTCTACTCCCTGCCCCAGAGCTCCTCCCTCTGTCCTCTAGGCCTTTAGGGCTGAGCCAGAGCTCAGACAACAGGACTGTCTGTGCAGAACCAACTCTAGTCATTTCCAAACTGGACACACAGCACCTTCCTCACAGGAGCCAGGACTTAATTCACTCTGTCCCCTGATTTTCTGCCTCATTCCAAAGGCAGCCCGTCTTGTTTATGGGGCCGCAATGCCAGCCACTAGGCAGCACCAGCTGCGTATCCTGAAGGCCTGCCCTTGTGCTCCAGCACCTCAGGGCCTGGGTTTGGGAAGCCACTCTAGAACCACGGTGCTAGTCATCGGGTTGGGTGAACCCACCGCTGACCTAAGAAAGAGAGCCTTCTGTGGGTTCCAGACCCAGCAAATGAACAATAATTCTTCCAAGGAACCATTTTAAGGAATTCGGCATACATGAATCAAGCATAAAGTTTTCCAGAGGGTGTGACACACTATTCCGTTTTTCCCCATTGCCAGTTTTTCCCAGCGTAACTCGATCAGATCTGGTCTCTGTGTTTGCAGGTCCTGACTGGTTATCACAAAGGCTGGAGTGTTCCACAGGCCCAGTGGGACGGGGAGGTCTGGCCCCCGCTGCCCTCTGTGATTGACAACAGCTTTGCAGCCTTCTGTTCGCTTTGTTAGGCAGACTGGATGCCCATGTCCCTCTACCCAGCAACCAAGATGCTCTGAGAACAAATGAGGTCACTTGCGGCAAACACAAACCCTGAAGCACTAGCTGACATACCAGACTAAGGGTACTCCTCTGCCCTCACATGAGATAGGATCTACTGAGGCAGACTTTGAGGTCAAGAGTGAAACCAAGACTCTTTACTACTCCTGCATAAATTACTCTCTATTTAGGAGGGATCCCAAAGTCCTAACTAGAGATCTGTGAAACCCATTACTACTGCCTTACTTGTGAAACCATACCAGAGGGCTCTTAAGGCCTAAAGAACAATGTCCCGCCCAACCTCCAGCTATTCATCCACATTTATCGGTACCTAGAAGGGGGCCCCGCAACAGTGAGGCCGGTAGGTCTGCTCTCCGTCTCACCAAGGCTTCAGCACTTTCTTGCCAGCCTCGTTGCTAACTTCTGACCCGCTGCTTCTGGGGCTTAAGAGGAGATGCTACCCAAAGCTAATGACGACAAAGTTCTCAACAAGCCTTAAGAACTTCAGCTTCGAGGCACTCCTGTGTTTTCAGGCCTGTCCCGGTCCCACAGAGGCTCCCCACTGACGTTCCCAGGTGCATGATTTGAGGTAGGGCTTCTGGAATGGGGCTTAAGAAAGTAGCGTGGTCCAGGCATAAGCTATGAGTGTTCAGGCCCCGGCTTGGGAAGCATGTTCTGTGCTGCACCCCATCCTGTGGCATCTGTTTTAACCAAATGTTCTGGTAGGTGAAGAGGAAAGTCAACCCTCATGAACGAACATTTAACAAGTCCCCAGTAGAGTGCGCAGCACGAACTGGGCCCTTTGGAAAGGCAGTGGATTCTGTGCGCGGATGGTACGTTCATAAAATACCCAGGCAGCAGGAGACATCCAAGTGCCACCAAATTCCTTAAATACAAATTTGACTTTTAAACTTGTGTTTTTAAATCCAGGATCGAGACCACAGACAATTTATTATGTAAGACATGGGGTGAAGAATGATCAGGGCAAGTTATGGCTGTGAGAGACATGGAATTAGATGAAAAGGCTCAAGTTTGCTGACGAGAGTTTAAATTTGGCTTTTGCTCTTGGAAACGTAAAAATAATCGTAAGAAGCACTTATGCCTTACAGAGCAAAGAGTCCACAGAGTGTCATTTTCATTTTGCAAACAGGGACACAATAGCAGTTCAAATATAAGCCTAAACACCCAGAGAGTAAACATACAGGTTTGGTACGATATAACAAGGGATTTAGCATGCTGGTGGGTTTGTAAATCAAATCCATATTGAACCCTGTGACCTACCGGAGGTTTTAAGTGCAACCTGGGGAAAGCAGCTTTTCCACAAAACAAGGACAACAAAGAAAACCCAGGCTCTGCTGGATGTCTATAATACTCATGTGCAGTAAGGCTTTCAAGATACATGAACTTTTATAGCATTTGTATTTTAAGGATTTAGGGCAAATACATTTTTTTTCTACTTGATAAAAAGAAAATTAGTACTTAAAAGGTTCAAAAATATATCGATTGAGTGATTTTTTTTTACATAAATAAATTATATTGATTTTTAGGATTTAACAGCTGAAAAAACCCTTTCTGCTTCCACTGGAGGCAAAACTGAACAAAATGTTAGTTAAATAGAGAGCAGCATTTCTAAGAAATCTGTTGTCAGCATTATAGACCATCTATGCTACAAAGATGTCCTTAAATAAGATTCGTTCAACTACTGGATTCTTCTTGTATGATCAGTTACAGAATTTCTGATTTATATCTTTTGATTCATACAACTGGGACTCCACTTTTTGAAAATACCTCCAGATTAATTTCTCTGGTCACGATTTTTAACAGACTTCTTTGAGATGCTCATTTTAACATTTACATAATTTATAATCCCAAATGTATAAAAGACAATGACAAAAGCATCATAAATAAATAATGCAAACTGAAATAGTTATGTCAAACTTTTGGACCTTCTGATAAATTAGCAAAACTGTAACAGAAAAAGTAAAAAATACAGTAAATTGTGATGACAAAAAGTGAAACTGGTACTAGAACACTTCTGACATTCCCAACGGTCCTGCACAGCCCTGTGCCCCCAGCGTCCTGAACCTTGAGCTTATTTCAAGTGTGAGTGTGAACTGTGGGTAAAGAACAAGACCCCTGGAAAGGATGGAACACGAGTGGGAAGGACAAAGAAAGTGGGGTCTGGGCTGCTCAGGCAGGTTCTTCCCAGCTTGCAAAGCTGAGGAGGAGGAAAATAATAATGTGCAATGGTTTCAACTAACATGATGATGTAGAATCTGGGTCCAACTGTAAAATATAAGCTGAACAGAGAGAAAATGGAGAGAAGAAAAAACCTTTCAGTCGTATTATGAACGGTGGTACGCGTGTTTTGACAACCTCAAATAACTGACTATTGAGTGATTTTTCTCACAAGCTCCACAAAGAGCTTGGTGAGGAAAAGCACATACTGTAAACCCATGAGGAGAGGGAGGTGAGCAGGAGTGTTAGTTGTGTGCTTGTGTGTGGCGTGCAGGCCACAAGGGCGAGCGCCTCGCCCACCCTGGCCGCTGGCAGCGACTCAAGGTGTGTAGAGCTTTCTCATACTGAGAACACTCTTTTAACTCGGGAGTGGGAGAATACATATGGGTGTTTCTTCCTGCTACAGGCGTCTGCAAAACCATGAAAGGGGAGGTCATGTTCCTACCAGTAAGGTTTGTGTTTTATAAAGAAATGAATATATGCATTTTCAACCGTCAGTTATATACTTCTGTCTATGCTACTCATTTAGTAATCATGATAAAATAGGGAAATGTGTGAACTAAAAGATATGCACCAGCACTTCCTTTCTCTGTGCTTTTGGTTCCCCCATTACATTCTTCCCATTCAACACAGCTCATGGAAAAAAGAGCCACTCTTTGTCTCTGTTCTTCAGCCCTTCAATGGTAAACCCCTAGACAGCTTTCTTTTGCCATTTTTCCTCCTCAAATAAGTGGGAAATTTGGAAGAGAAGGGGGTAGGGCATGTCACCAAGTACTGTATTAACTACAACTGCTGGAATGAACTGGGTAACAGAATGGGAATTCAGTTCTGTGCCTCCTACACTAGGTCGACGACACTTACCTAATGAAGTGGCAAGACCCTGCCACTATGAACATCTGATGCCCATGGTTCCCAGATAGGAAATTAGGCAGGTGATATCACTTATGGAAACACAGGTTCTTAAGAAGGTGAAGTGAGGGAAGTAACAAACCTTTATGGGATAAGAAACTTACAAGTCACAATAATTTCTTAAATGAAAAAGTTCTAATTGGTGTCACTGGTAGAGTCTTTGAGGCCCCCTTCCCTGGCCTGGGCAGCACGTTCTCTGTCTGGGGGCCCAGGCGCCCTGGATTCAGGGTGGCCCTGCTCACTGCCTGGCCCCCTTCCGGCCCCAGGAGCAGGCTCGGGGGTGGGGTTTGGATTGTCCCCTTTTGTTTTCTTCTTCTTCCTCTTCTGGCTCTCCAGACCTATGACTTCACAGTGTCTGGCCTGCTGCACAGCCGGCAGAGCCATGCCCATGCCAGGGGAGAGAAACATGGACGGGTAAATGAGTCCAGGAGACACTCCTGGGATGAGAAAGGGGTTAAAAGCCACAGGACTACTCGTAGTTACTGCAGGTTCAGACCGGTCAGAAAACGGACCCGGAACAGGCCTGTCTTGGGCTAACGTGTCCGTGTTCACATCGTGGCTACTTGACTTGTCTTCTGCAGTCTTTTCGGTTGCTGACGCACCACTTTTTGTTGTGCTTGACAGAGGCGACGGGGCAGACGAAGTGCAGCCAGTCGCCATGGGTGTACTGAGGAGCCCCCCGACACCAAACATCTGGGGCACAGCGGCCATTCCGGGCAGGACCATGGGCAGCATGCTCAAGGTGCTTTTCACCTCCTCGCCCGTGGGCATTGCGGCAAAGCCGGCTGGGAACCCCACCAGGCCTGTGAGGGGGATGCCTGGCACATTTCTCATGTTCTGAAGTCCTACCAGGTCCATCCCAGCAACCAGTCCATTCATGAACAGTGGCCCCATTCCTGAGGGAGAGTCCGCCACAGTGGCGGGAGCCTTCAGGAGCTCGCTCCGAGGCCGCCGCCCCCTCCTGCGGGGGCCTGCATCTCGAAGAACAGGCTCAGACAGGGTGTGATTGAACTTGTTTTCTGGGAGGAACCCCTGAAAAAGGACAAAGAAACACAAGATGCCGCAGGTCACTGTGTGCGGGCGACTAGCTGGGAACGACGGCCTGCCTTCGCACTGACCTGTCCGTCCCAGTTCCACGAAGGGTCCCTCTGCCTGCCTGCCCGGGCAGCTCTGCCTAACTGCACCCGAAGGGTTGCTCCCTCGGGCTGAGGGTGCTCAGCACACAAAGGCGCATCCACTCTGTGGCCAAGCTGTCAGGGGCTGGCACCCAGCTGAGGCCAGCTAAAGCCCAGGTCCTAGCTGACACTCTTGTGGCTGCAACTCCTTGACCAGAACCCCACAACCATCTTTCTCGGAACACGGGAAGGAGGTTTTTAACTGAAGCACGAAGCACAGGAGGTATGGCGGAGTTCTGGAGCACACACACCTGAGTTTTGATGCTGACTCTGGAACCCCAGCTGTGGGATTCAGGCCAAGTCAGTTAACTTCTCAGAGACTTGGTGAGAAAGGACAATGACACCTGTCCTGTAGGGTTACTGAAAGCAAAAGTGTTTAATACACTCCCCGCCCCACAGGAGGAAGTGCTTGCTGGGACACCTGTGGGTGCCCCTCCCGCTCTGCATCACCAGCTCCTGGAGGGCAGAAACTCAGACAGGATGCAGGGTGCCTTCGTGTTTGTTGAGGAAATGAAGGCATTCTGGAATGTCACAGAATGCCATCAAATGCACCAAAATAAGCAATGTTCTGTCCCTTACGGGAGACAAGTCTACTCCCCAGTCTGCTTAGCCTAGAGCTCCAGGGCTAAGCACTTGTGCTTCCCGTGGACTGAACCGTGACAGCGGATGGACTTAATCTGCCGCACACAGTTCACCCGGCACCGCACGGCTGAGCACATCGCTGGCCATCCCAACCCAGATGATTTAGCTACAGAGAATTGTGGGGAGAACCTATTATTTTACAGCGCGGTGAGTGGCAGGCAGCCGGGTGGAAGACCTGCCAGCTGGGGGCGTGCCTTGCGCTGGGGCGGTGGCTGAGGCTCAGGAACGCTGCCGGGGCACTGAGGACACCCCAGAACCTGCTCTCCTGGAGCTTAAAGCCTGATTGCAGAGAGAGAATTAAACAAACTGCTGTAATTACAGTGTATCTATGAATTTGCTTCAAAAATGGCATGAATAGTCCCCATATTAAGAAATGTTTTCCCCACAGGAAGAAAGAGGTTTCTCAGAGGACTCACGCCTGAAAATGTCTACATTGTCCCAGGTAACCGGGTGCCTTTTCCACCTGTCATTACCCTCCATTCTGCATTGCCATCCGTAGCTTTTCAAGGGGACACATGCCCGCAGTGTTAAAGGCGCCTGTACTGCTGGTGAGCAATCCGGCTTTGTACAGAGGCACACAGAAAAAGTCCTTCTCTGTGGATCCCTGGGAAGTCCTCTCCTCTCTGAGACCCTGAGGAAAGTGGCCCTGGCTGCCCAGGCCTACCTCCTCCAGGGTCCCTGTCACAGAGCTGCTGTTCTTCTGCCCCCTCTCCGCAGCCACAGCGATGGTGATGCTGAGTGGCTGCAGGGATCTGTACCACGGGCTTTGCAGGCACCATTAGGGCCGGACTATGGAAAGTGGGAGGGGCCTCCTAGGCCCTGCTCAGTGGTGTGAGGTGGGAGTTTTCAGGATCCTAAGACTGACTCAGGCATTTGTGTGAACAGCTCCCCTTCTGGCAGGTCTGGATGGGGGTGGAGGTCTGGCAACATGCAGCTGAGGCCCCACCAGCCCACAGTCTCCTTGTCTTTGAGGCTCAGAGGCAGGACCCCAGCTGTACTCCACATAGTCTGGAGGAAGGCATACTTGGGGCAAGAAAGGAGGCGCAGGTCTTACCAAGAGACCAGAAGAGGCAGGGAAACCCTTTCATTAGGGGACCAGGAATCCTAGACAACGTGGAGAAAGAAGTCAGGGAGGCTAAGGAGATCTAAAGGCTGAGACTGGCAACCAGGCCTGACAACAGTTACGAAATCTCTTCACAACCTTCCCAAGGATACCTACTTTGAACGTCAATCTCCTAGCTCAGTGTTTCCTTATGGTTCCCTTAACTGTTACAGCAGCCCAATCCTTAGAAAAGCCAACAGGTCTTTGCTTAGGGGGCAGCTGTGGAGACGGCTGTGACACGGCCCAGGTGCCCAGTGAGCTGTGAGCGCATACGTGTGTGGAGGGCTCCGAGCCAGGCGCTATGCTCGGGGCTCCATCTCATTATCTCATTAGTCATCGCACCCACACTATGGAGTCAGTACTATAACCTCAGCCATTTTCAGGGAGTTTATGGATTCACAGATGTGAAAAACGCATACTTGGAATGTTCCTGAGTTGCCAGAACAGTGTTATTTTTGAAGTCCTACACCTGTCCTTTGATTTCCCAAGAATGTTCAAGAAAAACCATCATCATGAACAAAAAGCTTTATGATGGTCAGCGCTGACTGCAGAGAAACTCCTCTCAAGAAGCCACCTGGGAGAGCCTGACCCGGGCACGTTCTGTCCTCCTTTCTCACCGAGGGAGGGGCAGGGTTTTGGCCCTGAGGCCACAGCTGGTCAGGTCCCATGGCCGCCAGCCCACAGCTTGCTGCATGCACGCCACCTCTACCTTGTTCCCACACATGCGCTGCCCCTGCAGTCCGCTAGGCTGGTTCGTGCTGGACACCTGCTCACTCTGACTCTGGGAATGATCGCTCTGGAGGCAATCCCTGCCCAGTGTCTGTTTCTAAAGCGAGAGTAGGGTTTGACGAACTGGGGCCAGGCTATAAGCATTATTTCTCACCAGTCTAGACTGAGCCCATTAAGGCAAACTGCCTCACTCTGCCACAGGCCCCTGTTGGGCACACCCCCTCAGCTGAGGGCCCCAGCCAGGGTAACCACAACTGGACCACAAGGCTTTCCCAAGCCCTCTGTCCAGCAGCCCGGTCACAGCTGAAGGCCAGGGAAAGGTGCTGGGGTCCATCTTTTTCCTTTATATCTACAGAATTCCCTCATAGCTCTCTAGCAGGAGAGCATGTTCCATCTTAGAAGTCTTTCTGTTGGGAAGAAAACCAACACAGAGCTGAGGAATATGCCTCCATCTTACTTTCCAATGACCTGCTATACATCAGACATTCTTTAACATACTTATTTTGAGCTCATCAGGGCATTTAGGACTGGACAGCACATTTCAGAACAGCCTGTGTCCTGCAGGACCTTGTGTGTCTCTGGCTCTGCCCACTCAGTTCAAGGCACACTCCTCAGGTATCAGGATGTCTAAAAAAAATGTCCTTTCATGCACTTTTGAGCCACTGATGCATCGAGAACGCTGGGCACTTTCAGACCTGGGAACTTGCCCCAGAAGGCACACACTGTCTGCCTCTCCCCTTCAGACAGGGAAGGCAGCAGCAGAGAGGCCCAGGGGTGACGAGAACAGTTCTTCATCTACAGCAAAGTGAGAGGCGTGCTGGCACAGGAAGTCGACTCGCACCACTTCCTGTGGGAGGGAGTCCCTCTAGCCACCCAGCTGCTGCCCACCCCAGGCAGGTGCCCCTCCCAGCAGCCCGGCGACCACACACAGAGGCCAAGCTGAGCTTTGGCAGCTCTCCCTCCTGGTAATTATACCCTGGGAGCAGACCTGCTTCCTCTTCTAGGGGAGGCCCAGGGAGAGGGCAAGGAGAGAGAGGAGAGGCGGGGCCGGCATTAAGCAACACTGGAGGGAAATGTGCTTTCCGGATGATGACCTGCGCATTCCATCCTGGGACATCTCCATCGATACATGGCGGCGTTTATTCCAAAGCCGGTGATTCCAACCCTAAACCTTAACTGCTGAGAAGAGGTGGAGAAGAAGGTAGCAACCGAAGCTTCCTTCCTCCTCCCCTCCCGGGAAGGTTAGGAGGTCCAGCCAACACTCACTCACTGAGTGAAGAGGCCTGACAACCAAGTGATTTAAATTCCTAAAAGTAACGCAAAGAAGACAAACAAAAGCTAGCTCTGACATTTTTGGGAAATTTGATTATGGGTGAGATATTGGGTATTAATAATATTCACAGGTGTGATAATGGTAATAATTATGTAGGAAAATATTCTTAGGAGATGCATGTCAAAGTATTTAGGGTGTGATGTGTCATCTCTGCAAGGTACTGTCAAGTGGCTCAGAAAGAAACAAACATAAAAACTACACACACGTTAAAACAAATGCAACTTGCATATATAAAATACATGAAATGTGTGCATCCATACATTTAATGAGTGACATTAGTGGTAGCAGGGTCTGAAAGCTGAAGCCCACAGGTGATGCTAGGTCTGTGGAGCTCATCCAGCAGAAGGGGAGGAAGGAAGGACGAAATTCCTATGGGACTCGAATCTGTTCCTAGCAGAACGGGTAGTGCCTCCACGGGAAAGAAAAAGAGGGCAGCTCACTCTTGAGGGCCGCTGTCCCAGCAGGCGCTGAGGGGGACTCAGCCAGGCAGAATGCTGCTGTCAGGGCTATGCTGGCTCTTCTGACTGGCCAGGCCGAGCAGCACCAAGGACCAGGTGGACAAACGCTTCCCGTTCTTGCCTTACTGCAGGAAAAGGGCCTCCAAGGCACAGACTGTGTTTAGTTAACAAAGGAGGGAAAGGGCATCTCTGGTGAGAGTCTGGCTTGCAAGAACAGCTGAGAAATGGGTTTTCTGGCAGGGGCTCAGCATCTGCATAGGAGTGATGAACGTTAATTTCAATTTCCAGAGAACATGAGGGAAACTGTTTGACATCTAGAAAGAAATGAGAACACTAAGGAGAAACCATGTGGGTTTTTTGACATGTGTCTGAAGCAAGAGCTCAGAGACTAAAACAAAGCGAGAACTGGAGGTCTCCACCGGATGACTTAGCCGAGACACTGTGTGCTCAGACAAAAGGGGAGTGGGGGAGGCAGCACGAGGGCTCAGGAAGATAGAAGGGGTAAGAACCAAAGCTGAGCCAGCTTGTGCAGCACAAGCAGGTCTAAGAAAAGGGGTGATAGGGACATTTTTATGAGAATAAAGGGGAGAGGAAGGGTAACTTTTCAATGTGACAACCTTTCTAATAGGCAGCCCCCATGTCCCGGGCCCAGACCCAAGCCCCCCTTCCCAGCATGGCCGTGCTCGTGGATGGGATGCAGACGCTCCTGGAGCTGCTAAAGGGGCGATCGTCCAGGCAAAATCAGGAACAACCTCCTGGAGGACATTAAGTAACAGCTCCTCCTGCATAAGGAGGAGGAAATGACTAGGGTGGGTGGTCTCTGGAGCTAAAAAAAGAAATCACATCTAGGCAATCCCACTATGAAGGGAATTCATATCCAGAAAAGGCTGTAGCTGGAAGGGCACCGAAGAGAAGGCATTCAGGAAAAGCCTGTGAGTTTAGGGGACAACCCAGGAAGAGCATATCCCCACGAGGATCCTCAGAAGCTCCCTATTAGGGAAGAATGCACTTTTAGGAGGTTAAAAGCACATTTATGGGTAATTTGCCCAAGCTCAACACATTTTCAGGTTGAAATGTTATTACTGCCCCCTAGAGGTTAGGAATTTTCTATTCCAGAATTGTTCTCATCTGTAAACTATAATTAACTCAGATTCGTTATACTAGAAGTATTTTAAAGATGTCTTTGAAGTCTCTTCCAGGCTCATGATTCTGTAACAGGAAAAGGGGATGCCTGGTGTCAGCTGTTTTTCATTGCCAGTGAGGATGGACTAGGAGGAAATGTCTTAAACAGCAGCCAGAAAAACGTACATTAGAAAATGAAAATTTCCAATAATGAAGTTTGTTAAACACTGGAAACAGACTCCCGAGAAGAGTTAAGATCTTTTTCCTGAGCTCTCTACAAATAGGGGAGGAAAAAAAAAAATCAAACTTTGGGAATGGTTTAAGTATAGATGCTTTGGTAAAAGCTTAAACCAAAAGTTTGAGAGGTAAAGGTTGAAGACAAATGATGGTAGAACTCACCCTGCTGCTCACAATGCCCCGGAACCACTCATCACTGCTTATCAACTTCCTGTGCTAGCCTCTCGTCCTCTTGGAAAATGTGGCCGCTCCCCGCTCCCCAGCCAGAGCTCCCTGAGTCTGCAAGGTGTGGTCCCACCAGGACATGTCCCTCTTCCTTACCCTCAGTCCGGGATCCTTGGTTACAGCAGGAACCCTCTCTTCCCCACTCAGGGAGTTGATGTCTAACTTCCCAGATTCCTTACAGCGTGGCCTCCTCTGCTTGGGTTTGTCTGAAAAATTCTAGGAGACAAATGGAAACCAACATTACAAAACATTCTGTCACAGATTCTTCGGCTGAGGGTGGTGCTTTCACCTGGTTTGCTACTTTTTCATTAACAGCCCCTCTGGCACAGGACCTGGTCAGGTCAGGTTGAAGAAAACAGCCACGGGGCCCCAGTCCAGGCTCTCTTCTTGAAGCAACAGCATTCGTGCAGCAAGTTGCAAAACAGGCCAAGTGCACCTCCTGGCCCTGCAGGCTGCCTGACTCAGACTCCTGAGCTGACCCACCAGTCTCCCAGGGCACTGCTTAATCCCTGGCATTCTCGTTTTCCTGGATTCCCTCCCCACTGCCACCTACCTGACGGGCTCTGCCTGTCTCTGGAGGGGGTGCATCTAGGAATGCATTCTCCTCCTTTCCTTGTGCGCCCTCTACCTCTGCAGCTTACTAGTGAGGTGTACCAGAACAAAGGTGGGGGGGCGGGGTAGACGAGCAAATCAAAGAAGAAAAACTAAGAGGAGACATCACCACTCAGGAACCTTCTCAAATGAAGGACTCGGGGCCAAGGCTGCAAGAAAACCTGAAGGAAAAGTCCCAGAACAGCAGCTGAAACTAAGACTAGATAACCTCCCTGCAAAGTGGTTATGTATTAACATCAAAAGAATGCACAGGAAGGTTTTCGTGATGTGGCAGCGTGGACTTAAAGATCTCTGTCAGCTTACGATGTTGTGTGGTGATTCTGGGAGGAAATGGGGCTGAGCAAGTTCTTTCCTTGTAAGATTTTGCACGTCTACTTCTTGGCACAGTGTTCTGACATGGGCTGTAATTTCTGTTATTGGAAAAAAACCCACATTTACACTTTTTTTAAAAACTCTAAAATGATGATTTCAGTTGCCACAGATTTCGCTCAGACTTCCCGGTCTCCCTTGGCATGCCCCTTATCAAAAATGGCACCCAGTTAGCACAAAGTACAAACGATCCAGGCAGGACCAACACACACTTACGGCTCCAAAGCCAGGAACGTCTAAGGAGCAGTCAGCCTGCTGCCGCAGCCAGTCGAGCAGACTCTTGCTGGAAATGGCTTTCTCAGCCTGGCTGCTGGCTGCTGGGGACGGTTCAGGAGCAGAAGAGGCAGGCACTGGCCCTTCAGGGTTGGGGGTGCTCAGGGGGGCCTCCTGCCCTGGGTCTTCACGGACTTCCTGGACGAAGGAAAACAAATATGTGCAGTTAATCGCGACAGAATGAAGTCTTTCAACAGGAAAACACAGGAACTTTCCTGAGGCTTCCCATCTACCTCTGCCTGCAGTTCACTCTGCTGGGGCACTGAAGAAGATCACACACACGCCACGAGCCACATGAGCTCTGGCACACTCCAGCTTCTCCCCGCTGAATGCTCCTCTCCCCTCATCTATGTGCTCAACTTCAACTCCTCCCCATCTGCTCAGGTTCAGTGTGACCTCACAGGCAACACAGGCCACTCTGCCTCCTGCCCTGTCACAGCAGCCTCACAGGTTTTCCACATGACAAAAACACTGCTCTGCGATTTACTTACTATTTCTCCCTCTATAGCTTGAATGCCTGTCTTAGCAATCCCTATATTCCCAATGTCTATAACTGGATCTACTGATTAAGTACCATGTCAGTGCTAAATAAATGTCTCCATAGTATTCTTTAAAAAACACTTGAGGCCAAGGAAAAAAATTTCACCTGTCATTCCACTGTATTCTATGATCATTACAGAGAAACTATGGCTTTGCATCTCTAAAAAATGAGACAACTTTCTTAAAAGATGGTAAGATTGGGCAGGGAAGGAACCTGCCCCTTCAAGCTCCCCAGGTTATATAGAAAGTCTGAGAGAGACATACACCAAGCAGTGCGGCTTAGCATCACAGCTCTTCAGGCTCTGGAGGGCAAAGCTCATGGTGTGGTTCCCTCATCTGCTACTTACTAACTGTGTAATCTTGGGCAAATTAATGTTGTAAGCCTCAATTTACTCGTCTATGAAATGGGAATAGTAATACCCTCAGAGGTCGTTGGGAGGATCAAACAGGACAATCAAGTAAAACCCTGAACACAGGGCCTGGCACAGAGTAAGCACGCAATAAACCCTGTTCATTACACCTTTAAATAAGAAAGCATGAAATATGGTCTCTGTTTTGGAGCTCAAAGTTCAACAGTTGGGAAAAACCAAAATACAAAGAGAAGGCAGTGGTCTTTGACACATTACAACAGAGTCTAAGGGGACCTCTCTTGGCCAGGTGTATAGTTTCTGATCTTTTCTGTTATTTACAACAATCTCCTTTGAGTTTAGAATGTCTTAGTGTGATCTTGGTGAAGCCTCACAGCCCCGTCTGTGGTAGATGTTGCGGCCCCCACTTTACAAAGAAGCGAAGTGAGGCTGGGTGGTGTGTCCAAGGTGGTCCAGCCAGTCTAGCAGTAGAGCCAGGATCAACGTTCAGGAAGTCCTGACACCTGTTCCTCCTCCCCTAACTGTAGCTCCTGAAAAGCCCACTAACCTGGAGCAATGCTAACGTCAACTCAACTCTGCTGTCTTGCTTTACCCATCAAATCACCAGTGGCTGTTCCAAAACACTGGAGGATTTGGGTCCTTTCTATTTCTCCAGATTGCACTCAGATTAAGGGCCCCTAACGGATGAACACCTACCTATTTCTAGAAAAGACTGAGGTCAACTTATAATGAGAGAAATTTAGGAAGAAAACTGAAAAAGAAACAAAAGATCCACAAATCAAAAAATTTTGTGATTGAGCAAGAAGGGTCTGTTGTTCAGTATAGAGAGGTCAATAATTCACTTACTGGCCTCATATACCCACCAAGATTCCTGCCTGAAGTGTTTGCTCCTTCAAAAAGATGAGGTCCATCCCTCCTTCAACATGTTTCCGCCTCCCTCTCCGCCTCCTTGTGGCGGAGTCATCTCTTCTTAGGCTCCCATTGACGATCTGTCCCGTCACTGGATGGATCAGGCCAGCTTGTAGAATCCCAGACAAGTCCATGCCAAGGGCTCCTTGAAGTGAACTGATAGCCCCAATCTTAGGGGTGCTGGCACTCACTGGGAAGGGGGGTGTAGCTCCTGGGGACCCCTCTGATGTGCAGGAGAGGTCTATTGCTGACTCCCCATGCCAGCCATTGAGGACGACAGGGGGATGCCCATGGGTGACAGAGAACTGTTCCAGGCTCCGAGCCTTTGTGTCCCTCTCCACCTCAAACTCGAAAGGACGTCTGTGCTTTTGATCATCCTTTGTGAATACTGGAGGCAGGAAGCTCTCCTGTGAACACACACATTTGGCAAGAGAGGTTTCAAACCTTCTCAAACTTCAGTACTGTATCACCTGGATAGCTTGTTAAAGTATAGATTCTACGTGGACCTGAGATTCTGCATTGGTAACAGATGCTGCTAAAGCTGCTAGTCCAAGAATTACACTTGGAATTGAAAGATTATGGAAGTTAGGGACTCTCAACCTCAGCTGTACATCAGAATCAGTTGGGGAGTTAAAAAAAATTCCAATACTCAGTCCATACCTTGGACCAATGAAATCAGAATCAGCAGCTTTTCGGGGATTCCAATGTGCAGTTTGAGAGTAAGAGCTAGTCTGCTAACGATACATCTCAAATTAAACTTGAGTTTATAAAACTCAAAGAAATCTCACTCCTGCTTTGATTTCCCAAATTTCTGTCAGCTGCTCTCAGTCCTGCAAGTGTTGAACACACTGATCCATGCATGCTTCCCTTTCCTTATATATTTACTAGCCATCAGTCATCCTTGCCAATTTCCCCCTTTCTTTGTATCCGCTCTGCCTGGTCTGGAACCTCTGCTCTTCCTCAGATCCCTTCTTGGCCTCCCAGCCTCTGAGGCACCTCTCTTCTCTGACCCCCATCTTCCCCGAACCTACATGCCACTCGAGGAGAGCTGCAAAGCCCTGCTTTCATCATGCGGTTCCCTGCTCTCAAACTTTTAATAGCGCTCTGCTGCCTACAGGGTAAAAGCCAAATTCCTCAATTAACACTAATGGCTTTACCAACAAAACAAAACAAAACAAAAATCCTATCCAATCAGTAAATGTATTTGTTGAATGAATAACTCAATCAAGGAGTGTCAAGGGTCCCATGCTTTGTTTCACAGTCAGCACCATTCTCAAGGCCTCACCTTCTGGATGTGGGCCACCAGTGCGGCACCATTGGTGAAGCTGTGGTCTGCTGCTTCCGGCTCCGAGAGGCTGCTTCGAGAACCGGCCCTGCTGGTTAACACAGGGGTGGGCAGTGGGCCCGAGGCCTCATACTGCTGGCCGGAGGGCCACTTCCCCTTTAACACTACGTGGCAGATACTATCTAGGCGGTTGATTATCACCCGATCCTATAAAAAAGAACCAAGGCTCTGAGGAAGAAGTACCAAGTTACCCAAAGTTACAAAGTTATTCAGGTTGCTAACTCCCTTGAGATCAAGTGTTACGTTTTCTAACCAGAAGGAGTTGACTAGAAAAGAGCATGTGCAAGTGTACTCACTTTACTGGTCTTAAAATAAAAGTTATAGTCCGGACAATGAAAATTAGACATAGTGCTATAAATAAGAATTTGATGATTTTGCCTTATGGTCTGATTAGTCAAGTACAGGTATCCTTAATGTTCAAATATTACATTACTACTGCACTTTAAAGAAAGCATTTCTCTGTCATTCACAAATAATCTAAAAGGTTTAAAATTTAAGGATCTAAAGCTGAAAATGCTGTGGGTGGAGAATGCACACTCTGGGAGGTACCTTTGGCCACTCGGAGAAGGAATAGAGGGTTTTCTCTTGGAGCAGCTGAGCAATGGTGGGAGCCCGAGCCTCCTGGAGATCATCCCCTACGTCCCCTGTAATGCCTGAGGTTGAGCTCTTGCTTTCCTCTTCGGAGTATTTCCCTGGATAATCTGGGGAAAAAGGTTAAAATAATTAATTAGGCACTTAGGAGATGGCAGTGATCTGATCTCTTTTTAATTAGCCCAGCCCATGCTAATTTATTTTAAATTGGATATTAATTACCATGTCTGGTTATTTCCAGAAGAACTGTACCAGTTAAGCTGTAAGGCAGATCCTGCTCCAGGGTTACCCAGGCTAGTCTTTTGATAATAAGAGTTTGCATCCATACCCCAACAACAACAAAAGGCAAGAGAAAGGACATCCCTTTGTATATCCAGGAGAGGAGACTCATGACCACAAAGAGGCTTTTACGCCTGACATAGTAGATGAGAGGACACTGAACATAATACTTTGATACTCTGCAGAGGCAGTCTGTGAGCTGTAACACAGCAAGAGGCTGATTAATGAAGGATGAGAAGTCCTGAAACTTTCAACAGAAGTAAAACAAACCTGATTCATGTAAAACATGATGCAAAGAAACCTTGAATATTTAAATTACTTCACTGATGGATCACCGATGGAAAGAAATGGAAATACAACTCATTCTTTCAAGCTTCAGTGGTGAGCTTCAAGCTCCACATCACTATTAATGTGAAATGGATCTTCAAAGATGTCTATCCTCTGAAATGCGGAGATGTCACTTTGACTCTGCAACATGTCTCCTAGAGAGCTACAGAGACCATTTACCAGGAACAGGACCTCGCTAGGCCAGTGGATTCAAGGATAAGCAAGAGAGAGGTGGCCCTGGCCCTCGGGCTTTTTTTATAGAGCTGGGGAGGAAAGACAGGAAAACAGTAGTTAACTATAATTATAAACTGCTGTAAGGGCTAGAAAAAAAAATAAGGTGCATGGTAGGTTAAGAGGGCAGGCCTGTGGGTAGAAAGGAAGGTTGGGAGAGTCTCTTGAAGGACAGCACAGTCAAGATGAGGCAGGGTATTCTGACACGCTGAGGAACTGGGGGACAGAGCCCCAGGAAAAGCACAAAGATGAGGCCAGAGGGGTAGGATCATCTAGACCATGCTGAATCCTATAGGCCCAAAGAGAAAATCTGAACTTTGTTCTCACTCCAATGCAAAGCACCACTGGAAGGTGTTAAGCAGAGGAACTGGATGATGTGTGAGAAAGCACTGGAAAAGAAACCAGGTGGTCTGGGGGTGCCCTGCCGACTATAAGGATAAGTGCTCCTTCTGCTGTAGATTTCTAGTTTCAGAAACAGGGCTAACCACCCCCTGCCCTATTCCACATCTCATGTATATGGAGGATCCTTTCTGAGGGCTGCAAAAACACCTTTAAAAGCACTGACACAAGGGACCCCCACAAGTGTGCGAAGCTCCCCAAGGCCACTGCTGCCTTCCACCTCACCTTAGCAAGGCTGATGCTGCCACTAAAGGGTGTCAGCGCAGGAACATTTCTTCTCTAAGCCATACTCTTCTACCCTGCACTCATTTGACTGTCTGGCTTTCCACGGACTGATTGCTTGGTGATTTTCCCCACAACGGAATTAAAAAAGCTATGTGGGGTTTATCATTTAACACATGGCAGCGATCCTTTGGGGGCCTGGGGTGAGGAGGAAGGGCATGATCCTAGACTGGCTCCTCCTGGGACAGCTGGGGCTCCAAGCCCATCAAGCTACCTTCAGTTCAGCTTCTCTGTGTTCATCCTAGCTAGTGGGTTCAGAACCCTTCCCAAGATAATCACTAACCACAATGACTAAGACCAAAGGTGGGGAGTTTAAAAATAAAAGGAAGCTCGATAACTCGGGGACACTCAGCTCAGCTCCTCTCTCTCATTCCCTCTTTAATATAGTCACTATCCCAGAATGAGAGGCTGTGTCTGTCTTAGTCCCTGAGCACCATACCTGGCATCAGGCTAGGCACGAACAGGCTGTTGGTTTTTTTTCTGACAATGACAAGAATAAATAAAACTGGTTTTTATTCACCCTAATATGCCCTCTTGAGTCTGAAGAAATAAAAAACAACAGTGAAAAAGTTAAAAACCATTTGCTGTTGCTCAGGATCTCTGATCATTTTATTTATGTTCCTGCAAAGCATATAAACATCTCTGGGTTATCTAGATTCTTAACATTTTAAGATTCCTTCTGACTTGAACACTTATTTAAGATTTCCCTATTAAAAAGGTCAAATCTACTTGTATTTTTGTTGAGTCACTTGTAATTTTGATTTCTGCTGAGTTTCTAAAAGGAATTTAAACCAAATATACAAACATTAAGTAACAGGGGTTTGACAAAGGCACAAATGACACTAACTTTGCTCACCTTAATGAAGACTAGTTATTTGCATTTCTGTGGAGTTCCCGAAAGATTAACTGCAGCTATATTAACCTGTTTGCAGGCTGTTTCTATTTTAACCAGTTCGAAGCACCTAGCCTCGTGGAAGCAGAGATGGCTTCCCCGTGATGCCGTATCTAGCACCTGCCAGAAGAAAGCACACAGCCCTGCCCACATCACATGGCTAATGCAGCAAAGGAGCAGGGTGTCTACACTCATCCTCAATTTCCTAGGATGAACCAGAGTTAAGCTACTCTGTCCCATTTTCAGACCAAGGCCTGTGACCTTTGGTTTTAAACCATAGAAAGTGCAGGCAGGTGTGTTTCGGAAGCTGCGAATCTCCTAACCCTCCCTCCTTGCTCTCTGTCCATCATGCGAGAGCTGGTGTATCCAAAATACAAGATCACACGTACTGTACCTTGACTACGGCAGTTTCCATCTCTATCATAATCATCTTTACTCTCAAAGTCCGTGTCTTCTGACTTGGGCTCACTTCCTTCAGGATAGGCGGGGAAACCTTTTTTCCCCTCTGCACTTTCTTTCCAAGTTTCTTGCAGAAGTTCATGCTTCACTTGAAACGGCTCTGATGGAAGAGCAGTGGGCTCGGCCTCCACTGTGATATTATTAGTTCTGTTTTCGTACAGGTCTGGGTAACCACCCTTGAGTCTTTCCACTTTGAATTCGTCATTTTCAAGGCCATGCATCCACCTCCCCATGTGTTTGCAGTGACACTGACAGGCTGCTTCAGGAAAAGCCCCCTGCAGCCCAGGGTTCTGGCTCACAGCCCCCAGGCTTCCTTTCTCAGCTGCATCTACATGGGAGCCTCGGCTCTTTTCCCTAGGGATATTAGCAGTGGGCTCGGTTAGATGTAAAACCCCTGGTCTATTCCTCATGCCTGCTGCCAAGTCAAAGTTTTCCTCATTTTCCTCCTCTTCCTCCTCTTCATCACTGTGGTTTTGACTCAGAATCAATTTACTTTCAAAACTATTGTTTTCTAATAAATCGATTAATTGCTGATCTGATGACAGGTTTCTTTTGGAGTCACAGATACTAAGATTGCACATATCTACAAACCCACTTTCATTTCCTTGATCCAAGGAAGGGGAAGCTAAGCATTTGGCTTCTAGCTGCCCAATGCTTTCAGGTATTTGCCCTGCCTCACTGCGGCAGAGCTCCCCTTCCTTTGAGAGAGACATCAGCAGATGCTTTCCATTTTTAATGTTCATTTGAGCTACCCCTGCTTCTAAACTACGCATGAAAGAGGGGTCTGAAGCTATTTCTGCCTCCAGGCCTCCAGGCTGGCAGCTCCTATCTCTGCTTGCTAAGCGGGCACTAGCATCTCTCCTGGGTTCTGTGTTGGTACTTGGGCTCTGCTGAAAAGAGCCTGGCTCTCGGCTGGGTACCTTCCTACCACACATCATGCTCTCCAAAGACTCAGGCACCAGACTTCTGTCGTGAGTGATGGAAATGACATCCTGAACTTTAGCAATGAAGTTTTCACAAGTCACATCAGATAAACCGAGATGATCATCTCTACCTTCTGGTTTGACTAGAGTCTCGGGTTCGTTTTCAAGGGACTCTGAAGTTCTCCTCATTTGAGTGTATCTAAGCGATTCATACAGTTTGGAGTTGGTCTGGTAAAGGCAACAGAGACTTTCTGGTGTCTGGGTGTCAGCTCTTTTATGCTGGGCATAGTTTCTATAGGCATCCAAGAAGGACAGCTGGGGATCGGTCATGATGTAATAATCGGTGCGGTTCAGCCCATGCTTGGCAGTGCCGATGAGCAGGTCTCGATCATGCTTCCCACACTCCCACCAGACCGGGAGGTAGAGGCTGGGCCTGCAGAGTTGCAGGCGTTCATGCAGCTGAGGACACTTAAGCACTTGCTCTCGGACCTTCCGTAACAGTTCAATGCGGTACAGTGTTCTTGCAGCCCGTTCCTCGGTGATGGGTTCAACGTAGATGGCGGGATCCGGGGGACCTGGAAAGGAGAACACAGAGACATCCCTCCAGGTATCACTGACATCTGCTGCCCACCTGAGCCCCTGCCCCTTGGGTCTAGCAGTTTAATTCCCCGGTTCCTCAGCGTGGCAGCCTTAGGTGTGTGTGCCCCTACTGAAATGAAGAGCTAAGAGAGAATGGGAGGTTTTTATGAAACAAGGACAGACCCAGTGAGGGTGAAGGAATAGCATGAAAATGGCAGTTCTGGAAATAATACAAGTTTCCATTCAATAAGCATGTACTCTGTGTCCTCTATGCTAGGTACTTTATATATGCTATTCAGTTCTCACAGAAATTCTATGGATTACCATCAGGGTCCCTGTTTTAGGGATGAGGAGGAGGCTCAGATAGGCTAACCTGCTCAAGATGGCAGAACCCTAACCATGCCCTATGGGGTCCAAAATTGTTCTGTGTACACTGCCATCAGCTCAGAACCCACACCGGGTAGGCTCAATGTGTTTCTGCTTTTCTGAAATACAGTCATGTAGTCCAAAGCAAGTTTATCTTCAAATATGGGGCTAAAGAGGGACTAGGAGGTGCTGCTGAAAATCCCAACGAGGAAGACATTTCTCAGAAGGGGTCTCTATCAGAGCAGGGTACTTTAAGTGACTGCCACTTATTTTCTATAGCTACAAGTCAACACATGAGAAAACAGTTAAAGTTACTAAGGTTTAATCTAAGGAAGGTCAAACATTTACAGTAGGATAAATCTCTATGAGACTTTTAAAGATGTAAGACTGTACCCTGGAAAAGGTAATTAACAGCAGTTTCTCAGTATTTCTGTGAGGTTTTGATCTGAATTTCAATTTTTGTTGGAGTTATACCTTTATAGGGGTGGACCCAATTACAAGTTCATGAATTTGTGGAAACCCACTTGTTTTTACCTGACTTCTTCAAGTAGATTCCACCTTTATAATTATACCTAAAGTAATCCTGTACCTTAAGAATGAGCCTGTTTTTCCCTTGCTCATCTGGGATATACTGACAAGAGTTTTCTCACCACCATCTTTCCATGTGGGCAGCCGACAGACGTTCCGGCACATAGCCACAAAACTGTGGAAGTAATGCTCCAGGCTCTCATCCGACTTCTTGTCCAAACGGGAGATGAGGCGGAACTGTGTCCAGTCAAAAGTTTTCTTTTCTTGATCATAAACAACACCAAAGGAAGACACTGTTCTGTAGAAGTCGGCTTGTTCTCTCCTAGTCCACCTTGAAATTTAATCAGAAAGGGAGAGTGAGCTGTTTTTCCTTAAAAAAAATAAAATAAAAATCTAACAACTACTTATTGAGCACGTACTAGGAGCGTCCATAAAGCCAAGAAAGGAGGCAGAGCTGGTTTGTCTATTTTATTGTTTATTTTTATGTAAGTTAAATTGGGCTGAGGCTTATAACAAAAGTAGACCATTTTCCTACTACATTTTCAAATCTTCCAACTTTTTCTTCTGGTATTTTACCTCTCTGTTTCTAAATCATGTGTGCATACTTGCTACCTTGATTCATCAATTTTAGAAATCACGTAGTCAACTTCTGAGGGAGATAAAGACTTTATAAATAATATATACGCTTAAATATTTTGCCGTATTTTTCCCCCCTATAAAACAACATAGAATCATAGAATCCTGGAGGGACCTTCTAGGCCATTAAATTCACCTTCTTTATTTTACAGATAAGGAAACTGGTCCAGAAAAGGGAAGCGCTCCCCTCAGCTACCCACCAGCCTGGACCCCTAACTCACACTGGCCTTCTTCTTGGTTTTACACAGGCAGGTTACCATTTTCAGTTATCTTCCCTGAGACACAAGGTTCTCTAGCCTTTATATTCTGCAGGATTAAGATGGTGACTTAAGGGAGCTGGATACTTACATATCGCCACATTTTTAATGAAAGGCTTCTAGGCATGGTCCTCTCCATTCCCAGAGGGTCAGGCTAGGAGTGGAGCAAGGGGGTGAGTGGGAGTGAGAAGCATGGCAGAAGGGGCACTGGCTCTTTTCTTTGGAGCTGTGAGAGATGGGATATGCTTTTTCCCTGAATTACGAAATCTCATAAAGGCAGGAGTACACATAAGTCAATGAGTTTGTTCTGTGGTGTTCTTTCAATTTGCTGGATGTCGTATCAGAAGCTGGAGAGACAAAGACTCAGGACCTGCGGCTTCAGGATGTTCTGGTGGCATCATTCCTGGTCTGCGTCGGCCCTCCGTTGCTCAGATGGGCAAGTAACTCCTGCTAACTATGCACTCCCTTTGCGCTGGCATTTTATGGTACTGTTCTCAAAGGCTTGATAAGGACTGACAGCTGTAATAACTCAGCTTCAATGCATACTATTCACTTTGCTCCTCAAACAGCATGGTCTGATATATGCCAGTGTGATGTTTTTAAAGCACATTCCCAGAGACGGGGGTCCAACTTAGGTAAGAGGGTCAAGTTGGAAAATCGTACGTCTGGGAATTGTGAACAAAGGTGTCCTAGATCTCTGATATCAGACTCCCCAGTCAGCATGACAACACCCAACTGGTTTAATTGTGGAGCCCACTTGACTTCACACAAGAACATTAAACACACTTGCCCTCCAATTAGCTATCTGCTCCCCCTTTGTCACATTTACCCAGTGGGCAGCTTAGCATGACCTTATAGCCATTGCCTTTTACCTCTTTTGGGCTTCCTTGTTGATGAGCTCCATTTCTGAGGTTCTCCTGAACATCTCTTCCTGGACCCAGTATCCTTGGTTACCTGGTCCCAGAACTTCAGGCCGGCAGAGCTCCTTGCGGTTGCAGCGCTGATAAATGGTGACCAGTCGTCTAAGCCGAGCTGTGAGAGCAGACGAAACTGGCCAGAGCGATCTGTCTGGGTCGGAGCCATCCTGGGCTTCAAACACCAGTGAGGACATTAGTATTTACAAACAGAACCAAAACAAAGGCGTCTGCTAGCAAACTCAGTAACTTAATCAACTCTGGAGCTAGTTATAGCTGGAAGGGCTGAGATTTTGTTTAGAAACAGCTTTAGGTTATGGTTTGCTGTGTAATCTCTCAAATACAAATGTGCCTGTCTGTGGGACAGAACTGATCTGAGGACCTTGCTCTAAGGCATGAGAACAAGTTGACCCTCTATGGACTTCTCCATATACAACTGTGGGCTTGTATGTAGCTGTGTCTTGCAACTGCCAAAGATCCTATTAAGTTTGAATTTAGAAAAACAAAAAAAATACCAAACCAAATCAACCCCCCCAACTTTTCTCCAAACAGAAAAATAAATAAAAAATGTTAAAAATTATTGAAACCCTGATTCCTTTTTCTCCCTCAAACTCCATCCTGACTTCAGGTACCATCACTGATCTCCCTTTTGAGTTTCAATGCCAGGTGGAAGAAGCTTGCTTGAGCCACGTTAAAGCTCCAAGTGTGACTCTAGGAGAGTTTGATGACGGGCAACTTCCTTGGCTTTTAAAAAGAACCTCCTCATAAAATAGCATTTTTATTACATACGAACTCCAGGGTAACTGCAAACTAGGACCTTTTTTTCCTTTGCCTTCAGAAGGACACAGTCTCACCTGCCCGGCTGTCATCTTTCTTTTCGCCAATAATGCCATCACCTCCATCACCGGAACTCTCCTAGGGATAAATGAAGCCATGCCATCAGCAGAACGGCAGCTTAGAACAAACCCCCTGATACTCCCTGCAGGGCAGTAAACATGCACAGAGGTATCTCCGGCTCATGAACATCTCGGAGGCCAAAGCAGTCCCTGATAAATATGCACAGTTATCAAGGAGCCAGAAAGCACTTTGTTTAAATAAGCATTTTCCCTGGAACTGTGGGGAATGATTCTTCTTGCAGAGAATTAGGTCAAAGAATGGTGGACCGGCATCTTCTCCCTAGTAATCACATTTTACAAGCACTGTTGTGGTTTGAACCTGAATATTTGCTTGACCATCGTCACTTGCAATACTGTCATTTCATAAAGGTTGTGCCTGCGTTTTTGTTTTTTTTTCTTTGCTGTGAAAAACCATCATGCTCATGTTCATTAGTTACCTTACTTCACAGCAACAGACACTGTTTTCCTAAAACATAACTGCTCCAGAAATGAGAACCGATGGCGCAAAACCCCAGGAATTTAAAATTAAAATCACAATTTGAGGTTCTAAATGAATCTGGAGTAACATCACAGGCATAGAGCTTATGCAAGTTGAGCATTTGTCAAACTGGCTCTAATGGATTCCTTTAAAGACCTATTTTTGGTCTCAAGAACTCAACTTTTTAAAAACTCCTTATAGGATATGGCAGGTGGGAGATTGGGGTTGGAGAAAAGATAGTACTACTTTTAACTAGCTCCATTTTTAACATGAAAATTTATTGTGTTTTTAACTAGATATTTTAACCTGAGTGATAGGAGGGAATAACCTTGGGATTCAAGACTTTGGCCATGTTAGAGCACAGGGTCAGATGGGATATACGGGCCAGCAAACTGTGGTCTGCAGACTGTTTCTGTGTGGCCCTTAAGCTAAGAATGGTTTTTACATATTTAAAGAGAAGAAGAAAAAGAAGAGGGAAGGAGGAGGAGAAGAGGGAGAGGGAGAATATACAACAGACTCTATGTCATCCCTGGCCTAAGATATTCACGATCTGGTCCTTTACAGAAAGCATTTGCTGTGTCCTGGACCAGCACACACAGGACAAGAGAACACTAACAGAGGTTCAGCAGGAATGGATGGACACCTATGACTGGCAATAGTTAAAATTCAAACCACCTTCCTGGGCCCTTAGTACCATGGAAGGATCTGAAAGGGAAAACTGAAAAGGCAAAGAGGGGCAGGGGTGCATTTTCTGAATGTAGTTCTTTCTTACTAGAATAGTGGTTAAGAGGGACACGACTGAGAACTCTGTGTTACTGAAGCACTGTGCAAATCCTTTTGCGTGGCCGATCTCATTTAGTTACCAGAACTGCCTCAGGAGGTAGAAAATACTACTATGCTCATGTTACAGATGCAGAAGACAAGACCTAGAAAGGTTCTGTAACTTGCCCAAGGTCACATGGCTAGCAAGTGGCAGAGCTGGGTTTCAAACACAGCAAGTCTGAAGAGAGCCTACACTTGCAGCAACAAAGTTATCTAGAAAAGAGCATCTGGGTTGATGATTTGTTTTCGAGAATAAATGATGTATAGAATCGGAGAACACTGGCTTAATCTCCCCCTCCTCAGCCAAAACTGTTTCCAGCCACCTAACGTCAGTGAAGAGTGGAAACCTCAGGCTGATTTATTGTACCATTTTAAGTGGCATTTAAATGTGCCATCTCATCTTCTCCCACTATTTAGGTAGTTAAAAAATAAAAAAAAGCCCCCGACTATGTCTTTTATCTTTCTTGTCGTAGAGAACATTTTGAGTATCCTTACAGTATCTATGAAGATCCTCGAATGCTGAAATTTATAGATTATTCCAGACTGAGAAATGTTCCACAGCCTCTACCATGTGGGAGTCAGGCGCCAGAGCTGCCATGCTCATTGCTACGACATATGGGTGGCGACACGAGCATCGCCGTACTCTGCCCAAAGCCTCAGGGGCAGCTCCCAGCTCGGCGTGAGGGAGACACACACGACATGCAGGTGTCCCTTCCAATCGGTCTGACGGCCTCTGTTAGCACAGTTAGGAAACATGAACAGCCTTCGAAAACTCTCAAGGGAAGATTCTGGTATCAGCAAGTACCTTTTTCTGTACTGTGCCCTTTCTTGGAGGCACTTCCTCTTTCTAGAAATGAAAGAATGAAGAAGACCTGGCTTATCAGCAGCCCAAGTGAAAAAGATGCCATGATCTTAGTTAACAATCAACTTGATGTGAGCATGTGATGTACTTTCAGAGTGACAGCCTTGGGGTCATGGAGCACATAGAAAGCCCTGCATCTGAACATTTAGTATCTCAGTTTCTGCCTATATGTATCACTCTGGAAGAAACGCTCATCTTAGAAGAGGTATGAATCCTTCATTTCAGCGTGAAAGGTCCCAGGGAGTGCTGACGAGAACTGGGTCACGACATAGGATTTCGCCATCTTCAGCATGCATGTGGTTTGGAGGCTGGCTGTCCACTGCTCTCTGGCCTTGGGCAAGTTGTGTCGATCTCTCTTTATTTGCAAAGTGGAGATGATAATACTTTTGAGGGTGTTTGTGGATGCAAATGAGTTACGTTAAGTGTTTAGCCAATTGGTGGCACAAAGCAAATGCCCAACAAACAGTAGCTGGGATGAGGAAATAGTAACAAACGGTCCCAAGTACTAGATAACACTCAGTATTTCTATCTTTCAACTAAACTGTGATCTCTAAGGAAGACTTTATAACACAATAAAACAGCATCAATAACAAAGGTCTACTGAGACCCAGGTAAGCAGCTGCCAGATACTGACTGCATTGAGTACTTTACATGCATTTTTAAATTAATTCATTATAAATGAATAATTACCCATTTTAGACAGGAGGTAATTATAAAATAGGAATGTTGGTAATCTTGTCATAGTTATTATTTAATAATAACTAATAAACATAGTTATTAAGTAGTGAAGACAGAATTTAAACCCAGGTCTGATTCCAGAGGATGAGCTCTAACCACTGTGCCGTGTTGCCTCTGGTGGGAGGAAGATACACTGGTTTGAATCAAAAGCACTGTAAGAGTCACTTAACTGCACACCCCTCACTTCTCCCTGGGGGCGTGGAGCTGCTTCCTTATCTGAAAAGGGAAGGTCTAGTCTCCCTGGCTTGCGGCTGTGCCTCCAGGCGTGGTTGCCTCCCCTACTTGTTCTGGGCATGGCTAGAGGTGGTGGAAGGGGCAGCAGAGACCTGGGGGGATCCAGGGGTTTCCCTCCAGGCTCTTATAAGAACCCTAGGGCCAACACAAGCATGAGGAGCAACCTTCTTACATTCAGCAAACAATGATTTTCCCTTGAGTGCCAGCAACTGTGCTACTAGGTTCAGGGACTACAGTGGAAGAGATAGACTCCTTATTCTTCTAGAGCCCATGGCCTGGTGGTTATAGAGACACGTAAATAAATCTGGCCATGCAGTGTGAGAAGTGTTCTTAAATACAGTGGGAAAACAAGAATGAGTCACCAACTCTGCCAGACCCAAACCAGGTAGGGGAAATGATAACTGTAGGGAAAATGGAAGTTCCATGGCCAGGATCCTCACCTGACCCTAATCTCCTTGCTCAGTGGGCATGTGCAATGATGTAGTAATTGGCCTACTTAGGCACATGTTTACACACATGTTGGTAATAAGCCATTATTGTCTGTGTTGCTATATAAAGAGCTCTGCCCAGTGCTCTGTGCAGACGGCAGAGGAGGCTTATGGACTTGCAGACTGCTGGGTGAGGGTGTGGTTCTAGCGCCTGACCTACCACTATGAGAAGAAAGCTTGGTATAATCCCCCTTTACCCCCAATGTTCTGTTGTAATTTTTCGGTTTCACCAAATCCACAGCAAACTTGCCTGGAACTAAAACCCCTCTGGCCTGGAGCTACAATATTCAAGAGGTGACCTTGGAACCTCATACTGAAGGACACAGGAGTTCACCGGGAGAACATAAGAACTCTCAGTGTAGAGATAACAGGATGCACAAAGGCAGAGTTAAAAAGACCCACAGCGGTTTTCATTTGTAAGGAAATCAAGCACCCTACTACTCTTATATAGACTTTGTGTAGACAGCAGATACACCTCAGCTGTCATTAACATAAACAATTTTACTATGGAAATTCATTAATACCAAGAATTTTAGTATGGAAAGACCATAGGAGTCAGAAAAAGATGTGAGTAGGAGATAATGTTTTTGTGGCCTCTAGCTAGTATGACTTTTTTTTGTAGTCAATTAAAGCAATTTGAGCTTTCTCCTTTCTAGAATGGGGATAAGAATACCCATCTGGAGGGGAAAATGTGCTGTAAGCTTGGAAGTGCTCTACAGGCAAATTTACTATTTGTCTTAGTGACAGCAGAGCTGCTACTCATTCCTACTTGTGCTAAAAGAGATATTCCTCTCCCTGTGTACTAGATTTGGTACAGAAAGATCTCACAATTCTAGGCCCCAACCATTCCAAACACAAGGAAACTTTTAGAACAGCCACTTTAGAAGGTCTCTGTAGGTTCACCGACTCCAGCTGCATCTGAAATCTGTGACTGTGTTTACCAATCCAAAGTTCTATTGGTATTAAAGCAGAAGGAGGGTGGGGGGAGGGAGTAGCCTAGATCACCTCAAATGTTCCTTCTAACTAACATTCTATGACTCCACAACCGCCACATTTTTTGGAGAACAGCTACAGTGTGCTCTGGAAGGCTCCAGAGTAGCAAGGGGCCTGGGGACAACATGATATGAAGAACAGCAGAGGAACTGGGGATATTTCACTTGAAGAGAAATTTAAAGAGATTAAGGTAGCTACTGGCCTCAAGAATTTAAAATTCCATTAGAAAGGAAAAAAAACAAATTTTTTCTTGGTAGTACCAGCAAAAACTAGAAAGAATCCATGTAACCAAATGTGAGACAGATTTCTGGGCCAAAACAGGAAGCATCACCCAACAATGAAATGGGCTTCCTTGGAAGGTAGCACATTCCTCTTCTTTTTGTTAGGGACTCCTGGAATTATCTAAACCAACCTGGAATAACCCTGGCAGTGATATTGTGGAGAGGAAGGAACACTCAGAGACCACCCAGACATGTGTTAGGGCTCCTGGCAATGCTAAGATTCTGCCAGTCTACTAACTGTTCCCCTTTCTATGCCCAGGTCTATTTAATTCAGAGGAATTACCCTTGCTACAGAAGACAGGCTCTTTGGGCATCTTTAACCCTTCCTACTGACCTGCCTGAGAAAAGAACCTAGAGAAGGATACACCCAACCAGCATCTTCTGCACTGGAGGAATGGGGTGGAAGGGCAGTGGGAGGGAAGCAGGGTGGGGCAATGTGGATAAAATGAAGGTTCCTGTGGCCAGGATTCTCACCTCACCCTGGTTGGCTAGCTCAACACACGTGTGGGCAATGTGTCATTATTGACTCTATATAAAAAGCCCTGTCCAGTGCTCTGGGTGACACAGTGGCATGGCTGCAAGGCTGTGGGAGAGGAGAGCAGAGGCTGAAATGGTGGCAGTGCTGAGGACAGAGGCCCAGAGGCAGAGACCGGCTTGCTGCATGCAGACTTGCTCTGAGTGGATGGGATTTTAGTGATTGAGCTGCCACGGTGGGAATAAAGTTAGGTATAAATGTTTTCACCCCAAGAACATTTTATTGTCATTTCTTTGATCACATTGAACCCATAGTCAACTTGCCTGGGGCTGAAACCCATTGGAAAGACAGGCAGCAGACCTGGTTCAGATGTTGGCTGTTCCTCTACACTTGTGTTAGCATTTGGACTAGAATTCAAGCTTGATCTGTTTACAATCTGTCCACCTCCAAATCTGGGAGAAACGACTCTCCATTCCATCTACTTTTGATTATATTTTATAGTACAAGTTTTCGGGATTTCAAGAACAAAATATATAATACAAGCATTAATTTTGTAGTGAGTAAAAAAGTAGTTCCAGAGAAGTTTATTATAAGGAAACAACTTATTTTATCAATTCTGCCACAACTCTTCAGTGCCCAGGTCTCTCCAAGATTGAAGACTGATGAGATAAGCATGCAAACCTTACTATGAACAGCTTTCAGAGCCAGGCCTGGCCAGCAGGTGGTCTGGTGTCTGCCTTTTCACAGAAGCTGCTGTTGAAAGGAAGCGGCATGTATGTACAGCTGAAAGACTTTCTAATCACATGACTATGAAAATGATACTTGACTGGGAAAAAGAAATACAAGAATATCTACAGAATTTCTAATATGAACTCTATCATCTAGTTGCTATGAAAATTTGGAAAGTCCTTTGATTTACTGGGCCTAAATTTCCTCAGCTCTCAAATGAGGGAAGTAATATCAGATGTGCTCATTTTAATTACTTCACATGGCAGAGGTGAAGACTGACTGAAACAAATGGAAAAAATACTTTAGAAAGAGTAAACTTCCAAATGCAATCCCTATCAAAATACCAACAGCAAATAGTTCTAACATTCATATGGAACCACAAAAGACTCTGAATAGCCAAAGCAATCCTGAGAAGGAAGAATAAAGCTGGGGGGATTACGCTCCCCAACTTCAAGCTCTACTACAAAACCACAGAAATCAAGCCAATTTGGTATTGGCACAAGAACAAACCCATAGACCAATGGAACAGACTAGAAAGCCCTGATATAAACCCAAGCATATATGGTTAATTAATATATGATAAAGGAGCCATGGACATACAATGGGGAAATGACAGCCTCTTCAACAACTGGTGTTGGCAAATTGGACAGCTACATGAAAGAGAATGAAACTGGATTATTCTCTAACCCCATACACACCAGTAAACTCAAAATGGATCAAAGACCTGAATGTAAGTCACGAAACCATAAAACTCTTAGAAGACAACATAGGCAAAAATCTCCTGAATATAAACGTGAGCAACTTTTTCCTGAACGCATCTCCTCAAGCCAGGGAAACAAAAGCAAAAATGAACACATGGGACTACATCAAACTAAAAAGCTTCTGTACAGCAAAGGATACCATCAACAGAACAAAAAGCCATCCTACAGTATGGGAGAATATATTTGTAAATGACATATCCAACAAGGGATTAACATCCAAAATATATAAAGAACTCACATGCCTCAACAACCAAAAAGCAAATAATCTGATCAAAAAATGGGTGGAGGATATGAACAGACAATTCACCAAAGAAGAAATTCAGATGGTGAACAGGCACATGAAAAGATGCTCCACATCACTAATTATCAAGGAAATGCAAATTAAAACCACAATGAGATATCATCTCACAGCAGTTAGGATGGCCAACATAGAAAAGACTAGGAATGGCAAATGCTAGCGAGGATGTGGAGAAAGGGAAATCCTCCTACACTGCTGGTGGGAATGTAAACTAGTTCAACCATTGTGGAAAGCAATATGGAGGTTCCTCAAAAAACTAAAAATAGAAATACCATTTGACCCGGAAACTCCACTCCTAGGAATATACCCAAAGAAAACAACTTCTCAGATTCAAAAAGACATATGCACCCCTATGTTTATCGCAGCACTATTTACAATAGCCAAGATATGGAAGCAACCTAAGTGTCCATCAGTAGATGAATGGATAAAGAAGATGTGGTACATATACACAATGGAATACTATTCAGCCATAAGTAACAAATTCTACCATTTGCAACAACATGGATGGAGCTAGAGGGTATTATGCTCAGTAATAAGCCAGGCAGAGAAAGACAAGTGCCAAATGGTTTCCCTCATTTGTGGAGTATAACAATGAAGCAAAACTGAAGGAACAAAATAGCAGCAGACTCACAGACTCCAAGAAGGGACTACTGGTTACCAAAGGGGAGGGGTGTGGGAGGGTGGGTGGGGATGGAGGGAGAAGGGGATTGTGGGGTATCATGATTGGTGCACATGGTGTGTGTGGAGTCATGGGGAAGACAGTGTAGCTCAGAGAAGACAAATAGGGACTCTGTGGCATCTTACTACACTGATGGACAGTGACTGCAATGGGGTATGGGGGGACTTGATAATATGGGTGAATGTAGTAACTACATTGTTTTTCATGTGAAACTTTCATAAGAGTGCATATCAATAATACCTTAAAAAAAAAAGAGCGTAATGTTCCAGATAGGTATACAGTATTACTTTCATTTCTTTGGTACTTGTGTTGTTTCTAAAGGAAAACACCTCCCAAATTTCAGGCAAAAGAAGTAAAACTTTAAGCTAGGGACCAGAATGGCATAACTTGGATTTTAATCAAGACCAGAACCCAAATTTCCTTTGGGTCCAGGGTCTGAAGTGTCATGCTGATTGTTTCAATTCACTGCTTCTCAAGCCTTGGGGAGATATGGAAACCCATCTTCAAAAAGTAATTATTTCCTACTTTGGGAATGTGATGTTATTGTTACAGTTATAGGCATCAGAGCTGATGGAAGGCGAAGTAAACACCACATGTTCTCCAAACTAGAACCAAAAGAAAAGAACTGATAACTTTTGTGTGGTGGTCAGGAGAAAAGGAGAGACTTATCCTGGTAATGGAGTCAGTTGGGGACAATGCTACTGTAACCTCTGGAATCCACAATCCATGAAATTCTAACAGATTCATTTGCTCCTCAGTGCCAGAGAAAATGCAGTCAAGTCGTGTTGGGGCCCTGGTAAGGTTTCAGCCTGCTTACGCAAAGTTCCAGAAACTCATTTGTAAAGTGCACTGTAGATTTCTGCTTCTGGGAAAACACACATATCCCTGTTTTTCACTCTAAGTACAACTAAATCCCATGAACATAAGAAAACTCGGAAAGGTAAAAAAAAAAAAGACCAACTAGGGACCTTGCGGCCTAAGGGGTGACACAGTGGTGTGTTCCTTGGTTTTCCCTTTTCCCTTATATATCCCAGACATAGAGGTAAAGAAAGCTGGCTACGTGGACATGCCAAAGGGTGCAGACAAAACAAACAAAGAAACAAAAAAACCAACAAAGGCTTGTCCTCTCTAGCAGATGATCAGGAAAGGGGCAGGTTAGGAATATACAAAATCTTAAGACAATACTTACTATATTCCAGCTTCACAACACAAAAAAAACCGTGGCTCAACACATTCATGCCAGCAAAGGCTGAGTGGGCATCTAGATTTTTACCTTCACCAGCTTGTACCAGGGCACCATTTCCCTGCTGGGGTGTTGTCAAAAAGCCAAGGAGGGAGCCAAGACTTTGATCCTGATAGGCCCCCACCCCCACCCATGGTGTAAGCGTCTTCCATGTGGAGAGCTGAACGTCCAACAGTAATGAGAAAACATAACTGGGAACATGAATTTCTGCTCCCACCTGGCAGTAACAAGGTGGCGCACCCCTGCCCCTCAATCCCCTACAAGAAAGGTGTCAAAGGTAGCTAAAATGGAAGTTTTAAATAAGATCCTGAGTCTCACAATATTATATCCAAAATGTCCACATTTCAATAAATTATCACTCATCTTACCAAAAACCAGGAACTCAAACTGAATGAAAAGAACAATCAATAGATGCTAACACTGAAATGACAGAGGTCTTAGAATTATCTGACATAAGAATTTAAACCAGTCATCAATGAGCAATTTTGAACATGCACACCACAAATGAAAAAACAAACTTTCAGGAAAGAAATAAAGATTCAAAGATGAACCAAAAAGAAATTTTAGATTTGACAAATAAAATAACCAACAAAAACCAAACCAAAGTCAACAGATAGGCTGAAGAGCAGAATTAAAGAGAAAAAGAATCAATGAACTCAAAAGATAGAAAAACAGAAAGTACCTTGTGTGAACAACAGAAAAGCTGATTAAAAAAAAGAATTAAACAGAGCATCAGGAACCTGTAGGGCTGTAACCAAAGACCTACTATTCATATCATCAGAGTCCCAGAAGGAGAGGAGAAGGGTTTGAAGAAATAATGGCCAAAAATTCCTCACATTTGACAAAAGACATAACCTACAGATTCAAGAAGCTGAGCAAATCCCAAAACAGGCTGAATTCAAAGAAATCCACACAAAAACCATCATAGTTAAACTCCTGAAAATTAAAGACTAAGAAAAAAAATCTTGGAAGTAGCAAGAAAGAAAAGACACCTTACCTATAGGGGAAAAATAACTTGAATGACAGTGGATTTCATCAAAAACCATGGAGGCCAGAAGGAAGTGGCACAACATTTTTCAAGAGCTGAAAGAAAAGAACTTTCAACCCAGAATCCTATACCCAGTGAAAATATCCTCCAGGAATGAAGAGGATATTAAGACATTCTCAGATGAAGAAAAACACCAGCAGACCTAATTTAAAAGAATGTCTGGAGTAATTTCTCTAAATAGAAGAAACCTTGGAACACCAGGAAGAAGAAAGACTACAGTGAACAAACATATGGGTAAATATAGTAGACTTTCCTTCTCCTCATGAATTTTCTAAATTATATTATCTTGCAATTGCAACAAAACTATAATGTTGTCTGATACGGTTCTAAATGTATGCAGAAGAGATATTTAAGACAATCACTTCATAAATGGGGGAGGGTAAAAGGATGAAACTAGAGGTAAGGTTTCTTCACTTTAACTGGTAAAATGATGATACCAGTGGACCGTGATACAGTACATATATATAAAATGAAATATCTAGAATAACCACTAAAAAGCTAAAAAAAGCCACTATAGATAAATCAAAAAGGAAGCACAAATAATGTTCAAGTAACCAAGAGGAAAACAGGAAAATGAAAAAAAGAACCATGACAGAGAAAACAATAAAATGTCAGACTTAGGCCTTAATGGATCAATAATCACACTAAATGTAAATGGATAAATACAACAACTATAAGACAGAGATTGACAGAGTGCATTAAAAACCATGACCCAACTGTATGTTGTCTATAGGAAACTCACTTCAAATATGACAAAGGCAAGTTGAAAGTAAAAGGATGAAAAATTAGCATCATGCAAACATTAATCAAAGGAAACCAGCAGTAGGTATATTAATATCAAAAAGTACACTTTAGAGGAAAGAAAACTATGAGGCAGAGATGGACATTTTATAATGATTAACAGAGTCAATCCACTATGAAGACATAGTCCTAAATGTGTACGTACACACCAAACAGAGCTGCAAAATATGTGAAGCAAAAACTTACAGAAGTGGAATGAGAAACAGACAAACCCTGGAGCAGAGCTGGAGACTTCAATAATCTTCTGTCAACAAGTGATGAAATAATCAGGTAGAAAATCAGCAAGGATACAGAAGAACTCAACAACTCTATCAACCAACAGGATCTAACTGACATCTACGTAACACTCCATCCAACAATAGCAAAACACATATTTTTTTCAAGTGTCCATGGGACATATACAATATAGACCGTATCCTGGGCCATAAAACAAACCTTAACAACTTTGAGATGATTCAAATAATACAGAATGTGTTTTCTGAACACAATGGAATCAAGCCAGAAATCAAAAAACAGAAAGACAATGGGAAAATATCTAAACACTTACAAACTAAATGATACATGTCTATAATTCATGGTTCAAAGAGGAATTCTCAAGGGAAATAAAAAAAAATACATTAAACCAAATGAAAATAAAAATACAACAAAGTGAACTTTGAGGGACATAGCTAAAGCAATGCTGAAAGGGAAATTTATAGCACTGAATTAATACACTGAACAAGTGGAAAGTCTCAAATCAGTAATCTAAGTCCTAAACAAAAAACCTAGAAAAAGAAGAGAAAAATAAAATCAAAACAAGTAGAAGGAAGGGAATAATGAAGAGCAGAAATTAATGAAATTTAAAAGAGAAAAACAACAGAGAAATGAAACAAAGAATAGCACCACAAATTCTGCAGATGTCAAAAGGAAGAGAATACTATGAACAATTCAACACACATAAAATCAACAACTTGGATGAAATAGACCAATTCCTTGGAAAACAAACTATCACAACTTACAGACCAATTCCTTGGAAAACACAAACTATCACAGCTTACCCAATATAAAATAGATATTTGTATTCATAATTTAAAAACTCCCCCCAGAAGGAATTTCTAGACCCAGTTTCACTGGAGAATTCTACTAAATGTTTAAAGACTTAATACCAATTCTAGATGATGTCTATCAGAAAACAGGAGAGAAGGGAACATCCAATTCATTTTATGAAGCTAACAGTATCTTGGTATCAAAACCAGACAAAGATAGTACTAAAAGACAGCTACAGACCAATATCCCTCATGAATATAGATGTAAAAATCCTTAGCAAAATATTAGTAAACTTGGAGTTTATTGAGGTGTAACAGGCTAGTTAAATATTTGAAAAATCAATGTAACCTACCATAACAATAGGCTATATAAGAAAAATCACATGATCATATTAATTGCTGCAAAAATGCATTTGACAAAATTCAACCTCCATTCATGGTAAAAATTCTCAAAAAACTAGGAATATAGGGGGAAGCCTTCATCTTTGATAAAGAGCATCTACAAAAAGTTTAGAGGTAACATTATATTTAATGAATGTCTTTCTCTACCAGGAACAAGGCAAGGATGTCTGCTCTCACCACTCTTACTTAACACAGTGCTGGAAATTTTAGTGCAGTAAGGTAAGAAAAGGAGATGAAGTCATATAGCTCAGAAAGGAGCAAATAAAACTATCCCTATTTGTAGATGACATGATTGTTGACACAGAAAATCTCAAGAAACCTAACAAAGCCTCCTAGAACTGACACTTGAATTCAGCAAGTTTATAGGATAAAAGATAAATATATCATTTATAATTACTCCAAAGAAATTAAATACTTAAATGTAAACCTATAAACATGTACAGGACTTGTTCGCTGAAAAATTATAAAACAATAAAAAAAGAAATCAAAGATCAAAATAAATGGAGGGATAAATAATAAGCTTTAATGTAGTAAAGATGTCAATTCACCCCAAAGTGATATATGGGTTTAATGCAATTCTTATCAAAATCCCAGCAAGAATTTTTATGGATATAGATGAGATTAGTCTAAAATTTATATGGAAAGGCAAGGAATAAGAAAAACTAAAACAATTTTGAACAAGAAGTGGGAGGAATCAGTCTCTCCAATTTTAAGACTTATGATATAGCTACAGTGATGGATATTTATGCTATTTATTGGCAGAGAAACAGATAAACAGATCAGTGGAACAGAACAGAGAACCTAGAAATAGTTCCAAACAAATATGCTCAACTGATTTTTTGGACAAAGGTACAAAAGCAATTCAATGGAGGAAAGATGGCCTTTTAAAACAAATGGTTCAAGAGCAACTGGACATCAACAGGTAAAAAATGAACCTCAAATAATTCTCTCCATTTATATGAAAATGAACTTAAAATGGATCACAGACTTAAATGAAAACTATAAAACAGAAAAAAACAGGAACATCTTTGGAATCTGCAGAGCTCTTAACACCAAAAACATGATCCATAAAAGGAAAATTGATAATTGGACTTCATAAAAATTAAAAACTTTTGTTCTGTGAAAGACAATGTAAATAGGATAAAAAGACAAACTACAGGATGAGAGAAAATATTTGCAAACCACATCTGACAAAAGCCTAGTGTCTAGAATATGTAAAGAACTCTCAAATATCAACAGTCAAACAGAGACACAATGAAATTAGAAAAAGGGCAAAGGACATGAAGAAACACTTCACCGAAGAATTATGCATATGGAAATTAAGCATATAAAAAGATGTTAAACATCATTAGCCATTAGGGAAATGCAAATTAAAACCACAACAAGATATCACTATGCACCTATCAGAATGATTCAATTAAAAAATAGTGACACCACCAGTTAGGATGAGAATAAAGTCGGTCACTCATACATTGCTGGTGGGAATGCAAAATGGGGCAGCTACTCCAAAAACAGTTTGGCAATTTTTTGAAACAACTAAAACATGTAACTACCATGTGACCCAGCAATCAAATGGAAATACATGTTCACATAAAATCTATATGCCAGTGTTTACAGAGGTATTTGGAATAGCAAAAAATTGGAAATAACCCAGATGTCCTTCAATGGATGAATGGGACATCCATACCATGAAATAGTACTTAGCAATAAAAGGGAATGAATTATTGCTACAGACAGCAGTATTGATCAATCCACAGGGAATTATGCCGACTGACAAAAGCCAATCCCCAAAGGTTACATATTGTATGATATCATTTATATAATATTCTTGTAATGAAAAAACTGTAGAAATGTAGAACAGGTTAGTGGTTACCAAGGATTACAAAGGAGGTGAAGGCAGAAGGGAAGTGGATGTGGCTATTGGAGCGCAACATGATGGATCTTTGTGGTCAAGAAAATGTCCTGTGTCTTAACTCTATCAATGTCAGCATCCTAGCTGTGATATTGTTCTACAGTTTTGCAAGATGTTCCCATGGTGGGAAAATGGATTAAAAGGCACACAGGATTACTCTCTATTGTGTCTTAAAATTGCACCTAAAATCTATCTTATCTCCAAACCAAATATTTCATTAGAACAGAAGTTCAATATAGTCTGTATGTTGACAATTTTAATAATAAATGTTGGGGAAAATTCAATGTAATTGCAGCAATGCAATCAAGTTCCCTAAGACCACGCTACCAAGGTGGTCATTTCTCTCTTGATAGTAAAGATCGTGTGGATTACCAATACAGGACATTTGACTCACCGTTTGTTTCTGAAGGCCATCTAATTTGTCTTCGGTATTATTTTCTTTCTCCACGTTGCTTCTAAATAAAAGTAAGAAAAAAAGAGGCATCACAGACTACTTAGGAGCTATTCTGCAATGAGGATGATTATAAGAAGCCCCCCTAAATCAATGACCAAAGTGAGTATTAGTAGATCCCTTTCCTCACAGGCCTCAGAATCTTGTTTTTTCCAGCATCTTAACTTCTGTGGGCAAGTTCACAGGCTGGCTGTTCAACAATGATGCTATCACAAAAAAGGTAATTACTGCCTATCAGGAGCTGGCTTAGAATGCGGTTGTGATGAAAGAACAGACTCACAGGCTGAAAGGCTGTGCAAACCAAGAGACTTCTGCATGCTCACCCCAGCTACAGAGGAAAGGTCTTCACACAGTCACTTACACTCAGCAGCAGTCACTTCCTTGCGAGGGAGCTCTGCTGTGACCGCTAAGAAGGAAGGACACTTTACCCTCATTCCCAACACACTTGCCTCTAGGTCAGCTGCCTGATATCTTCTCCCTGTTAGCTTAACGACTGCTGATGCCTCTCTATTTTTCATGATTCCTCTTAAAACTGACTTGAAGTACTCCTGTCTGAAATATTCTTATCTTTACTGCTCAGGCCCTGAGGCAGTAGCATTTCCTACCTTCTGCTAAGCCAGAGAAAGACAGCCTCCCCACAAAAATCTAAGCTTTATGTCACTCAGAGAGTGTTACTGTAATTCAAGTGTTCATTGGGGTTAAGGACAGATGGAAAATGCATCCCTTTTCTTGGCCTTGGCAGATACAAGAGTCTCCTGATTACCGCACTCTCACGTCTGGCCACAGCTCTACCCAGTGTAAGCAGTATCTGTTACTTCTGAAGAGATCAGGTCAAAAACTTACCAAACACAAACTAAGAGATATGTGGTTATGTTTTCCAAATACATATATATTTTGGAGAACCATAGCTTTTGGCAGTTTGTTTAGCTTTCCTATGAATTTACACATTTTGGTGTTATGCCAACAGTAAATAAAATCCAGTCATGCTTCCATACTTTCTGTACACAATCCATAGATGAGGTCTAAATTCCATTGCCATCAAGCAGTGGCTCCTAAACTCACCTTACTCATGGACCATGCAATCCCAAATTAATGATGGAATTTTATCTGAGAAATTTCAAGGTCAGGAAGCCTGTACTTGCTGTGTCTCTTCTTAGCTTTCTGCCACGTATGAGAGGTCAGAATTCTGCCTTGAGGCTCCTCTGACCAGACGAGAGGTGAGTCTGGTTAAGGAGTGGGGCAGGATGGTGGGCAGCTTGGGGAACCCACAAAGATCAGGAACTGGTATTTGGTTCAAAGTACAGAGATATCAATGGAAAGGCTTGTGGTGTAGCAGGATGTAACCAAAGCAATTCTGGAAAGCAGTTCCATCAAGGTGAGGTTTAGGGGAGAAGTCAGACTCTGAGGAAAAGACTATGAGAGCCTGGATATATGTGGAAGGGTCACAGATTCATGGCATGGAATGTCACATCAGAGGGCCGATGCAGCTTCTCACCTTTCAGGTATGTCTGAGGTCCCATCTGCAACACCCTGTTCTGCAGAAAGGGATTTCTCATCTGGCATTCCAACTTTCTCCAGGAAGCAAAGTGCGGGGTCTGCTCGCATGGCATTGTACCTCTCATACCCTGATCAGGAGCAAGGAGCAATGTCAGAAGTCATGTCAGAACCCACAAACCCACCCTGGGCCTCAGACAGTCATTTGGTTCCCCTATTAAGTAAAAAACAAAACAAACAAAGGTGCTTATTTCAGTGTAATTGGAACCTGTTAAGATCTCCTATCAGGGGAAGAGCCTTGAGCTCAAGTCAAGTGCACACCTCTAAGTAGTGCTTGACCAAAAGTGAAATCTTATATAAATAATGTGTTCATGAAAAGACACAAGGCAGATACATTCTCATTTGTTTGCTCTTTTGGACAGCAAAGGGAAGCAGGCAAGTTGGTTTTGCAATTTATTCCCTTCATCCACCACCACTGGACACTTCGCTATCTCCTGAACAGGCCTTGCTTCCTGATAGTCCGGTTTTATCCCATGTGTTAGGGAAGCTGAACAAAGTGATGGATGCAAGGGATGAAATATAAAGAGGACCATGATTATGTTAATTGCATGAAAGCAGACCTGTTGCCTTTGTATTCACAAACTCACTACAAAATCCTGATCCACTGGCCAGGGCTTTTGAATTGCCCCTCACCACATCTCCAAAGTCAAAAACTGTGGCTCAGAAAAGAAACCTCAAAAGGGAGGAAAAACAATGGAAAAACTCACTTTTACTTTGAAAAAGCCCATGCGTGGGAATTTTTTTATCGACTCTAATGTAATGGAACAGGATCTGGTCACGTATAAGATCCAAATCTATTATTACATGGAACTATCTGAGGGGAAACATGATCATGAAAACCCTCTCTGTGTGGCTGCTAGCAAACAAAATCAGCTGCCAGCTCTGTAGCATGGACAAGGGGCCCCCATGACAGGTGACAAGACGCTGCACCTAAAGTGAGAGCCGGCCCAGGCTAGTAACAGGCTTTGTGGGCTATTTCATTTCTCCATTGGCCTTTGTTCTAGTATCACTGGTGATGCAGCTCTGTCCTTCATCCTGTAGGCAGCACTGGGGACCTTCTCTCTGAGGAGCTGCAGGTACCCCCAAAGTGCCTCTTCTGCCACCTGAGTGACAGGTGCCACCTGCATGAGGCGTACGGTAGGGAAACTGTGGTGCTTTCTATTCTTCCTTATGCATAAATTCCTTAGGGCAAAGATGGGATTACTCTGTTTCTCTCCTAAGATGGTGGGCTCCTTAGGAAAAGAATCCGTGCCTGTTTTTACTCTTCGTTATATACTCGGTACCCAGCACAGGGCACCGTGCACACTACTGGCTGTGTGAGGCGTGTCACCAGATTCTCTTCCAATAATCACCGGAGGAAGAAGCATTTGCACCCTCTCCCCACGTTCTACCCCAGCTCATGCCAAAACACAAATGTCCTCGATGTTTTTGCTGTCTGGAGGAAATTCCTGCTGCTGTCTCCATCTGCTCCACTCCGTCAAGAGGGTGCTTTGTCTGGTTGGTGGGATGGTGAGAGCTTCCTCCATGGACCCTTACTATTGAGGGAGGGTAACTGGCCATAAGCACCCCGCCTTCGTGCACCCTGAGCCCGATGGGCATGAAGTGGGTCAGGTTCCTCCAAGGGCTTACTACCTGGGTAAGTTTCTACTCTGCAGATTTCCTCTTGGTACATGTGGGTTTGATGTCTCGACAGACTCTGCATTTCTATTTCTTAATCCTCTGTGAAGTCAGAGGTGAGGAAGGGGGCCTGATTTGGTTCCTCAGAAGAGCCTGACAGCTGTCCTGAGAAGAGTGTGGTGGGAGCCGTACCAGCAGTACAGACAAACGATGAGTAAAGCGAGGCCTGGGCAGGGCATGGGCTGCTGGCCTCTTCACTTAGTCTAAAGCTCCTAAGAACATGGACAGAAACACAAAACTCCCTATCTCGATCAGTTTCATAAACCCAGGCTGCCCTAGAGGAGCGAAAGTCACTAAATGCAGCTGAGAGCTGTCAAGAGCATCATTCAGGATGGGTCTGCTACAGGGCCCTCTCTGCTGCAAGCAATCCAAGAGTCAGCCAAGTTTTCCATGGGGGTAGCGCTCATAGAGGGAACCATGGCTATATTTTCTGATGTAAGCAGGGTTGTAGCAGGCCACGTCTGGGGTGGACTAAAGAGCCACAGATCCTCAGACAATGAGCAGCTGTGTGTTCTTAACAAAGAAAATGGTCACAACACTATAGCTCATACCTATGCCCCAAGGTGTGGAGGTGAGGCAGACAGATTCCTGAAAAGGGACCACTGCACAGCCTGGCTGACTAAGAATGTCACTTCTCCATCAGCGGCTGGTATCGGGGAGTTTCCCTGTCACCTGTGAGATGTGCTGTGTGGGCTTGGTTAAACTGTGGCAAGGGCAAATTATACAGGGTGGTCAGGTGTGTTACCCAGGTGAGGCCAGGTCTAAACCTATGCTCATGGAATGTTGGATGGGCACCCTGCCAGAGGCAGGATCTGACTGGACTCTGGAGGACTCCAAGGAGGATGGGCTTGTGGGGCCCACCACAGGCATCTGTCCAACATAGTCTAGTTTGACTCAGTGTTACCATCCAACTAAATGGGTCTAGTCCTATTTGAGAGTGAGCCAGTCTGACTGTGTGGCTTACATCCAGTCCCCTAAACCCTAAACCCTCTAGCACTGGGAACGGAGGCTGGGTTTCCTCCATCTTTACAGAATGCCTTTAAAATGCATCACAAGCCACGATGAGGTGCTTCAGGCATTTCACACATCACTGTTCTGACACCTGACTGAGTTCACCTCAACCGGAGAGGAAACAGGTCAGAGAAATGCATGGCTGCAGACAGGCATTTACTAAGTGGCAGAGCTGACAGTGAAAGCTAGGTGTAACTTTTTACTGTGAACACTGCTCTCCAGTCTAAAATTTCAGTTAATTCGCCTGGCAGGGAAGGTGAATATTAGGCACATTACACTGACTACCAACCAGCATCTTCATTATTCATTTTCGCCACTGGCTGAGTGCAAGGGTAGGTGATCAGAACAGCACCAGAAATGAAGGAGGGTGTGTGCATGTAGGTTTCTCCAAGCTACTTTAGGTCCTTGGTTACTACATTAAAAAAAAAGCATGCCACATTCTCTTCTTAAATTTTATGCCAATAGGGTGAAAGTTACACACTAGGAATACGTAGATAATCTGGAATGGCTTTAGAATTCTATATACACATGAAACATTAATACCTAACATTTTCCCCATTAATTTACTCCTTCATTCAAGAAACACTGGGTGCTTTCTACGTGTGAGGGACTGGGCCCCAACTAGGGCTACAAGAGTGAACGTGAGTGAGGCAGACCCAGGCCCGATGGTGCGCACAGGCCATGTGAGGAAGATGTTCACTGAACCAGCTCTTGGTGGCCCCGACACCCTTTCCAAGTTCCTCACTGATATTAATGGTCATCATATTTTCTTTTTTTTTGCTTTTAATTTTTTTATTAAGGTATTATTGATATACACTCTTATGAAGGTTTCACATGAAAAAACAATGTGGTTACTACATTCACCTATATTATCAAGTCCCCACTCATACCCCAATTCAGTCACTGTCCATCAGTGAATGGTCATCATATTTTCATGGCTCACATATTCATCTGGTCGAAATTCTGAGAGGACAGAGATGAGGCTCTACTTTCTAAGAGAAACAGGCAAAAGGACATAGGGATTTTCAGGAAAGGGGATACATTCACTGAAATACGCACCGTGTTTGAACACACCTATCAGAAGGGACTTATCGGCCTCAGCATCCCACCACTCCACTGGGATTTCCACGTAGTCAATGTCAGGCAGAGGCACTTCCAGCTCCCTGTAGAAGGAAGGGCATGGGCTCAGAGTTTCTTCAACACAGACAGAGAACCTCACAAGAGCTACTGGCTGAACCCTGGTATTAAGGCGCATCCCTGATTGCCTGCTTAGATGCTGAAGTAATAAGGACTCAGAAGGCTGTGGGCCGAGGTTTCTTAACCATTGCTTCCCAGCAGGCTCACCTAAGAGCTACTTCTGTATATGTACTTGGTTCCAGGCCCACCTTAGACTGACATGGAACCTTGAAGCACCTCTTGGAGGACTGTCACTCAGTCTGGGGCAGGGACCCTGGGGTCTGACGTGCATCTTCAGGTGAGAGCCAGAGCACAAGCTATCAATGTATTGGTCATCTGAAGGTAGAACACCTCCCAAACGGCTGAATTAATACATGATCAAAGTGCTGGAAAGAAAAAGGCCCAAGTCATCTTGGTTCAGCATGTAGATCTCAAGCACTATTTGAGACACAACAGCCTGAGTTGGTACCTGCAGGGACAGGAAGAGAGTCTTTCAGAGGACAGGGGACACAACAGGTGGCACCTCCTGGCAGTGGGCTGCTTAATAGTCTGTTGGGTCAAAACTGATCAAAAATTGCACTGCTCCTGGCCAAAGGGATGAATATTACTCACCTGGGGAGCAGGCATACAGAGAGGGAGCAGCAGGTCCCCTCAGCCTCTCCCTGACTTTCTGTCCTTGTCCTGAGATCTCACATGGGCCCTTAGCACTATCTTCACCTGTCTGAGCACAGTCCTTACTCTGGGAAGGCTTTGGGATGTGGGGGAGAACATCTACCTGGATGGCTCCTCCTTCCTACCTCCCAGCTGCCTGGGATGGTTCTTCCGCAACATCTGAGTTCCTCCCACCAGGCTCTTACTGAGAAGCTCCCTGAGGGGACAGTGTTGCCAGGTGCCCACCTTTCTGGACAGCTTCCTAGAAAGGTGCCTCTGTGGGGCCCATGCTCTGCCTGCACAGTGCCATAGGCTGAATGACTTTCCTGGGATGAACTGTTATTCATTCCTCATGGCAGCTTCTCCACAGTAAGGCATTAAACTGAACAGGACCAATGAGAGCCAAGATTCAGGAGCACAGAGGAAAGGAGGGAACAGGCAGGCAGGCAATGGATGCACCCTCTCCATGCTCTTCCTAGCTTGGACCCATCTGTATGTCTAGGAAAGCACACGGCACAGGGATGAGTACATCTAGGTAGATTACCTCTGCCAGGTAACACCTGATATAAACGATCAGGTTGAATTGTGCTACATTTATACAATTCACAAATTGAACCTTTTTGCCAAAACACTCAACACCCCCATCCCAACTAGAAGTGACTACAGAAAGCACGCTAACAGTCCTTGTGATGACAGCTCCTGGTTATGAGCTACTCAGTGGGTAGGACTGTCAATGTCTTTCGCCTTTCTCCTTCTTCAGTGGTCCTGTGACCACGAAAGCTGTTAGCACTGCTCAAAGGAGAGAGAGAGAAAGAGACCACGGCCCCTGCAATCTCAAGGAAAGTTCACACTTATGATGTCCTCTGGGAATGACAGGCATTGTCCGGGGCCAGAGTAAACAGCAGATCTGGGGAAGGTGAAGGAGGCTGTCTGGTGGCCCCAACCTATAAACTCTGATTATTTAACAGCTTTACCAAGTGGTAGCCAGGAGCTTTGGCACCTGATCCCTGAAATCCTGGGCGATTGTCAGAGGATTCTACAGCTTTGGAAACATTAATTTACAAAACAAAGGTACAAACAGGTCACAATTATTATTAATATGATTAGCAAATTAAGGAGAACTACTCAAATGTAGAAGAGTATGAGGGCCAACAGTGGGATTCCAGTGTGTATCTGTTGGATCAAATGTATCTAAGTAATTCATATACATCCTATGTGATTAAGGTAGAGAAATGACAGTTTTAAAAGCAGTTTTATGCTATTGGGGAAAAAGAAAACTAAAACCTCTAGGAAACTGTTTTTTCTCCTTTATTTTACTTGTAGATGACCTGTCTGGAATGTCCTCACCTGACCTGCCTGCCCTGCCATCTAGGACGCTGATCCTGGGTTGGGTGGAGAACACAGGCCTCCTGAAGCCCAGGTAGGTCTGGCTGAGTTCTATGAACAGGAACTTGATGGCAAGTCTTTAACACTGAGAGCCTCAGGCTGACTTGTTTTACCTGGAGGGAGTTCCTTTAAATGCTTTGTCAGCTGCTTCTCCCAGTATTTCAGCTTTTAGGTAGTACAGCATCCGGACGCGCAGAAGTACCCTATGCAAGGAGAGCACACAGTGCAAACACGTCAGGACCGTGAGCTGCCTGGGTACTGCCATCCACAAGCTGACACAAAGAAATCTGGACATTCCCATGTTGTTAGTGATACAAACTAATATATGAGAAACTAAAAAAATAAAACTGATGGCAGCTGTTACTGTGATTATTCCTGTTTTACATAAGAAAACTCCTGTCAGGCAGAAACAGCGTTCTCCAGGTACTGAGGAGAGGGTGGCCCCTTCCTTAGGGCCACAATAACCTCTTAGGCAGAGCTGCATTCTAAGAGGCTGGTTACCAGTTTGCTAGTTTAGTCAAGAGTGAGTCACGCTGAATGATGCTTTCGTTTCCTTTGAACATAGTTAAATGAATATTAAAGGTCAAAGAGTTATCACAGCTTCTCCTGAGGTGCTCAAGTCACTGTGACTCTGCAGGACCACACTCAGGCTCAATGGGAATGCACCAACCATGCTGGAGACGGCAATTAAAGAAGCATTTGCTGGGCACCTGCTGCGTGCCTGCACCACGCTGGGCACTGTGAGGTACGTGACAGAGTAAGCCATTCCCCGTTCTTGCCGAGCCTACAGCAGTCCAAATGTGAAACAAGACCAACCATAAGAGAATCCGAGCACAGCAGATGACCATGGGGGTAGAGGGAGGGGAAGAGTCAATTTATGCAGACATAGGTGAAAGGGCAGCTGGGCACAGAGAAGTTGACTGTGTTCCAGGAGATGCTTCACAGTCACAGCTAGGCTGCAAGGAGGTTTAGAAGAGTTCAAGTAACTTGCTCAATACCAGTCAAGAGTAAAGCCTAGCTATTAAAAAAAAGCACATTTACATGTAGAGGAGCTGATCTCCACTTAACTTGTTTAAGAAAGAGAGAGAGGGCCCAAATAGTATGTAAAGTATATCCTATCTGGGGAAGATGAAAGGAGGCGTACGATTCACCTTTGCTAGTACTTGCACAGGCAGCCCTTGGACGGACCGGTGAGCAGGGGCTGGCTGCCTCTGGAGGGGGAAATGGGAATTGCAAGTGGGAGGAAAACTTGCTTTTAACAAAATTTTCAACACATACATGTACTGCCTTTTCAAAAGATGTTAATAATGAAGGGGTGAGGCCTCTGAAAGAGCATAATTTCTTAGATCGGGGTAGAATGTGCCCCCATGGGCTCAAGTAGTAGGTGGCAACACAATTTACAACTTTTAAAATGGAGTGAACCCTTACTTTTCTGGTATGCCATTCCTCACCTCAGCTGTCAGTCAGTGCAAATAATTTCAAGATTTTCTTTTTAAAGCTCAGACAGTAAGAACTCTTAAGGATTTACAATCGTCGCTGATCTTTCTACATGGCTGGCAGTAGCTGATGGCCTCCTTAATGAGAACTGGAATGACAGTGTCTTAGGTACGGAATTCCTGCCTGCTTAGATATGGTTCCATCAGAGAAGGCCTTCCTGAAGATGTGAGATAGAGCTCTATTTATCCACAGAGGAGCAAATGTGTTGGTATTTGGCAGGTATCTATAGCATGAGAACATAATTTAAAGCCAACAGTGATCACTTACTCTCCAAATGCAAAGCAAATCAATTCAGATGACAGACGGACAACTCTTGGAGAACCACCTCCCGCAGAGGGAGACGGTAATTCCAGCTGGCGTTTGAACTCAAAGGGAAGGAGAGCTGGAGCAGGTTTGTAACAGCCTTACTTTAGCCAAACAAAACCCATTAATATTTTAGGCGGCAGTATTACCTTTTCCTTATTTAAAAAACATTTTTTGTTGTTGTTGATATGAAATATACTTCCAGAACATGCACTCTGCTTAAACATACAGCTTGATGAATTTCCACAAACTGAACTTACGTGTTTCCAGAATCCAGACTGGAAAGCAGAACATTTTTCCAGAAGGTCCCTGGTATTCCCCTGTAGTCACTATCTCCATCCCCACATGGAATCACCGTCCTGACTGCATAGAGCTTAGATTTACAGTATTTGTTTTCTGACTTTTGTAAAGTTCTTTTCATGACAATCTCATGTCCCTAAATACTACACGACTACTACTAATAGACAATGCTTTGTGTACTTGCTATGTGCCAGCGTGTATTAGCTCATTCACTCCTCATAACAATGATATGAGGTAGGAACTATTATTATTCTCATTTTCTAGATGAAAGAAAGAAGGCACACAGAGGTTAAGTAATTCACCTGCTGCTAAGTAATGGAGCCCAGATTTAAATCCAGGCAGTCCTGACCCCAGAGCCTATCTTAACCCTTTATTTGCTATTCGGGTGGCAGTAAATTTGCTCATTATCACACCTCCAGCTGAAGAAATTCTGACTATTCTCCATTGTACCTCAGCACGGAACCAGGACCAAGATCAAAGGGTGGAAGTTTCAAGAAAGTAGATTTTAGATTCAATATACAGAAGGACAATCAAGTAGAATCATCTGGTCATTAAATGAACCTTGCTGGGAAGGCTCAAGCAGAGGCTGGCAGATGCCCTGGCAGGATACTGCCCACGACTCCCACACTGAGAGGAAGGAGCTGCAAGTCCCTGCCAGCTCTGAGAGTCTGGCTGAGCCAGAACTAAGATGACAGTGACAGTGGTCTCCATTAGATTCAGAATAATAAACAACAATTAGCATCTCTGAACTTGAGATGTGGCTTACTGCATTACTGCTTGATTCCCAGGTCAAGCATGCACTACGAAAGGGCTTAGGGGTGGTGGGTGGGGATGATAAGGAATGCCTCAAAGGTGGAAATTGGTTCTGGCCATCATCTGTGACCATTTCTGCAGCGTCAAGGGACGTTCTCTGTCAACCTCCAGCTCAGCCTATGTTCAGAGCCTAGATGCACACTGCAGCTGTGGACATGACAGCCAAACGCTGCTGGAACTGAACAAGGCAAAATCTGAGCCCTTCGCTTTGCTCTTCACCTTCCAGTGAATGTGACAAGTCTGATTCTGTCATAGCTACAAACGCTGCCATTCTCCTGGCCCATGAGGCTTATAACCATGGAGTTAGCTGCTTCGTGTATGCCTCATCGCACATTATGGATTATTCCTCAGTCATGTCTCTCAGATATGACCCTTTCTCCCCAGTTCTACTGTCAGCACCCTAACCTAGGTCCTCACAAGCAATACTTAAATTATGACAGAACTCTCCTAGTTGGTCATTCATCTCTAGGCTTACTCCATCCTGCAAACTGTTGCTGATCTATTTTTCTCCCCAAATACATTTTTTTTTAAATATCTCACTTGTTCAAGAAATATGGTTGCTTCCTATTTACTAAAGGCTCCTCAGTAGCCTGCTGCGGGGCTCTGCCAGCAAGTCTGCCTCCTCTTCTGTTCCCACATGGTGACTGACTTGGTCACATGGAGTCTGCTGTCAGATGCTACCAACAGCGTGTGCCCTTTACCTCTCAGCCTGAGAGCTACTGGCCCCCAAGAGCATGTACTTTGTGTAGTTTTTATTGCAGTATTGGGCATGAGACCTATCTTCAAATATTTGAAGGAGTAAAGGGAAAGAATTAGAATTCATCTGTAAAAGAAAAAAAAACACAACTCAACAGTAACTACAGAACCATCAGGTTGATGTAACAGGGAGAAAGGTAAAACCTAGCAACACATCTTAATTTATGAGGCAATCAACTCTTTATAACCAGACATATGCAAGCAGAGGCCTTCCCACTGCCTACCAGAAACGCTAGGAGATGACACTTGCATGACCTAGGAAGCTGCAGTAGATGATTTCCAAGGGTCTTTTAAATTTTAATAAGATATATTGTACACTGATGCAAATATCCATGTGCAAACTTGTCACTGTTTTGTGGCTAAGTGCCCTCACTCCCCAAAACTAAACTTCACAAGGATAGTTTCATTTTCTATCATTTTTTTCCTTTTTCCCTGGCACTCCCTTCCCCCAATGGCAGATGTATCTCCATAGGGATATAAAGACTACTACTCATATGCATGTCTATCAGATACCTGGAGGCCATGAATGGCAACAGCAAACTAGAAGAGGAAGCCATTTGGCATGGGGGCACTGAGAGTTGTGGCCACTAGGCCCAGTGCTCTTGCTAATGTGACTTCAAGGGCGGAGAGAGGAAAGAAAACAGTGCCATCACTACAGTGTCCTAACTGAGTTTTGAGAGTCAGGTCAGAAAAACTCCTGTGGATACAAGCCATACTGGTAGAGAGGCCAGGGTCTGGGAGAGAGGAGATGTGGCTAACAGAGTGAGAGAGGCTTCCGTGGATGAGTCCTGACCCAGCTTAGACAAGTATCCTGCCCTTCCAGACCTTGCTCGATGGTACAAGAACGTCAGATGGCATCCCACAGCCCTCAGGGCTTCGCAGGAGTCTGGATGGCCTGAGTGAGCTGCACCCAGGGAGGTGAGGGCACACTCACTTGTTACAGTGCTGTTTGAGGTGCTTCTTGTAGCCGTCGTCATGCAAGACCACCTCGGGGTTGCAGGTGGCCAGCCAGTCTGCATTCTTTAACTCTGGGAGCAGCAGCTGGTTCTTCGTCTTCTTCCCCTTTCTCCCTCTGGGAACTGGAGCAGACAATCCTGGAACAGAAAGGCAGGCAGATGAGCCAAGGGTCTCATGGGTGTTAGAAGAGAGCTGGGCTGGGGTTGCCAAGAGGCTGCCAGGCTGAGCATGGCGGCCCTGGATGACAGACCCCCACTCCTCAGTTCACCAAACAGGGGTGGTGGTGAGGAGATGCACCCAGTCCCCTACTTAGTAAACCCCAGGACTGCTCAGTCAGGCAGGAAGAATTTACTGAGTACCCTGTGAGGATCAACAAGTATGTACCATAACCTGTGCCTTTCAGGAACTTACAACCTAGCCGGGGAAGAGGAATACTGTATCTGAAACGCGACGGCGAGCTGTGACCAAGCACAGGGAAGAAGCACAGCACAAGAAAAGGCTCAGATGGCGGTGGGGCTGGGACAGAAGGGCAGAGTGCGAAAGACCACAGAGCACACCGTGTGAGTCCCCAGTTCAGAAGGGGAACCCTGTGACACTTGGGCTAGTGGGTAGGACTGGCCTGTGGGAGACTTCAAGCGGGCCCAACTGTACTTAAACATCACAAGTAACAGGGGATGACTCAGAGAACTGAAAAGACTTGTCATCCCTTCCCACAGGTAATACTCCACAATGTACGGGAAAGGGAAGTCCCCCAAAGCACAGCGACGTGGGCCAAACAGGACGAGGGAGGAAGTGCGCAGGAGTTTGTGCTTCTCAGGCACGGCCCTGCTGCCTCTCACCTGAGTGGTTCTGGAGGGTCTGGGCCTGCCCATCTTTGGTAGGTGTGATCAATTCCCAAATGAAACTCTTGATCTTCTCATCCCCCTTGTAATGCTTGACACAGTAAACCAGCAGGGCGCGGCAAATCATCTCCATGTCCTTCTCATTCAGATGCCACTTGAATCGCCCATGAGTCAGGATGTCTTTCCACCGGCCCCAGCTGAGAGTGGAAATACAGAAGGGCGTTGGAGGGAGGAAGGGCCAGGCGTGCCCTCAACACTGTAGGACAAACAGAGGAGCCAAGAGTGCTTCTCGTCCTCTGCTGGGTCTGTTAATTGCTGTGGGCTTTGTCCTGAAAGGCTTTCGAGGACTGCATGCTGTAGCATACCAATGTCCTTCAGGTGACCTGGACACCGGACACTGAGAGCTTCATATGGCCACTAGAATGTTAAGAAGGTAGGGACGAAAGTATCTGGAGCAGAGAAGTTTGGAATTAAAACAGACTCCAGCTGCATAGTCAAAAGCAATGGTGAGCTCCCGGAAGCTAAACCTTCTATTTCTACCAGAGCCAGAGCCCTGCACGAATCATGCCTTAGCTGTAACATCTGCTACACTAACTCCTTACACATCCTCAGGGGAGAAAAGCAGGAAATCAGTACCACGCAGCAAATTATTAACAGAGATTTGCTGTGACAAGCATATGAGAAACTCAGGGCACATCTACAAAATGGCAGCAGAATGTCAGTGACTGTGGGGGTCACAGACAGGAAGCACACAGTTCTCTTGTCTGACAGATCCTCCATCAGCCCTGGACCCCCGAGGTGACTGGAGACACACTGGACAAATCTCACGGACTGAAATACAGAGGGAAAGGGCAACATCCAACAGGCAGAGCCCATACCCACCCAAAGATGAGCAGGTTCTTCTCTACCCGGAAGCATTCAGCTCGGAGGTAGCGCCTGGTTTTGTCATTGAGGCGCCTGGACCTCGTGGGCCTGTCGTCAGAGTCACTGTCTAACTCAGAGAACTCCATGAGCTCATCCTCCTCAAAGGAGTTGTAGTGTTTGGTCTGCTTTCTCACACGAGGCCGGTCGAGCACTAAGCTTTCCTAGAAACAGAGAGGACTGCTGAGGAGAAAGCCCTTCTCTGCTCCCACCACAGTGCCCCAGCATATCCTCAGGACACGTGGGGAAGAACGACACCCTGGGGTCAGCCACCAGCAGCAAAGGCCTTTCCCAGCACACCTGCTGTGTCTGCAGCAAGTAGAGGGGACTCTCAGGGAATTGCTAAAGTTGGCATGTTCCCAGCCCACCGTGCTGTCTGCCACCATCTGCTGTTTCTGCAGTCATTCTAACAGGGCGATGGCAGGCCAGGCCCCCAGGGCCCAAAGTGGCAGCCTGCTCTTGCCAAGAAAGATGGGCAGTGTGTCCCCACGTTTCTGCCCAGCATGCAGAGGCAGTCTGTGCTCTGGAGAACGATAAGCCGGAGAAATATTCCATCTGCTCAGCAACTTTCTGAAGACAAACACATACTCCTGCTGCTTTGCTTTCTGCCTCCGACTGGCATGGACTACTAACCTTTTGTCTTTCACTAAAAATCCCTAGCTAAGGAGCTGCGTTCATTCTGGAGGCTTCCTGGTCACAACCACTGCTTTTTCTCTGGTCTCCACAGTTCATGCTCCTGACCCCTCCCTTGCACCTCTTCCCAAAGTGAGGCTAAGCTCCTGAGTACTCCTCTCTGTGGTATCCAGACAAATTTCTAGTGCCACCCCACCTGCTTCCCTCCTTGGAACATTCCAACACCACTTCTCACTGTCTATGGCAGCTTTTCTTCCCCCTTTCCCACTGCCCTGCACACAGAGTAACTTCTTGATTGTGACATTGTCAAACACTCAAAACAGGCTACTAAAGGGATTGCAGAACCTTCCTATTTGGAGAAAAGAGCTTGAGTTAAGCAACCTCTGGCAATCCTACAGAAGAATAGTTAAGGCTGGGTGCTGGTTACTGAATCAGACAGATATAAGCAGCAGCTTTCTGCTGGGTTTGTGGACCTGTGACAATTCAACACTCACCCAAGAAGACAGACAGGTGACATGTGCTCATCCTGTGGTGAGGTGACAGGGTCAGAGATGGAGGAACAGGAAATGAACATGTAAAGGGAGCCTCCCAATGTGCTAGGTATGGTCACAAATGTTATCTCCAATCTGCAAAGGGGGCATCACCACCTCCTTCTGTTACATGTCTTGTTCACTTGTCTCAGTGAGGTAATACCTTGCCCAAAGGCATATAGCTGGTGGCAGAGCCAGCATCCGAGCTCTGGTTTCACTCCAAGACCATTTTCTATCTCATGTTCAAATAGGACAATTCAAGATACTGAAAGAATGGAGGTGAGGTCAACAATGATTCTTTATTGTACTTTCCCTCTTCCTAGTACTTGTCAGAGGTGAAGTTTCTTCCGTAGGAGGTGTTTTAAAAAAAAAAAAACAGGTAAATTAACCACATGCCACAGATGGATGCTTGCTTGGGTCAGAGGGCCACACTTGACCTGTGTAGTCAATTCCAGTCGTAATTGCCTTTGTCAAGTTTCCCAGGTGCCCAGCCAACTGTGTCCCATGAGGTCATTTTAAAATTAGGACAGTTAACATTCATCAGGCTCTGTCTATATGCCAGACATGTTTTAAGTGCATTACGTATAGCATCTCTTTTAAGAATTAAAGCTCAGGAGTAAATAATGACTTGAGCTGTGTGGGAATTATGGTCCTGTAAGACACCAGTGAAATGTTCGATGGCAGGAAATATTTTTAATGCTGTACCTTTTCGTTCTTTGCTTCAGTATCCAGTTCAGCTATTTTAGCCCACTTCTGCCAGAAGTTTGGGTCATCTAAGGAAATATCTGTTCTGTTTCCTGAAGCCACAAAGCTAGCCTGCAAAGAAGACAGTCAATAAACTGCACTTGAACACAGTACAAATCAATAGAACATCTGTGTCATTTCAAATGCATCGGAAACTCAAGCATATTATATCCATCTACATTCAAAACCAAAACCCCCAGTAAAGCCTCCAAAATGAATGTGAAAATCTCAAAGCTATTCTTTCTAAATTTTGTTTTAAAGACTGGGTGAGGAAATTACAATTTTAACCCATAGGATGACTTTTTGGAATTTAAACTTGGAAGCTGGAAAACAAGCCTTGGACAATAACAACCATGTATTCCTTGATGTCTAGTTCCCTGTGAAAGGGCTAATTCTTAAAACTTGCCTAAGTCTAATTTTTCTTTCAGTTCACAAATCACCAAATGCCTGCTACAGGAAAGGCACTGAGCTGCACGGTGTACAGAGACAAGTGATGCCTAAAAAAGCGCCAAAGGTCCTTCTGAAAAAGCCCTATGTAAGTCACCAATAGGAGATGCAATCCAACAGGTCACACAGCTCACAGAGCCGATGGCCGGGGAAACCTGACAGTGATTCACTAAGTGGTCAGATGAACTGAATTCTATATCCAGTGACCTGAAGGGCAGGGAAGAGAGGCACCTGCACCAGAAGCTGGGCATCTAGACGAAAATCTCTTTTCTCATGAACTGAACAGAACACTTGCTTGAGTTTGAGGAATGGAGTGTTCACTGGAATTTCAACAGATCAAGGAGGGAGTGCTCTTATGAGAAAAATCAAGATAACCAGTCAAGGGTTTCAGAGCAGTCTCTGTGAGTAGAGAATAGTGCAAACTAAGCATCTACCCTATTTACTGAGGATCAGCAGCCAAAGGTAAGAAGTGGTGTTTTCTTCCTATAATCTCCAACTCATTATTCAGATGCCCTCTAAGAGCATGCATCTTCAGAATGTCACAGGCAACAGATGTGTAGCCAGACCATTTCAATGGTCTGCCTTTAGAGAAACAGAAGCCTGGCTCATGAGGGTCAAAGAACAAACAATTCTGTTTTTGTCCCCACTCCAACACAGCCTCTGGAGAGAAGGTCCTATACCTTGGCAAAAGTGGATCCTTTCCCTTCACACTGGATGGTAATGGTGTGGGTTCTCCTCTGCAGAATCTGATCTATGTCTTCTTCACAGAACTTGGAGCCCTCGTCTTCCTCATCCATTAAGGCTCCATAAGCACCTTTCCGGAGCAGATCTTCTACTTCCATTTTTGAAAGCTGCTGTACCTGGATAGGTCACCAAAGGCTACTCACAAAGTGGAAAATGCACAGGAGAAAAACAGCCGCAAATCTGGCCTTCATGGTTCAGTACACAGCCACTCATTGCACACGTCAGACAAATAAAGACATGGAAACCCAGGTAAAGATGCTCAAGAGAACCATGGGGAGGGCAGGCAGATGATCCCCTAGAGGGACCTCTGGAATAAAACCTGGCTCCCGACCCAGAAGGCCTAACGTTCTCCAGGACTTTGGTCATTACCAAATGTCACAGGCCATTAAAACTATGTACCACTGAAGAGGATATCTTTAATGATTATTTGATGTTTAAGTTTGAGTCTGTAGTCTTTAAAAACCTTCAGATGTACCAAATGAGCTAAAGAATAATGATTTATTCATTATTAAATAAATACATTTGTATTGGAAATGATGTCATTTCTTAACTTTAGAAAGGATCCCGTGCCAAGTGTGATCTTCTCAACTGCTTGCTGAAGACGGGAAATGGGAGTTCAAAACACCCTTTCCTGGTTCTAATTAAGAAATCTGGTTCTCTTTATATCAATCCAAAGAGGGAATTCCATGACTCTCAGCACTGGTAACTTGCAATATTATACTCAGCAACATGCGCATAGCTAAGAGGACATGGGACATCTGGACTAAAGACACTCATTGAGAAGGCTTCAATCCCATCTCTGCTGCGCTGAGCCCAGAGAGTAAGGAGGTATCTGCTCTGTATGCCTACACTTTAATACAACTTAAGAATCTTAGCTACAATTTTAATCCCCCTGGAAGAGGAAAAAAATTTTATTCACTGTCATATTTCAAGCTGCTAATTTATTCATTCATTTACTCACTGCCTTATCACGTACTGAACATCTTTAATATGGCAGGCACTGTTAGGGGCCATCGGGGATACAGGTGAAACAGGTTCCATTATACCCTCAGGGAGCTCCAAGTCTAGATTATGAGGTAAAGCATGGTGACAACTGATAATTTAGAGCTGGGATTGACTTGACTGATTTCTAATGGACACTGTTAAAACTTGGTGTTACTGAATGTTGGGCAATCCTACCACATGAATGCACCTATGGATTTCCTTTGCCAACCTACAAAAGGCAAAAAGACCCAACCCTGAATTATCCTCTACTGTAGGGAATCACCAACAAAGATGTGCGGCTGACTCAATGGAGTGAACGTGAACCTTAAAGAGCCGTGGGCAGGAAGAATCCAGAGGCCCAGGTTGTGTGACAGAAGCTTCTCAAGGATCCAGAGCAGGTGCCATCATACTCACTCCATTGGTGCCACCCTTTCGGTTTATGTCCTGAAGAACAGCCTTGTCCAGACCCAGCTTCAGGCTGGCCTTGTCAAACATCTCCCGCTCGTAGGAGTTCCGAGTAATGAGGCGATACACCTTCACGGCTTTACTCTGGCCTATCCGGTGGCATCGGGCTTGAGCCTGGCAAAGAAGCAGGGTCATATACGTCCTGTCACCAGATATAACGGCAGCAGCCCAAGGGGCAGGGAAATGCTCAAACTCCATGTGATGTGGGTAACCAGCTTTCAGTTATGAGTCGCAGGACTGAATTAGGAACAGAATTCACCCAAATGTCAGCTGCCCCTTCAAGGTCACGCATTTCATGGCCCATTACTTACTGAGTGACTGGCATAAAGGGATGAGAAAGACACAGCTTCCTGCCCTCCCCAGCCTTTGGGTGGACGCAATCATTCCCAGGACATGATCCTGCTCTCTTGGGAAAAGCTTCAGAGCTGGTAGCACCACTTTTTAATTTTTTTCATTGTACTATAGAAATTTTCACACACAGACTAAAGTAGAGAAAGGATAATGACCACTTATGGACAATCCCTTTTCATCTCTACTATGCCCCCACCCTGCAAGATTCCTATGATGTGAATTCTAGGCATGGTATCACTGCATCCTTATGTATTTCAGTATGTGATTATAGAGATAAGGTCTCCTGTAAAACACATTACAGTGCCACACTTCAGAAAATTGATGGTGGTATTAACCTTCTGGTCAGTGTTCCAATTAACCTGCTTATCACATACATGTATTTGTAAGTTTGCTTACTTGATAAGACTCCAAATAAGGCCCTTACATTGTAAGTGGCTGATATGCCCCAAGTCTCTTTTAATCTATAGTCATTTGCTGCCTTTGATCTCTCCTTTTTTCCAATGCAATTTATTTGTTGAAGAGACCACGTATCTGTCCTATAGTTTCTTAGAGTCTACATTTTGCCACCTGATTCTGGCTATGTCACTGAATAGGCTCCTCTGTGCCCTGTTTTTCCTCTGAACTGGGAGCTGTATCTTGAGACCCCACCAGGTTGAGATTTGATTTTCACAAACAAGTGTATTTCATAGGTGGTGTCTGAATTTCCATCAAAAGGCACATGATGTCTAGCTGTCTTTCTTTTGAACTGATGATTATTGCCTAGATCCATATTTCACTAGGGGTTATAATTTCCCTGATCAATTTTTCAGTTACCTTGATGTACAGTTCACATAGAAGAGACAAGACAAATGTCGGGTTCCTTCTTTTTATGTAATCATTTTCTAAAATAACATTCTCCAAAAGTGACCAAAGAAGATTTTTATTATTAGTTTTATAAGTTAAACAATTAAGTTATGTATTTAAATACATGTGGTATGTTATACTACATTGCTCTTATCATACTTATTGCTGTTCAAATATGACCTATGAGAACCTCTTCAAGTTGGCTCCTGAATTCTTTTGACATGATCCAGTTGCAGGTGGAAAGGAGGAAAACGGAATAAACTCTGGTGTTATAAATATGAACTCATTAGGGGTGTGTGTGTGTGTACACATACATGATAAAGAAATAGATATAGATATGTCTGTATTTATGTTTCTATGTTATATCAAAGACCAGTAGTATTCCTTTCTGGTATGACAACATGTTTCATGCTCCTATTGTATTTATTTCCTGCCCAGACCTGGATTTAGCCATTTTTTTCAAGGAGTCATAGTTTTTTTCAGTAGGAAATGGTGGTTACAGACAATAGTCTGGATGCCATACGGGTGCTTACTGCTAGTAGGTTGGTCGTTGCTTCTAGGCCTATTCAGTGGGCAAAACCAGAAATGTTTTTGCATGTGCATATATCCATCGTGAGATCATACTGCTATTTTTAATTCAAACTTAGGACTATGGGACTTTAACTTCATTAACCACACATCTGTATCTCTCTATAACCATGCTGAAAAGCTCAGTTCTCAACCATGCTAGTATCATTTCTCACTGGATTCATTCCACAATGTATGTAACAGTCTCAGAAAAACAGTACCATTATGATCTCCCTAAAATATAATTATTGAAAACACTGTTAAGATTTTTGTTTCCCCACCTCAGGGTTATATCCCAATAAGCATGTATAGTCAAATTACAGTATTTTAAACATACACTTGCAAGTAGGTTTCGTTTTCACAGTGGCACGGTTACCAATTTGGAAAGCACTTTCTGTGTAATCTACGATTGAGCAATTAAATAACTATACTGAGAGAAATAGGAGTCAGGGTTTTCACTGTTGTAGAAAGAAGTTACAAGTATGAGAAGAAGAAAAAACTAGAATAACTGTGGTGTTAGAATGGATCTGGAGGTTATCAGTATTAACTCAGGGTTATACTGTGCATGTGCATATAGAAACATACATACATACAGATAGAGAAGTAGATATGGATATGTGTACTTATTTAGATACTCATGTATAGACATACATATACACATGAATGCATGTTATATACATATGTATATTTATTTTCTCTTTGTGTATATATTCTAGCTGTGTCCTAAAGCCTAGAAGCAATAGCATCCCAGTGGTAAAGAACATAACTAACTCACAGATCTTGGTTTCTAAATGCCATTCTCCATAAAACAGGACCAAGGCATTTTAGGGAAATAGTTAATTCCAGGGCTAAGGCAGACAAAGTACAGGATGAGCCTGAAACATATTATTGGGCAAGACTGTTAGGAATTACTCAAAGAACGATGGTGAGATATCAAGATAACACTTGAAACTTGAAGAGGCTCCCACTGGCTAAGTTTAGGACTATTTGAACATCAAAATAAATAAATATAATAATGTAATATAAAAAAGAGCCCATGAGCCCATACTAACATAAGTAAATAAGTAAATAAGTAAATAAATAAATAAATAAATGGGAGAACAGGGAAAACTCTTATAGTAGAATGTAATTAATGAATACAGAGTGACAGAAAATCACCACTTTGCAACCATCATAGTGATGACTGATTCAGGCGAAAACAATAAATGGAAACTAAAACCAGTGGGTGAGACTTTGATGAGGAACAGGAAATTTATATAGTCTCAAAGTATCTCTCCAAAACTTATTAATTGCAAAGGGAAAAATAGCAACTTTATAGAGGAGAAACTGGCAGGCACCATTTAACCAAGAGATTGAAGTCCTTATAATCAGACATCATGTTTCTCTTGATGCAATATTGTGAGAAAGGCGTATCACTTCAGTGCTATTACAAAATCTGAATCCATTCTGAAGAAATACAAACACTAATTGAGGGACTGCCTATAAAACCAGCCTGTACTCCAAAAACATCAAGGTCATGAAAGAAAAACAAAGATCAAGGAATTCATCTGGATCAAAGGAGAGGAAAGAGATATGAAAACTGGATGTAACTGATACTCCTGGATTGGATCTTAGACTGTGAGAATAAGAGCACTGAAAGAAATGATAAAATTTGAATATGGACTGGGGACTGGAGACAGTATTCTATCTCCAGATTCTGAGGACTGAACTATAGGTATGCAAGAGAATGTCCCTGAACTTAGGAAACACACATTAAAGTACTTAGGGGACAACATACTCTCAAATGGTTCAGAAAAAAAACTGGGTGTGTGTACATGTGTGTATCTACTTATGCATGCAGAGAGAGGAGAGAGAGAGGACAAAAATGATGAAATAAATAGGGCAAAATGTCAACAGCTGGTGAATCTGGATAAAGAAGTATACGGGAGTTGCAAACTGAAATTACATCAAAATGAAAACGTAGAAAATATTAAATAAAACATTTGAAATAATTTCTCTTGGGGTTATATATGGCTAGATTCAAGTGTTCCATTTTGCTTTTGAATTTAAGGGATTGGTCTTTACCCACATTGATTTAAACACAATGCAGTGGTTGAGGAAGAAAAAAGAAAAAAAACGAAGCCAAGTAACTTTGGAATATGGTATTTTGATTATATTCTCTGAGACTAATGACCAAAAAACTGCTATAATCCAGTATTACATGCTGGTAAATTTATTTTTCACAGAGCATGGGTTAGCAATTCTGAAAGTACTCTATGTGTATACTAGAATTGAACAAATGAATAAATACGGTCTTTTGATAATGAGATCCAGATTTCTCACAGCCAGAGAAAGGAGTTTCAAATAAGAAGGCGGGCAAGGCTAGAATGAATTCCGTGGTGTTGGACTAGAATCAGAAATCTCCCTATGGATGGATATAGAATAAGTACAGATGTGTGGTCTGAGTGCCTGTGTCAGTATACACACATTTATTTCCTAGCTCTTTCTGCTCAGAGAGTCTAGAAGCAATAATAGCCCAGTAGCAATGGGCATATCTGATAGCCAGATCTTGGCTTCTCAATATTGTTTGTGAATAAAAGAAGCTGGGGATCCGTGAAGAAATTGTCAGTTCCGTGGCTTATCACAGAAAAAAATGTAACATAAACCTGAGTATCTTACAGTGCCAGAAGGTAAGTAAGTGCTCAAAACTGATGGAAGTATGTCGAAAGGCAGAAGGGGCAACCTGAAGGACCTCCCAATAACTAAACCTGAACAACAAAGTAAGTAACGAGAGTAATGGATTATAACCCATACAATAAAATAAATATGCACAAGTCTATACTGATATAAATAAACAAACAGAGGGCAAAGGACAGCTGTCTTTTTTTTAAAATAGAATTCTAGTTAATAAATGGAGAAGGAACGATTGAAATAGAAAATTACCATTCACCAAATACTATGGTAAAATTATTAAAGATAAAAACCACTGACGGATGCTAAAATTAACAGGCAAAAGTATGATAAGAAACAGGATACTTATAAAGTCTCAAATATCTTCTCCCAAGACACTAATTAATTATAAAGATAAAAACAGTTATTTTACAGTGGAAAAACCAGGCAGACACCACCCCACCCAAGTAATCAAGGTTAATCTCACAAGTACTAAGATGTATGGACATCATGTACCCCTGATCTGATGCAGGACCATAACATCACTTTCATGGTATTCATGTCCAAAATGCATAAACTCAAATCTGATCACAAGAAAACACCAGGCAAACACAAACTGAGAAACATTCTACAAAACAGCTGGTCAGTACCCTTCAAAAGTGTCAAGGTCACAAAAGATAAGGAAAGACAGGAGCTATCACAGATGGGAGGAGGCTAAGGAGTCATGACTTCTAAAGCAAATGTGAGACCCTGGCTAGGATACCAGAGCAGCAAGAGAACGTTTGTAGGAAACTGAAGGAATATGAATAAGGTCTGTAGATTACTGTATCAATGTCAGTTTCCTGGTTTCAATAATTATACTACGGTTACATAAAATGCTAATATTAAGGGAAGCTGAGTGAAGGGTCACAGAACTCTGCATTATTTTGCAACCTTTCTTAAGTTTAAAATGATCTCAGAATAAAAAATTTTCAAAAATTCATTTTGTTTTATCATGTTATAAAATGCTTAGGATGGTTCCAAAGCCAGATATACAAAAAGGCATATTCAAAAAAACTAGCTTCTATCCTGCTCCCTCCTTTCATCATGCTCCCTCACTCCCCCTACAGGTAACTATTTAAAAATAAAGGCTTTTTTTGTTTGTTTTATCTTTCCGTGGGGAGAGAAGCAGGGGGGAGAAGAAACATACTGTGCTAGCATACTATTCATTCTTTTTCCACCTTACCATTTTTTTTCACCCAACAATATATTCGAGAGATGACTCCATAGCTGTATTTCCTTATTGTATCAAAGCTGCGTATCTGTGGTTTAGTCAATCAGTCCTCTATTGATGGATAACTAAGTTGTTTGGCTATTACAATTATTACAATATTACTTACCTTCTTTCAGTATTTTTAGTGACAGGAAATCTTTATTAGAAGAAAATTTGATGAGTGCCTTTATAAAGGAAGTGAATTGACCAAGTTAAGTAATATGGTTTATGGAAGCTATAAAGGAATAATAATATGTATAATAATACTGACACTGATTTTCTTTTTTTGGCTCATCTGGAGTTGAGGTTAAATTACTATTGAGGGAGTTTAAGAAATGTTCTTAGCAAAGGCCTAATAGAGAAGTGTAAAAGATACCGCCAATTATGTCCTTGGTACCCAGATTCCCTTTCTTCCTCACTACCAGAACCCCAATTCTTATATAGGGCAGCAACATGTCCAGCCTCCCAGGGATGGTGAGGTGTATAGTTCCGGACAATGAGATGTAGCAGAAGTCTATCAGGGACATCTGGACCAGTTCTGCTCTCCTGAAAAAAGCATCATGCCTTTTTCCCTTATTTTTCCTGCCTGCGGTCTGGAGGAACCAAGAGGATGTAAAACCTCTCTCTCTCGCTGAGAATGGTGGAGCAGAAAGACCAAAGGAATCCAGGCCTCTGATTACACTATGAAGCCACCGTATTCGTCCTGGACTACCCACCCATTCCAAATTTCTCATTAATTGAGAAAAACAAACCTCTGGGAGGGCCAATGTCAGAAACAGTCTAAATGATACCGAGAGATAAATGTATGCTCTGCCAAGACTTGTCATTTTACAGGCAAATCTCAGTTAATCATATATTCCTTATTTTCCTAATCAGAACTCTCACACGCACACATACACACACACACAATGTGGCAGAGGAAGAAACATTCAGAACTAGGGCAGGAATTGAGAAAAGTCCAAATAAGATGCACCAGCAAAGGCATACAGCACCTTGGGAGTCAGGCTACCAGCAGGGGGCAGTGGTGCTACCATCCGGCCAAGGGAAAATGAGCTCTAAAGCTCTCTTGCATTATTTGCAGGCTCATGGTTTCTTTTTTTTTTTTTTAATACATTTAAGGTAAACAACAGCCTACAAGAAAGAAGTAATGATGTTCAGAAAATTGAACAAAACAAAACCCAGGTACAGATTTCAGTGACTGTAATGGGAAGAAAGGGAGAGTTGCCCAAACAGTGACAGATTTCAAACGGATTCTGGCCCTCAAATTTACTTTTATCAGCTTCAAGTCCAGAACTTGGCAAACCCTTAAACCATGTCTTTACAATCACATGAAAACTGAAAGGCTGGTACAAAGAACTAAATATAATGCTGATTTCTCTCTTGACCCTTATACTCCTCTTTCAAATCATTAGCTCTATTACATTTAAAAAGTGTATTTCCTCTTAAGACTTCAGAGTATTTGTTCATCAATGAAAATCTGTACAGAGAGGTTTTAAAAAAAATTACTTAGAGTCCCACCTGAACCCAACCACCTTTGGCATGCTGGTATTGTTTCCTAGCCCATTATGTATCCACAAGTATTTAATTTCAAGCCCAGCAATCTCATTTCTCCTGGCACCCCAGAAGTCTGCATCCACAGGCCACCCACTCATGCAGAAGAGGAATCAGGGGCTCTCTATGCAGTATGAATTAGGAAGCAGTGGGAGGCTGCCCTCTCTCAGCGATCTCTGCAGGCTTACTTGGGAATCTGAAATTTCCAGCTCCAGATTTATTCCTTGGGAAGAGGGTACCATCCCCTCTTAAGATGTAAACATCTTTGGGAAACTGCACAGACATCTACCCACTTCACTCTATTTCTACTGTGTGATTCGCAAACCAAAGTCCTGAGCACTTTTGTTTCCCAGGACCTGGCCTGATGTCTAGGGCTCAATAAATGTGTCACCAAGTCAGTCAAGAGCTGGCTAAGGACAGGAGAGAGGAACTGACAGCACAGGAAAAAGGTGTTTTGGGCAGCAAAGGACCAGGGTATGAAAAAGAGAAGACATTGAAAAGTGAGGCAGGAGAGTATGCAAAAGAAACCTGGCTCACTGTATTTGGGACTGATGCTGTACAGAAGTGCCCACCCCACCTGTTTCAAGGGTGCCACTTATGCTCACGCCCACTCTAAGTGGTCATACTTTTTGTTCCCTTGGTCTGGAACATTCTCTCTTCTGATCTCATATTAAAGATCTTTCCCCTCATTCAGGTGTCTGCTCAGATATCACCCTTTTTTAAAAAAATTAAGGTTTCATTGAGATACAATCTTATGAAGTTTTCCCATAAGCAACATTGTGGTTTCAACATTCATGCATATTACCAAGAACTCCCTGACCCCACTGCAGTCATTATCAGTGTAGTAAAATGCTATAGAGTCATTACTTGTCTTCTCTGTGCTGTACTGCCTTCCCCCTGAGATGTCACCTTCTTTTAAAGAAGCCTTCCTAGACCAATGTCTAAATCAAGGCATGCAAACTTCATCACCCTTAACCCCTTTACCCTGTGTTATTTCTGTGTAATAAGTATTGCCATCTGTGACTGGCTATCTATAGTTTTATTTATTGCCTCCCTAACCTTACCTTAATAGATGAAAGCACAAACTATAGGTCTAGCTCACTGCTGTGTCTCCAGCCCTTTAAGTAGTGCCTGACACAAGCCTGGAGTCCAGTATTCACTGCACGACAAGACTACAAAACAGAGCTCACAAAGTCTTACTTTTGCCCAGCAAAGGAAAGTCAACCCATCAACCTAGTCCTCCAAGGTCCAGGCACATATCCTGTCAACAAAGAGGTAGTGGTGGCCGAGGAGTGGCAAAGGGGACCAGCAGCTCTTTCTTGAACAGTGTGTCAGGCCCCTGGAGTCCCACTTCCAGTGATCGTGGAAGGGGCTCTGCTCCTCAAGCTGGGCTCTCCTTCCTTCCAAAATGCCCTGGCCAGGCAGCAGCTGCATCGCCCTGTGGCCGTGCCCTCTGCCAGCACACCTGCTCACACCCATCTGAATCCTCCCTACGGAAACCTTATCAATAGGAGGACAGGCACCCTGCAGCACCATTACTGTGAGCCCTGCTCAACTCTAAGGAACTCCTGCCTCAGAGAGCAAAAAACTCCTCAGAGAGGAGTCAGGGGTGTCTTGGAGCAATGGGAGAGCAAGGTGCCTGTGAGGGAGGCGTGGCCTCCCGCTCTGCCCAGGTGGCTGGCGGCATGCTGGCTGCCCGTTTTTCACTGCTCTTCTTCCTGCTCAGGCTACTGTCCACACCTTTGCTACTTCTCAGCCTCAGGTTTTACAGGGAACCTGGACAATATCTACGCAGGTTGGGTATCGGGATGAATCGCAGCTGTATTTCCTGAATGAAGGTGAGAAAAGGTGAATTTAAACTCTTGATTTTTTACACGCATTGATGCTAATGGACATATTCAAGGTTTGAGAGATGTGGTATTTACCTGATACCTCCAGACAGATCTCCCTGTTGAAGGGACCTAGAAGTTGGCTTTCCTCTGCTGTCCCAGACCAAACCACAGTGGTGTTGAGGCCCTTCAGTACTAATGTCAACTTCTTGTTATCCCTAAGTAGTGTCCTGTCCTGGACCCTAATGCACTTGTGCCTTCCCTTTTCTGGAAGGGGGAGGAGAGGGTTTGGGAAGGAGAAAGTACTACTAGGCTGATGAGCACATACTATCCTAATCCCCTATCCTATTTCCGGAAGGAACGACAGTCTGTCTATCCTCCTGCGTCTCGTCCAAAAGAGGGACAGACCTGCTGGGTGAAAAGTGATGCCATGTGAGCCCCTGTGCACTCGCCCCTCCCCCTCATATCTCAAGGAGCTCAGGGAGTCTCCTGTGTCACCGGCAGGCTGTCCTGGGCAGCCTCTGCACTGAAGCCGCTTGTGTGGGTAAAGCTAACCTTGAGGTGAGCGTGTACACCTGCAGGCATCTTAAAAAGCCTAATTCTGCCTACAGGTTGAGCGCTATCAAATCCATCTTCACAATGTATTAGAGCTGATGTTTTCACACTCCATTGCACTCCTATGTCTATTTCTTAATTGGTTTAGATCCAGGCACGGGAAGAGGATATTACTTACTGGACTCTTCAGGCCCTAAGAAGACCAAAGGGAACAGCACCTGACACTCAATATGTCATCTGTTTTATGAAGACCTAGATTTAAAACAAAAATATCTCTAGCAAGTCCTAAGTTTCTAGTTCTATCCCCAAAGCACAGAAAACCCAGCAAAATGATCAGAATAGAAGGCCAAGTGATCTCTTAATAATAAAAATAAAAAAACACCAGAAAAGATAGCACTGCTCTCTGATTTTTGGCTGACTTTTTGGAAGACGGAGCCCCACTCTCCAGTTATGGAAGCTGGTCTGACTGCAGGCCCGCCTCAGGGACTCAGGCCTACTTTAGCTGAGTCCAGTGCCCTCTCATCTGAGTGACCTCACTTTCAAGGTTCTGAGGGGGCTGGCCTAGAATCGGTCAGAAACCACCCTGGCCCTGCCACCGCTTCCCCATGCTGCCTGACTGTGGATAGCCACAGACTCCATCAGCTCCTTCGAGGCTGGACACTCACACTTTCTACCATCTGCACTTGGACCTCTGGAGCAATGCCAAAACTCCTCTAGGGCAGGGGAAAGTTCATAATGAGATTCTCTTTTCTGTGGCCCTGTATTTGTATGGGGCAGTATGCACCTCAATCCATTCACAGATGTGTTCTGGGCCAAGCCTACCTTTCAAAGGAAATACAGTCACTTTCTTTCAGAATAGGAATTATGATTCTTCAATAACCTAAAAGAACTACAAATGACTAAAAGCTTCCACTCATTTATAAAAACTATTAAAGTATGTGCATGCATGTGAATGACTGTTAAGTCAACATGACCTAACTAGCAATATCAGCACCAGAGAACAGTCTGGTTAAGTTTTTTACTCCATAGGAATGCATTTCACCAATTCCACAGCTGATTCAGAGCAGTCCTGTGACCACATGATGGACTCAAAGACCCAGACTCACTCTTCTACATCTTACTGACAGCACGTGGGTTCAAAGGCAATGCCAGGGAGAGGTGTGCGGTGAGCACATCATTCTGTGGCAGTCTCCGGCCCTTGTGCTCTGCTCCCCATGCCAACCAAGCAGAGCCTTGCTCGTCTCTGGGGGGACTCAGAAGTCAGGCTTTCCTTTCTCTACTGTGTCTTCTTTACAGCCCACCAATCCCACTTCTCAGTAAACGCTGATCCCATCTCCTGCCCTGTGATTACACTATTCTTCCCAATTCTTTCACTTCTACCAGTCTGGTCACACATTTCAAAAATAAAGGACAGTTCCCTCTATGGTATAAAACTTTAAATAAAAACCAAAAAAGCAGAAACCAGTAGACAGAATAAGAGAAGCAGTAGCCAGTCTGGAAGACTACAAGTTGGGAACTTCTAACTCTAACTTGACCCGGGGCTGCCATCATCACTGATGCCGTCACTTGTTTACCTTCTGCTGCATTCTTGGTGCACCCACAGTGCTGTGTATCTTCATTTGGGTTGAGCATTAGAGAAGTTCAGAAATGGACTCAGCATACTAAAAACCTCACACTATCCAATTTCAGCTTGGGCGTCATTACTATTCCTTTATTCGTCTCTCGCCAGTTCCCCAGCAGTGGACATGATAAACAGCAATTCCAAAGCTTCTCCCTGCTTCCCAGACCCTAACTTTGGACAGCCCCACCCACACCCCCTGGCTGTTGCACATGAACACCAATCACCTATGGTGACTTCACCTTCTCCATCAGGCTTGAACATTCTCATTCCTGCTTATTCCATTTCTGAGCATTACATCTATTTAACCGGTGATGTCTAGACTTCACCTAGATGAAGAACTGTGATTCCCAAATCTTTGCCTTAGTCAGGACCTGTCTCCAAATGCCAAGGCCATGCTTCCAATCTCCCTCCTGGAAACTCCTTCAGTCGTGCCCAGCTAACATGGCCTCAAAATGGACACCCAAATTTGGTCTCCTACACCATCATTGCTACATTATCAAGCCTCACAGACAGGTGAGCACTGCAAAGGAACACAAACTGTACAGCTGATAGGGAAATCATCTATATCAGGACTGGGAAGCTTCTGTAATAGTAAATATTTTAGACATTCTAGCCTGAGGTCTCTGTTGCGATAGCTCTGCCACTATAATAAGAACACAAGCCTAGATAATATGCACACAAATGGGTGTGGCTGTATTCCAATAAAACTATTTAAAACCCATTAGCCCATGGCAATAATTCCCACCCTGATCTATATCACTATCCTAATTAGGTTCTTGTTAGTTACCTGATTGTTAGTTTTTGTTTATGTTAGTGTTGAGTCTTTTACTCCTTTAAAAATTGGTTATTCACTTTACCTGGCAACTCATCTTTGATCCAAATATCCTTTTACCCACAGAAAGGCCTGATGGTGAGATGGTCACATCCACTGATTTGCTCTGAAGGTGGATGTTGAGCATAGTGCCAAACAATTTGTTTTACAGTGATTTTTTTCCCCTGAGTTTTAGCCAATCGCCACCAATATAAAGCACTGGTTTTTCAACCAGCAGACTGCTTTTCCCAGAAAAATTTTATTTGGAAACTCATTAAATGAAAAAGGCAAAGCAGAATGACTCTGTGTGAAGTGGTGGGTAGGGAAGCCCAGATACCCATCAGTTTAGCTACTCTTCTCTGTGTCCCATCCCTGTAGGATCCCCTGGGTACCTTTTCTGTTTTGTGAAATAGCAGCCTTCAAACTTCTTTTATCAATCACCTATATCATGAGAAAAGTTTCAAACCTCCCACTACACACTCACACTCTTAGTATTAGCAAATATCCCAAGACACAATATACATTTAGGATGAAGTTCATCCTTAATGACAATGGATGTAAATCTAGTCTTCTTGACAAATCAGAATCTTTTTGGGCTGACTTTATTGTCCAACCTGGCTAGAATGCCACTGTTCTCATTCGGAAACAGCACTGATAAAGAATTCTGACCCAGGAGAAATATTAGCTCTGCCATTTTCTTGTTGTTTATACTTATTTTTAAAAATGTATCTTCAATCTTTGCAATAAAGATTATTTCATCCGTTACTTAGTTTGGTTAAAATAAGAAAATATAATCCACAAAACCACCTACATGGGCACACAGAGCCCATCTGCTGCATTAGGCAGAGAGCAAATGAACTAGGAGGCATGCTTCTGTCACCCCTGCCACACCATGGAACTTCCCCACCCCTCTGGGTCATCTATCTCATTGACTGTATATGACTTATGCCCATCTGACCAACAAACCAATGAAAATGCCAGAATCATTTATGTGTCAAGAATTAGAGAATTAGTCAAGCTTAATATCTTTCTTTATGTCTGATGATAATGACAAATAGTAGCTCTATTCTGTATTTAGAGGCTACTACTGTGAAATACCATTTGGTTTAAAGCAAAAAGAAAGAACCACTCTCTGATTAGTGGGGAGAGTTGACATTTACTTTTCATTCGGTTTTACCCCCTGCCCTGGGCCCTAAGCCTGCCATCCGGCTGATACCATAGCATGGAGCATGGCAGACACTCCACAGCCAAGCCAGGCCCTGTCATGATGTTCCTGGATTCGGGGGCAGCTTAGGCAAACAGCAATCATCCTAATGGTTACCTGCAAGTCATTTTGTGGGTTCCAGTCTGAATCAAATATGATGCAGGTATCGGCAGCTGTGAGATTGATCCCCAGGCCTCCCGCTCTGGTGCACAGAAGAAAGACAAAGCGGTCTGAGTCTGGCTTACAGAACCGGTCGATGGCTGCCTGGCGCAGGTTTCCCCGTACTCGCCCATCAATTCGCTCATAGGTGTATCTGAGGGGACCCAAATGAACGAAAGCCCAGGCGTTAATCATGACTTCAGTGGAGAATAGCAAACAGCGCAGGAAGCTCTTGACAGAAGGCCTTAAATCCCTCACTTCTAAATTTGGACCAAATGCCAGCAGTCTAGAAGGAATGCCCCCCCCTCATCCCACATATGCAGCAGGGCAGACACCTAGAACTGCACTGCAAAATGTAACCCCCGGCCCCAAACAAACAAAAACCAAATCAAAACAAACAAAAAAAACCAGCCACAAACTAAGGGCAACTAGAGGAAATGTAAACATAAAATATCATCCCCATTGCCCAAACAACTCACTCTCCAGTATTTCCCAGTTTTGACTTGCACTGAATCTAATTATAAGACCAGGGAAAGCAAATAAAAGCCTCAAACTTGAAGCACTATCGAAGTAGTGCTCCCAACAAGGAATGAGAGCTCAAATCAGTTTCCAGCTGCTTTCGGGCAAACTGAAAATGGTAATAAGGAGACTATACTGACAGGCAGTCCTTTTATGCCTGGACTGGTCACTTTCTAGCCTAATGGTTCCTCAAAGCTTTAGAGGTACACAGCAGAACTTGGAAGTTCATAGCTGGGACCAATGTCTTCTGGGCAGAACACTGCCAAGTGGAAAAATCAGAGGAAGTCTTTGAGCTGTGTCTGGAGAGAAACAAAAACTGGAGACTTTTCAGAGGAGAAGAAATTGCACAAGTACAGCTGCATATCATTAAGAAGGCATATACCTATGTGGCAAGTTAAGAAACAAGGGTGGAGAACAGGACAGAGGAGAGGCTCCATGAACATGAAAAGGAAAGGGAATAAGAAACAAAACTGCTGTGGGAACACATTGCTATCTGTCCCTGCACTTAGAAAACCCAGAAGGTACCTCTCTGATGAAAATCATGTCACTAACACAGAACCAAAATTTAGTAGCAATGTGGACAGCTGCTAAGAGGCTTGTTTTTACTTACTCTAAGGAATAAATTAACAAGGGGATGTTGCCTTGGGCCTGATTTTGACCAAGAAGCAAGAACGAGTTGGTAACGCAGATGTAACAGGAACCTTATAAGAAAAGGACCACATCATCCTTAAGACATCACAATGGCCAAGAACATGAATCCTGATAAAAATCTTACCTGCAGCCCAGAATTTGAGAAATCAGATCTCTAGAAATTCAGATAAACAACCAGTAAGAAACTAAGGACAGACAGTCTAGGGGCAGACAACTCTGTGTGGGGATGGCTCTAGAAAACTAGATTTGGCAATACAACCCTGACTTCCTCAAAGGAAAATCCACGTAAAGAAACCACCCAAGGAAATAAATGTAGAAAAACCAGACCAACTCAGACTTACAGGGACATATACAAGCAAAGAACCATGCCCCAAAATAGTATCTTCCTTTTACAAAGCTACAGCACATCCATACCTGGCACTACAGGTCTAAGTTTTTCCTTCCTTCTTTTTTAATGTAATAAAGTTAAGAATAATATAAGGGACTAGAGTAACAAATAAAATCGATGGTGGTGACAGGATTGTCATAAAGGCAGCCTAAGAAGATCTTGCATCATGTGATAAAAGCTAAGGGGTGTATGTCTGAGTGCTATAAAACCATAAAGTAATTAGATGTGACTGTCATTCATAACAGCAGTGGAAAAAATATTAGCAGCGAGCCCCTAGGTGACAAGTTCTGTGACAGGTGCTGTGATACATGCTTTATATGCATCATCACATTTACTTCTCACAATCACTCTATGGGATAGTTTATTATTATCACTCATATTTTACACCTAAGGAATCAAAAACAAGAACAAAAAAGCCCCACTACACAAAATAACTTGTTCAGTCACCTAGCAGTTAAGTGGGTTGAACTCAGATCCATTTGACTCAAAGTCTACATTCTTAACCAGTAAGCCTTCATATTGTACCCTACATTTCAATGCAGTAGGACAGAAAGATTTCCTTAAAAACTTAAATAAGAGACACTGGTAAATTTAGGAAACCTGGAACTCTACTAGAAGGTCAAAGAAGAAACTATAGGTATGAAAATGACTTTGATAAATCAGTGCACTGAGTATATGTACTGGGCTACTTATAGAAGTTTGGCCATATATGTGATGCAGTGGAAAAAGCACAGGATTTGGAGTCACAAGACAGGGTTGAGATTTAGCTAAACAATAGCTGCTACTGCCCCCACCATCACACATGTGAACAACTAGCGCTGCAGGTGCAAAGGACTCGGTGTTCTTTGTAAGACACCCGAGCCATCAGAAAGGAGCCATGTGCCCATGCCTCTAAGCAAGGCAGGGAATTAGCACAGCCTTAAGGAGGAGAAGAAATCAATAAATAGTGATGAATCGCTTGGCCATCACCTAGGGGAAAAAATTCCCATAAAATTAGTGTTTTGCCAGCAACAGTATAACAACAGTCTGAGAAACTGTGCAGGATGACCAGAACATTAATTCTCATTTCCATCACTTGTTCAGTTTTGAGGGAGTGCTCTCACAGAACACAAAACTAAAACAAAAATCTATCCAATTATTTCAGCTCTTTTAAATTGCTCCTCATCCTCCCTTGCTTCTGAGCTGGACCCTCTGGCTATGCCCTCACCCCTGTATGAGAGTAGGGCATGAAATTAAACAGGAACAAAACCAAATTGACAGCTGGAGAGGCAACAAAGCTCAAGAACAAAGAAAATCTTGAGGGCTAGTAAGCCTGAATGAAGAAATCAGAAGTCTTAAAATTTTCCACACCAAACGTCGTTTGCAGCAATTAACCCTCTGCATCAACTATGTTTTAAACAAAATCCCTAGGAGTTGATGTGGCTCATCAAACTGTAATTCTGAGTCACTGTCAAATATCAACGAGAAGCAGGTGGCGCTCTGGAAAACTGTGTGCTCTGTTTGGGATGAGGTAGGGGTGGAGTGACACATCTTTGGCACAACAGGAAATGCTGACTTCAGATGGCTTAAAGGCAAATGAGCAACTTTTCTTGTCTCCCAGCAATAATCAGCTGGAAAACATAAAGGGTGAAAAAAAATCCTATTCACAATAGCCATGAATATATAAAATACTTAGTATTAAATTCAATATGGAATATGCAGGACTTGGCAGAGTGATCCTAGAAGCCTGTTGTGTGTTCACCGTGTCCCTCGCACTTACAGAGGTTCTGGCACAAGGTAGGCACTTTACAAACATTTGTTGGACCAATGGTGTAATATAAGACCTGAGTAAGGGCAGTGAATATCAGGTTCTTCAAGTTTGCAGAGATGTCAATCCTACCCTAATAAATGTGCCAATCAAAATCCTGACAGATATATGTATATGCAGATAAGTACAGAAATGTGAATGTGTATGTGTATAATTCACACATATATAATATTTTTGTAGTCAGGGACAGATTAAGAAAGAAAAATTATGAAGTTCATCTGCAACAATATATGAGCAAAGGAAAAGAAATATTCAATAAAAGAATAGCAAGGTTAGACACATCCCTGGCATATATATCTTGGAATATTTTATCGATAGTGTTTTATATGCATGAGGGAAAAGATGGACTATTTAATAAATAGAAAATTAGATATATTTGGAAATAAACTGGACCCCATTATGTGCCATTTACCTAAATTACAGGGCAACTGAAGACTAAAACGTTTAAAAAAATCAATGAAATCCAGTTAAAAATTATGAATTTACATGCAGATTTAATTCCTTTATCTTCCTTAACCTCTAGTAAAATGACAGTGAAAGGATTTTTTTTAAATGCTTAATAATGCTCTCCCCCAAATAAACCCACAAACAGAAAAGGAGACGTCATTACAAAATCCTGGAAGCTGGAAAATAGGCCAAGTGGTATTTAATTTGAAGAAAGCAGAATTCTGGGTGAGAATAACCTCACCAATAATGCAGAATATCCAAAGGATTCAGGCACTATTGCAACCAGGTATCCCTGAAAATGGGCATACAAAGAAATTAAAAACAGGGCAGCTGGCTGAATATGCTGAAGTATCAGTTAGTTAACAGATCACCCACAACCCAGCAGATCCATACCCCTCTCTACCCCTTCAAATATCAATCAGTTAAAGACAGAGGTGCTATACTAAAAAAAGGAAGAGAGGCAGGGATACTGAGACCTCCCTACAGCTCTCCAGTCCTCCCCAACAATCAGCTCCCAGACAATCACATTCCTACCCTAGGTTCCCAGACAACCTACATTCTCTAGGCAGGAGAGAGGAAGAAAAACAGCCAAAAATACTGACACTGGAGGTTACCCAATGAAATGGACAGTGTCCACACATGGAGAGTGAAGCCCAGAGGCAAGCCTAGCCATATATCTAGAGATTCTAGTCAGCTTGATGGTGCCACATCTGACAGCTCAGACCAGACATGGAAGACAGCTTCTGACCTGAAACACAGGCTCTGCTTCTGGTGTGGAGGGGCGAGGCCTTAACACACCCAACCCTCCAGCAAACCACCACCACACAATCTGGACAAAGTATGAAGCAACAAAAACTAAGTGAATGGAACAACCTCTCTGAGGGTGCTGGAGAGTTAAGGACAGCGGGCAGATTTCAGAGAGGAGCAGAAATGTGTGGTTTTGGCCAGAGGGGAAGCTGCAGTTATGGCGGCAGAGGTGCAGGCTGGCTACAAATCTGATAAAAAGTCGCTGTGTTTCTGACCAGAGGCACCAGGGGAAGGAGTCTAGGGCAACCAGGACTCCAGAGGGTGAGAGGTAATCTTCAGAAATAGAGAGACCGAGTGGTAAATCCCAAACTCTGGGTACAAACTCTATGTAAGTCTCCAGCTGACCTCTGACTCTCATGCAGGAAGAAGGCTAAAAGTAGTCTGCACGGAGACTGGAGTGCTGCCTATGAGACACATTGACAGAAGGTGCATTTGGAGTCTCACCTAGTTAAATGCTTCAAACAAAAACACCAGCACCTTCATAGCAATGCAACAGAATCCTGAATCTCCACAACAAATTATTCACAATGTGTGGGGGAAAAGCCTAAAATTATGTAACACATAAAGAGGAAAATCGCAACCCACTCTCAAGAGAAAAAGATAATCAACAGATGTCAAACCTAAAATGTTGTGATTAATAGACACTTCAAACAGCTATTGTGATTATGCTCAATGAAGTGAAGGAATGTAAGCAATGAGTGAAAATATTGCAAATCACAGTAGAGAAACATCACTACGAATCAAATGGAAATCTTAGAACTAAAATACAATCTCTAAAACAAAGCATTGGATGGGCTTAATTAAGCATGATAGAAAAAACAGAGAAAAGAATCAGAGAAGTTGAAGACAGATTAAAAAAAATTTTTGTGGGGAAAAGAAAAGAACAGAGCCTATGGGTCTATGGCACAATATCAAAAAATGGAACATATATCTGATACTGGAGTCTCACAAAGAAATAAAAGAATGGATCAAAAGGAAAAAAGAAATGGAAGAAATAGTGACCAAAAGCTTTCCAAATTTGATGAAAGATACACATTTACAGATTTAAACAGCTTAGTGAACTCTGCTCAGGATGAATTCCACACATAACAGTCAAGCTGTTGAAAATCAGAAATTAAAAGAAAATCTTATTAGAGTAAAACAACACATTACACACAGGTGAGCAACAACTTAAAAGACTGCAGACCTTCTCATGAGAAACCCCCAACAGGGCCAGAATACAGTGGAAAAACACTTGAAAGTGCTTAAAGAAAAAAAAAAAGCCAGCCCAGAATTCAAGACAGAGAAATCAACAAAAGAAAGGAAAAAATTTGACTTACAGAAAACAGACACTATAGGAGGGTTTTAAAAGATTTCTATCAGGAATAATCTCAGAAAGACAAAAGCACACAAGTTACCATACTTGTGAAAGAATGGGCTGAATACTCTAAAGACTGAATAATTACAAAACATTCTAGGAAGTTAAAAATATAATTATAAAATGAAAACCCAGGGGTTAAAGTTGGAAGATAAAGGTAAATGAACTCTACTAGAAGTTATAGCAAAATATAATGAGATGGAGAGAAGAGAAAAAGAAAATAAGGTGATCAGCCCCAGATGGTTGGACATAGAAATAATGGGGGTTCTACAAAAAGAAAAGAAAACAAACAAAAAAGATAAAACACAAGAAAATTCCCCAGAACTAAAGGAACTTAGTTCAGGTAAGAAAGACCTATATAGTATCCAGTTCAGTGGATCTTGTACAAAAAACAGTACATGGCATATTGGGAAGATGGGAGGATAGTAAATTGCATATGTAGTAATCACGAGGGACAGTAAAAGAAGATAAACACTCATCTTCCATAGTGAGAACAGATAACACCTAAAACCGAAAAAAAATCAAGAAGTTATAACTACTAACATTCAGAGATTAGCTATAAATACCAAACAATGAAGAGTTTAAAATAACTGTTTCCAGGTGTGGGAAAACTTAGTAGGGGTGGAAGATGTGAGTTAGGACAATTAAAGTTTTCATAAGTCTAATAGAATAAAATCTGACCCTTTAGATTATGTACTCATATAACTTTGATGAAAATAAAAGCTAAATTAAAAGGAGCAAAGTCATGATGATATTAACACCAGAAGAACCCTGTTGGATGCAGCTGGGGTAAAGAAACCATAAAAAAAAGAAAAGAAAATATTTTAGAATATTTGTATGATTGCCTGGCTGAGAGGTAGGGAAGCTTTTTAAGCATATTAATTTAAGCATTTAAGCTTAAATTTAAGCATAAATATGCATTTAAGTTTATTTAAAGCTGTTTAAAATTTGACCATTATAAAATTAAGAACTTTAAAAAAATAAATCAAATAAACAAAACCCCATACCCATAAACAAAAAGTGAAAAACAACACTGGAGAAATATTTGTACCATATTCTTAAGTAAACAAATAATTCTTATAAATTAGTAAACAAAAAGGCAAAGAGCAACAGAAAATAGAGAAAAAAGATGAATAATCAATTCACAAAAGAAAAAATATAAATAGCTAATATATATGAAAAATATTCACCCTCAATAATCACAGAAGTAACTAATTAAAACACGAGACCACAATTTTGGCTTATTGAATTACTAAGATTAAAAGGCAGAAACAGTTTTGATCAGTATATAGGGGGAAAAAGCATTCTCATACAGTGTTGAAAGGCATTTGGTAAAAATACCTTTCTAGAGGGTGTTTTGGAAATACGTATTGTTTTTTAAAATGTATATTGAAATTTATCCTAAGGAAATAACTGGAAACATTCACAATGAATGTAAGAGGCTATTCACAGAACTCCTTAAAATGCTGAAAAATTGGAAACAACCTTAAGACAGAATATCATACAGATCATCAAAATTACGTTGTAGAAAAACAAAAAATTTCATGCTGTATTAAAAAGGTGAGTTACAAAGTACAACACAGAATATGACCCCAATTCAAACATAAATAACAAAACTAAACATATGTAAACATATGTAGAAAAAAAGACTGAAAAGATAAATGCTCAAGTGTGTATGGGGGCTCTGAGCAGGTGGTGGTGGTATATGTGGCCATATTTTCAAGAGAAACTATAATTCTTAAGTAATTTGGAAATAAAATGAGCAATAAATGTTAAGGAAAATTAGCATAAAAGAGATCTAAATAAAGACATCTGAACTTGGAAAAAATCTGTTACTTACACTGTTACTCATTCTGAGGGTTCTTTAAAAAAAGTGCAACCTAGTAGTTGCACATATTCTGAAGATTAAGATAATATAGTTATAAGAAGCACGTGTTCTGGCAATGGGTTCCTACTCTAGCGAATTTATAAGATATGAAACTGTTTTACTAGTTTTGACTTACTCGTTAGTTTCCTCAAAGAAAAAAAATACAAGTTTCAAGGATTCTTTACATAAAAATCTCTACTATAGGGTTCTCTAGAAATTCTTTTGTCTGATCCAATTTTAGAGAATTATTTATGTAACATTAAATGTCAACAAATCCCATAGTTAAAATTTGTCATTTCCTTTAACACATTCTATAAATTACATATTATATGGGCAAACAGAATCTTCAAGGTTAAGAATATTTAAGACAACTAAAATTTGCTATAGTTTTATAAACAAGAAAACAAAGATCTCCTTAAACTTAGCAATGCCTCAGCTAACAGTTTCTATGATCTTGAAAAGTTTTTTATCATTAAGAGTAAATTTTTAAAAAATCCATTAATCACCTTCAGATCACTGATGTTTCCCAATGACTGGAAATGTGTAGTTTATTATGTAACAAATGTAATGCCCACACAAAATTCAGATAACCCACACAACCTCATAGCTTTTTCACCTACATAAGCAATGGAATTTATGTTCAAGGAATTCCAGGAATACAAACGAGAAAGTAACTGGGATGCCATGGCTAGTGTACTGTAAAACCTTAGAGGCTTTACTGAAAAAGGACATAAAATATCCCCCAATTCTTTTTCTGTGAGTGTCAGCTTATGCTCTTTTAGAAACTTGATAATAGTGGTACTTTTCAGGATGTATTTCTCTCATCATTAAGCAGGAAAAAGTGCAAAAAAAAAAAAGTAAACATTTTCTTAACCTTCTCTAGTGCTATTTGAATTTCTTCCAACTAAAGAGAATATAAACAAATATGTAGAATTTCTTTTTTTAGCAAAGCAAGGGTTCCATATTTTATAAGCTATGAACTCAATTTACATAAGGTTGGGTATACTTAGTCTTAAAATTTACCTGAATTTTAGTCAATCTGTAAGAGGAGATTTCATTTCTCCATTTCTGAATGCCTGATTGTTGTTAAAGCATAATGTCTGAATGGATCAAAAGGTAGCAAAGAAAAAGGAACCGCCTGCAGTGTCTGAGGCACAACTTGGATATAAACCTCACCTTCTTTGGATGAGGTAATCTTCCAGGATATCGAGACAGCGCACCATCTGGGAGAAGATGAGTACTTTGTGGCCACCTGCAATCAGCTTAGGGAGCAGTTTATCAATCAGCACCAGCTTCCCTGCTGCCTGAATCATGGCCTGCAGCTGAAAGTCGGGGGCATCAGGGCTGTGAGTTTTTCGAAAATCCTCCAGAATTTTCTCCTCTGCCCCTGGAAAGGAATGGAACAAAACTATTCCTTGAACAAACTGTAAGGGTAAAAGCCATTCTCTGTTTTACAGATTCTAGAAATAATAAAGCCAACTATTAGGTCTTGGTCCAACAGTCCAGGGAGGTAATGCTGGTCTGTGCCCTCAGTAGAGGGCTTCAGTGACAGCAGGACCACCTGGCAGAGAACACAGGTGCCTTGCTTTCCCATGGCATGGCACCAAGTACAGAAGGGACTGGAGATAACAAGTCCTCGGCTGACTCATGCAGGTTAAGAAACCTTCATGGTGAGTTGACAAAGGATCTCACAAACACTACCTATAAGCAAATCCAAACCACATGTTGATTAAAAAATTTATCAGTAAGTTTTATTGTAAAAAAAAAAAAGCTTCAACATCTCTAATTAGTAGTTAACTGTTAATTCATCTGCCCAGAGTTTTAGTCTCATTATAGCATGATCATCTACTCAACCAAGTTACACAGTTCTCCATCCCAAAGTGGAAAGTGTGGGCTAGGCCACAAGTAAATAAAGGTGAGCAGATGGATGAGTGATATCTCATCTTCTGACAGAGCTGGTACAGGGAGGTTCAAGCTGTTTTTTGACTGCTTAAGGCAGACCTATCAACCTCTCTGAACCTCAGTTTAATACTAACCTGTGAAAAGGTGAGAATACACACACACTCGCCCTATGAGAGCTCAATACACAAGACCGTGGGTTATCATCAGCTCTGGCAGAGGCCGGCAGCAGGTCGGAGGGCTCCCTGCTTCCCCACTCACCATTGATCAGGTAGGGATGGTTACAGCACTTTCTCAGCTCCATCATAGTGTTGATGAGATTTGGCATGTTGTGCTGGTTTGCACCCTTGGTCAAGAAGGAAAAGTTCTTCTCTAAGATGGCACGGTAGTACTTTTTCTGGATATTGGTCAACTCTACTTCAATGATCGTCTCTTGTTTGGGAGCAAGGTTTTTTTCCACATCATCTTTCAGCCGCCGAAGCATCATTGGTTTTAGGATAGACTGCAGTTTTTTTACCTGTCCAGAGAAAAGAGACCTGTTCATCCTGATTAATGATTACTGACTGGGGTGTTCCAACCTTTACTATAATCTGTGGAGCATCTAATCATAGTCCTGTGGTACTAAATGGAAGAACATGACTGATAGCTGAACATGGGGAGTTATAACAGGACTAAAAGGAAAAAAGGGATCTGGTTTTAATTTGCAAGTAATTACTGAGAACCTTGGTGGCAACCTTACAGGATATAAAGGGAGAAAGATACAAAAAACAGTATCTTTCTCTAGGATGGAGAACAACCCCCCATCTCCCTCCCCCAACAGGTACACATGTACAGCAATTATCTGAGGAATCTTTGAAGCCATGTTAGGAGGTACAGTGATATACTACAAAGGGAAGACTTAGATGCTGCAAGAAGAAAGGCAGAAGTAGAGGCAATCTGGGGATGGGCAAAATGAGTGAGGTGATCAAAGGTACAAACTTCTAGTTACAAAAAGTTAAGTCCTAGGGATGTAATGCATAGCATGCTGACTATAGTTAATAATATTCTAGTACATATTTGAAAGTTGCTAAGCGACTAAGATCCTAAAAGTTCCCCCCACAAGAAAACTTTAACTATGTGTGGTGACAGATGCTAGCTAAATTTACTGTGATCATTTCATAATATATATATATATCAAATCATTAGGCTGTATATCTCAAACTAATAAAATACTATGTCATTTTATCTCAATTAAAAAAAAAAGAAGTAGAGGCAACCTGGAAACACATTCCTCCCGTACCTTCTGTGTAACAACAGCTGCCAACGTGTTTGGGGTGGCAGTGTGTAGAGTTAATGCTGTACAGATAGCTCCCATTCCATCAGGCAAGCTGTCACATTAGGGCCACTTTAAGCCTAATAGTATTCTTTGCAATGATTTTTCTGTTTGTCTCCTAATAGTCCAAGCCTGGACAAGAGATCTCCACTCACTTGACTGCACAGTAAGGTGACTTGCTCTCTCTCCCAAGGAGACAGAAACAGAAAGGGGATTCAAAGTCAAGGCACCCGAGTTAACACTGACCTAATACATGGTATCAATAAGAAAAAATTAAAGGAAAATCAAGTGCAAAAGACCGAGTTTCAAGTCATAAAGGGCTGTTTGAAAAAATTTTTTAAGGGGTAGATTCTGCATGAGTAAGCTATGTGCCGTGGCAGTGCTTCCTGAAGAAATAGAGTGGTTAACCAGAAGTGGTTTTAGGAAAGTTATTTACTAGAGCAGGTTTTAAACAATTTACTTTAGAAACAGATACTTTCTAGAACTCTTATTTACTGTGTTTTAAAATATAGACATTTGAACATTTGATGCCTCTAATTAACCCCAATCTTAAATCTTGGTTTTACCAACCATGGTACTTACGAATCTAATTTCCCAAATGGATACGGAATTACTATATATGAGTCCAAAAAGAAAAGACACAGCTAGGTCATTGCTAAACAGAGGGACAAATGCCAATCGGCCACATGCTGAGTTCAGCTTTTGCCCTTCACTTGGTTCATACCTTGAATCATTTAGAGTATACTACATGCCAGACACTGCTGGTTAATACAACAAACACAAGTTTGGAGAAGATGTGGGCCTTGTCCTCAAGGAGGTCATTCTCTAGGAAGAAGAAAAAATGCATACCACAAAATAAGTGCAATGGGAGAAGAGGATGCATTTCTAAATGGTCCAAAAATGGAGAGAGTGTTGGAGCTGGCTTTTGCAGGGTCAATAGATACTACAAATGTAGAGATGTGGAATTAAGTTTGAGTATTCATTGCTCTCAAAGTCTGACTTGCTGCCGAAGTAGAAACAGATTGAAACCACAGAGTATATTCCTGACGTCTGCTAGTGAAATTCCCAAACCTCCTCAGTCCCCACATTCTCAACCCCAATCCACTCTCCCACCATTGCTAGATTAATTTAGCAGAACGAATCATGTCATTCGTGCAATCAAAGCTTTGCACTGCTTCTATAACACCTACCAAATTCTTCAACCTGTCTTTCAAGGTCTTCCCACAATATAACCCTAAACCCTTCTGGCCTTGTACTCTATAATTCATCCACCCTGTTTCCAGCTCAGCCAGATGGCTCCCTACAGCTGAATAAATTCAAGGGCTGATTATGCTGGGGATTTTCCCCCTGTGCTGTTGAAAACATACCTACTCTTCAAAGTCCATTTTCTAATGGTACTCTTTCCTGATTCCCAAAGAGGTGTGTCCTTTCTCTCTTAAATTCCCAAATTCTGTACCTGTTCCTCTTAAGGCATTTAAATTTACCTGGCATTTTTTTGTCATCCATAGCAGAGATTTCTACCCATAGTAGATTGATATTTATTAATATTGGTTGTTTTAAATCAGTTTTGAGTCCAACAGACTATACTCAGGATTAGGTTTTTGACTGAAGAAATTTAGTTGATTTGAACAAAACTAGACTTACTAGGTATGACTACCTTCTTCTCCAAACTATATACTACCGGTGTATTCTGTTGCACTCAAGAAGATAAGCCTGGGAACATGCTGCCGATTATACAGGAGGAAAGGGGAAGGATGAGGGAAGCAGAAGAAAGCACCACGCTCCTGAGGCAGGAGCTAGGAGCAAAACCACTGAACTTACAGTGAGGTCAGTGAGGGCAAGAGCCTGATATGTTAGCATAAGGTATTTTGGATGTTGATTCATTTTTCTTGTGGAGTAAGAAGGGCTAATAATCAGCTTACCCTCTCAACATAAACCAATTAGTTTCATCTCACCAGGAATCTGAGAACTTGCTGACTCCTGTCCCCACAGTGACTTGTTCTTCCCTTGCCAGTGAAGGTGACCATGACATTGTCTCCTTAGTCCATCAGGCCCCTATTTACCTGTTCCTCTGTTTTCAGATCTCCAAACTCCTCCAAGAAAGCAGTCTCTGAAGGAAACTGTGATGGCTCCAGGAAATTCAGCAAACTGAAGAGCTCCTCCACAGAGTTCTGCAAGGGCGTCCCTGTGAGAAGCACTTTGTGTTCCTGCACAAATTAACAGCACATAAGGAACAGTGTTTGAGCCACCAAACATGTCTGAGTGGAAAAATTAAGCCAGGGTATTCTGTGCTCAATTTGGGGCAATTCTATTTTGCTTTTGTTAAAAGATAAGGTGCCAACATTTCATGAGTACAGTGAACAGACTGATAAGCTTTCCTTTCACATCACTGATTCCAGCAGCGATTTCATGCTAATTAAAGCAACCATTCATTCATTCATTCAATCAATATTATTGAGTGCCGACCCACCACATTCTGGGCATTGTGCCAAGGCAATAATGTTAAAAGGCTATCATCTTTGGTTCCAGATCATTCAAGGGCCTGGAAACAAGCCAAAAATAACTCACATTTCCAGGTCACAGATTTCATGTATTTATTCTCCCGGGTACCCACTTTGGGAATCAATCTGGGGCAAAGGTCAAATTGTTTATCCAGTTCTTAACAAAAACATTTGGTTCCTACACTATCACAGCTATGGAGGGCAAAAAGAAGACCTAGAGTAAACAGACTATGCAGAAGTAAGTGACATGCAGAATGGCTAAAAAATGTCTCCTCGTAGTGAATGGAAGGAACCTGTGTTTACGTAAGGAGATGGCTAACTTAACTCTCACCAAGGCCATGAGTTTTAGTCCCTCCAGAAGTTTGCAGTTCCTATTCTTCAATCTGTGGGCTTCATCAATGATCACACAGCTCCAGTGAATCTTCTTCAGCTCTGGGCAGTCTGCCAGGATCATCTCAAATGTGGTGATGACTACGTGGAACTTGAAGACTCCTGAAAGGGGATTTCCCTGAGGATGACACAACAGAACGCAAAGCTTTAGGCCACAGCTACTGAATCCTGAGGGGTTACCAGCTGGGTCAGAGGAAGCAGTGCCATAAATGCTGGCACCCATGTGAGAAGCCAGTAAGCACTGTTTTCCCTTATTTGAGAAAAGAGAGAATGTAACAATGAACCAGCCATCTAGACAAGAGTGAGCCCTCATTACATCAATGCAACAGAAGCAAGAGAACATGAGTCCTCAGAAGGGTGAGACAGATGAGCTCTACAGAAGGCAGGGCAAGGAAGCTTTTCAGGAAAGCAGATGAAAGTTGATTTACACATTCCTAGCCAGAAGTCGCTCTCAACCATGCACAGAATGAATACCCAAGGAAACCTTCTTTGCTACTTTTCAGATTTAATTAGCTTCACATTGTAACTTGGATTCTAGCACAGATTCAAAGTAATGATCCTGATTCACCTGGGACAAGTGCTACAAGGAAGGACACATCTTTGTCTTTGTGCCATTTTAGTGTTGCCATCACATTTAAAGAGCAGAGCTGTGTGATGTTAGAGCCTATCTTAAATTTCTTTCTTGTGTCTTCCACTGTCTAGAAAACCCCTGGGAGAGCACTGGCTTTCCTCAGATTGGATTCATTTAATTTTCACCTTGCTTAATTATAAAAATCAATACCCAGGACAAGTGTATAAGCATACAAAACAAAGTGATTATACTTAAAAAAAAAAGTTCTGTCGTTTTTAAAAATTTGAATCCTTTATTTTTCCCTGTCAAATCTGTAAATGTCCTCTCCGAACTTCCTGGCTGGGAAGCCATCCTCTGTATACTAATTCTGCTCACTTTCTTCACTGAGCACATAACAATTCAGATAAAAATCTGTACAGGTAAAAGCAACTTCAAGAGCCAATCAAGAAGCCAGGCTTTCAGTGTCCTAAAAAGAGTCTCTGGTATATCTACAGCAGGAAGCATGCCCTACCATTGTGTTTTATCATAAATTAAACTATTTGGGAAGAGAAAGAAATCTGCCTCAATAAACATAAAACTCTAGCAAGTAAATCAACAGTCACCTAAGATGCAGGGCATTAAAACTCCTGAAGACAAATGACCGAAGGGCTGTTGTGAAGTATGACACAAGACTGTCGCTGGGCCCTTGTGATTCACATGAGGCCCACCTGTGCATCTCTGTACACCATTTCGTACTGCTGGATCATCTGCCTGCTGATCTGGCTGCCGTGGTAGACAATGGCGTTCATCTCTGTCCAAGTCCGGAACTCCCGCTCCCAGTTAGTGATGGTGGACAGTGGGGCGATGATGAGGAAAGGGCCGTGGATTCCCCTGAGGAAGATTTCTGAAAGGAATGTGATGGACTGGATGGTTTTCCCCAGGCCCATCTCATCAGCCAGAATACAGTTTTTTCTGCGGTGAGTAAGAAAGACATAACCCTCATCAATACAGGAAAGAGGCAGAGGCTGGTCACATCCAAAAAAAAGCTTCAGAAGCACACTCTGACCCACAAGGCCGTCAGAATCGCCTATTACATTTTCCAGAGATGCACCTGCACTGAGTTGCCATTATTATTATTAGCCACACACTGCCTACTTCCAAACAGGAATTATGGCAACTTGTGAGAAAATACATGAAATAGGCCTGTTTAAGCACAAACTAAAAAATACTGAAAGTTAAAATAACAGCAAGACAATGAAAAAAAATATGCCTCAAACCTAAGCCAATCTCTATACCTGACAAACTTCATGCCAAGGCAAAAATAAAAAGGTAAGTTATGTGATTCTATCATTTGTGTTACCAAAGGAGAAACTTTAATTTGCATAATAATTCCCTATTGCAGTAAAAAATAGAAACATTGGTTTCTTCGGGTGATCTAGAATCAGAGATGGCACAGAACTGTGACACTCGGCGGAGGTGGGGGGTCCCTCCCTTCACGGATGGGCAACCTGAGATCTGAAAAGGGCGAACGAGCTGTGCTCTGGGCTGGGATGTGACCATGGCAGAGACCACAGCAGAACACAGGTGTGCGGAGTCCCGTCTCAGTGTGTTTTCCATGACTACATGCTGTCTTTAAAACCCATATTAGGGGGGATACATTCTCAATCTCCACCCATCTTGGTCAGATTTCATCTCTTTCACCTAGACTCTGATAGGAACTAAAGCACCAAGTCCAAATTCGAGCAGTACAGTACTAGTCGAGAACATCCACAGCTCATGACAAATAGCAGAGCTGGGCTAGAAAGCAGATCCAATTCCCTTTAGAGCCCCCCCCCTTTTTTCTGAAGACTTATAGATAGGAAACAGCTTTTAGGGATCCTTTTGGGTTTTTTTTCATCCTGGTTGAACCTAATCTTTGGGCAAAAAAAGAAAAAAAAAAAGGCAGCGTCAATGATGTTAAACATCATTCCTTTTGGTTGGAGAAACACCTGACGTTAAGAATGAATTCTGTGGCATCTTACTATGCTGATGGACGGTGACTGCAATGGGGTTCGGTGGGGGACTTGATAATAGGGGTGAATGTTGTGACCATGATGTTGCTCATGTGACCTTCATAAGATTGCATATCAGTAATACCTTAATTAAAAAAAAAAGGAATAAAGTCTTAGGTATGCCTAATGCGCAAAGATTACCATGTGGCCCTTGCTCATCACTGCTACTGTTGCTCTAAGCAGGCTAGGGCAACAATCTGCCTCTCAACACAAACACTTGTTTTCACCCATGAAGACAGGACTGGTTCTGGCTCCTCACCTGTTATACCAGTTAAAAAGAAGCCAGTTCATTCCCTCCAGCTGGTACTCCCGGAGCTGATTACTGTTCTTATACTCTCGAGACTTCTCGAGTTTCTGCCAAGAGTCTGAGGCAGGCCGCTCCTAGTGGAGGAAAGCAGAGAGCACAATACATAGAGAATGATGTTTCAGGAGCATAAACACAGAAGAGGACACCGGATAATAACAGGGAAGATGGAAATTCTCAAAACACTGTCCTTCAAAACACTGAAGCCAAACACTGCAGTTTAGCCTCAAACTACAGCTACTATCTTCTGACTAACGTGCGGGCCCTGTATTTTCTAGATTTCACCAGATTAAACTAACAACTCCTCAATAAAATTAGCAAGTAATTAATGAAGAAGAGAAAACAGACTCACCTTGTAAGTGTTCTTTTGTTTTACTTATACCCCTGGATGTTACTTCCATTTATGCGTTAAACTACACTGCATGCCCATATTAGTCAGGTGTTTTGGTTTCTGTCAAAGGCATTTCTTTTTGTTACTTCTCTGTACTTGTGGTACCAGCTCAGGGGACACAGAGTGGGTCACATATTTTGTTGATTAATTTCTATAGTCAATAAGTACATAAGGCAAAAAGCACACAAAATCAAAACTGCAAATTCCTTAAACTCTTCATAATAGCAGCCTTATTACTTTACTTTTCCATAAAAGACAGCAATTTCTAAATACAATCAATCATTCTCTACTGATATGAAATGCCATATATACAATAATATTAAGTTCCAATATATCCACAGAGCTGTATCTAGAGTTTTAATTCTGTTCTCTGGACTATTACTGCAATAAAACCATCATTTTAATTATTTCAATTTTATATCTAGTGGAGAACTGTTTTTCAAAATGTCTTGGCTGTTCTTTTACTTACTACTCTGTATAACTTTAGAATCAGTATGTCAAGTTCTCTTAAAATCCCATTGGAATTAATCTGGGGAAAATTTAAATCTTTACGTGTTTAGACTTCCCATCTAAAATTTTGCTTATTTACATTTTACATTATTCGGACATAGACTTAGTTATTTTGCTTATAGACAAATTGAGCCCCTAAAACAATACTTTAGGGTCTTAAAAGTACAAATTCCTAGTTATGCCTAAAGTTACAAATGAGCATTTGAGACTGTAGTTTTTCTAAATAGCAGTTTAGTCTTTGGTAGTTCTACTTTGGGATAACTACAATAAAGTTTGCACCTGAAATATGTTATTAACTAATACTAAGCTATTTGCCTGTGAAATTTAATAGAACACCCCCAATTATATCACCATATTTGGAGATAAGTGTAAGCTGTCCATGGTCTTTCAGAAAAATACACATTACAACTTACCTACAAAATTACTATGGCTATAGTTAGGCTAAGCCTTTTAGAACAGGACACTACTGAATATAATTACCAGCACATATGTGTAAGTGCTTTTGACAATAAAGAAAAAAATAATTTGTCAAAAAATTTATTTTGAAGAAATAGCTTTTAAGCAAAAATATTCTTCTATAAACTCTCCTGCTCTGTTCCATAAAGAAATGACATTCTTCTTCACTGACAGTAGCCATTCAGACTGGATCCTCAAGGTCCATGCAACTCATTCAATCGGACATTCTCCCCTTCAGTACTAGATACACGGGTATCTATTACTGGAATGTTCCTCATCTCTAGACATATGTGGCTTCCTCTCAGGATTCTAGATGTTGAAGGACAGAATTCCACTGTGGAGTTTTCTTTTGCTGCCTTAGTAGCACTTCAAACATGGAGGCATTGCTCTATAAGCCAGTTACTCCTCTGGATTCTCTCTCTTTGCCCAGTGCTGAAGGTTTTATTTTTCTCTTAATATAATTTATTTTATTATCATTAATCTACAATTACATGTGCAATATTACAGTTATTAAACTACCCCTTCATCAGGTCCCCCCCACCAACCCCATTACAGTCACTGTCCATCAGCGTAGTGAGATGCTATAGAATCACTACTTGTCTTCTCTGAGTTGTACTGCCCTCCCCGTGCCCCCCCAACATTACATCTGCTAATCGTAATGCCCCTTTTTCCCTCTTATCCCTCCCTACCCACCCATTTTCCCCAGTCACTTTCCCTTTGGTAACTATTAGTCCGTTCTTGGGTTCTGTGAGTCTGCTGCTGTTTTGTTCCTTCAGTTTTTTTCTTTGTTCTTATACTCCACATATGAGTGAAATCATTTGATACTTGTCTTTTTCGGCTTGGCTTATTTCACTGAGCATAATACCCTCTAGCTCCATCCGTGTTGTTGCAAATGGTAGGATTTGTTTTCTTCTTATGGCTGAATAATATTCCATTGTGTATGTGTATCACCTCTTCTTTATCCATTCATTTACTGATGGACACTTAGGTTGCTTCCATTTCTTGGCTATTGTAAATAGTGCTGCAATAAACATAGGGGTGCATCTGTCTTTTCAAATTGGGCTGCTGCATTCTTAGGGTAAATTCCTAGGAGTGGAATTCCTGGGTCAAATGGTATTTCTATTTTGAGTTTTTTGAGGAACCTCCATACTGCTTTCCACAATGGTTGAACTAATTTGCAGTCCCACCAGCAGTGTAGGAGGGTTCCCTTTTCTCCACATCCTTGCCAACATTTGTTGTTGTTTGTGTTTTGGACGTTGCCCATCCTCACTGGTGTGAGGTGATATCTCATTGTGGTTTTAATCTGCATTTCTCTGATGATTAGCGATGTGGAGCATCTTTTCATGTGCCTGTTGGCCATCTGAATTTCTTCTTTGGAGAAGTGCCTATTCATGTCCTCTGCCCATTTCTTAATTGGATTATTTGCTTTTTGTTTGTTGAGGTGCATGAGTTCTTTATATATTTTGGATGTCAGCCCCTTATCAGATACGTCATTTATGAATATATTCTCCCATACTGTAGGATGTCTTTTTGTTCTACTGATGGTGTCCTTTGCTGTACAGAAGCTTTTCAGCTTGATATAGTCCCACTTGTTCATTTTTGCTTTTGTTTCCCTTGCCCGGGAGATATGTTCATGAAGAAGTTGCTCATGTTTATGTCCAAGAGATTTTTGCCTATGTTTTTTTCTAAGAGTTTTATGGTTTCATGACTTACATTCAAGTCTTTGATCCACCTTGAGTTTACCTTTGTGTATGGGGCAAGACAGTAGTCCAGTTTCATTCTCTTACATGTAGCTGTCCAGTTTTTCCAACACCAGCTGCTGAAGAGGCTGTCATCTCCCCACTGTATATCCAAGGCACTTTTATCAAATATTAATTGACTGTATATGTTTGGGCTAATGTTTGGATTTTCTGTTCTGTTCCACTGGTCTGTGGGTCTGTTTTTGTGCCAATACCAAATTGTCTTGATTACTGTGGCTTTGTAGTAGAGCTTGAAGTCAGGGAGTGTAATTCCCCCTGTTTTATTCCTCCTTCTCAGGATTGCTTTGGCTCTTCGGGGTCTTTTGTGGTTCCATATGAATTTTAGAATTATCTGTTCCAGTTCATTGAAGAAAGCTGTTGGTAGTTTGATAGGGATTGCATTGAATTTGTAGATTGCTTTAGGTAGTAAAGCCATTTTGACAATATTTATTCTTCCTAGCCAAGAGCATGGGATGCATTTCCATTTGTTAGTGTCCTCTTTAATTTCTCTTAGGATTGTCTTGTAGTTTTCAGAGTACAGGTCTTTCACTTCCTTCGTTAGGTTTATTCCTAGGTATTTTATTCTTTTTGATGCAATTGTGAATGGAATTGTTTTTCTGATTTCTCTTTCTGTTAGTTCATCATTAGTGTATAGGAAAGCAATAGATTTCTGTGTGTTAATTTTGTATCCAACTTTGCTGAATTCAGATATTAGTTCTAGTAGTTTTGGAATGGAATCTTTAGGGTTTTTTATGTACAGTATCATGTCATCTGCAAATAGTGACAATTTGACTTCTTCTTTACCAATCTGGATGCCTTGTATGTCTTTGTTTTGTCTGATTGCTGTGGCTAGGACCTCCAGTACTATGTTGAATAACAGTGGAGAGAGTGGGCATCCCTGTCTTGTTCCCGATCTTAGATGAAAAGCTTTCAGCGTCTCGCCGTTAAGTATGATGTTAGCTGTGGGTTTGTCATATATAGCCTTTATGATGTTGAGGTACTTGCCGTCTATACCCATTTTGTTGAGAGTTTTAATCAGGAATGGATGCTGAATTTTGTCAAATGCTTTTTCAGCATCTATGGAGATGATCATGTGGTTTTTGTTCTTCTTTTTGTTGATGTGGTGGATGATGTGATGGATTTTCAAATGTTGTACCATCTTTGCATCCCTGGGATGAATCCCACTTGATCATGGTGTATGATCCTCTTGATGTATTTTTGAATTCGGTTTGCTAATATTTTGTTGAGTATTTTTGCATCTACGTTCATCAGGAATATTGGTCTGTAATTTTCTTTTTTGGTGAGGTCTTTGCCCGGTTTTGGTATTAGAGTGATGCTGGCTTCATAGAATGAGTTTGGAAGTATTCCCTCCTCTTCTATTTTTTGGAAAACTTTAAGGAGAATCGGTGTTATTTCTTCTCTATATGTCTGGTAGAATTCAGAGGTGAATCCATCAGGCCCAGGGGTTTTGTTCTTGGGTAGTTTTTTGATTACCAATTCGATTTCGTCACTGGTGATTGGTCTGTTTAGTTTTTCTGTTTCTTGCTTGGTCAGTCTTGGAAGGTTGTATTTTTCTAAGAAGTTGTCCATTTCTTCTATGTTTTCCAGCTTGTTAGCATATAGATTCTCATAATATTCTCTTATGATTCTTTGTATTTCTGTGGGGTCCGTCGTGATTTTTCCTTTCTCATTTCTGATTGTGTTTACGTGTGTAGATTCTCTTTTTCTCTTAATGAGTCTGGCTAGGGGTTTATCTATTTTGTTTATTTTTTCAAAGAATGAGCTCTTGGTTTCATTGATTTTTTCTATTGTTTTATTCTTCTCAATTTTATTTATTTCTTCTCTGATCTTTATTATGTCCCTCCTTCTGGTGACTTTGGGCCTCATTTGTTCTTCTTTTTCCAATTTCAGTAATTGTGTCTTTAGACTATTCATTTGGGAATGTTCTTCCTTCTTTAAATAGGCCTGGATTGCAATATACTTTCCTCTTAGAACTGCCTTTGCTGCGTCCCACAGAAGTTGTGGCTTTGTGTTGTTGTTGTCATTAGTCTCCATATATTCTTTGATTTGTTTTGATTTGGTCATTAACCCATTGATGAATTAGGAGAGTGTTGTTAAGTCTCCATGTATTTGTGAGCCTTTTTGATTTCTTTCTAAAATTTATTTCTAGTTTTATACCTTGGTGATCTGAGAAGTTGGTTGGTAGGATTTCAATATTTTTGAAATTACTGAGGTTGTTTTTGTGGCCTAGTATGTGGTCTATTCTGGAAAATGTTCCATGTGCACTTGAGAAGAATGTGTATCCTGTTGCTTTTGGGTGTAGAGCAGTGCTGAAGGTTTTAGTCTAACATCGCCCACTAGCCAGAAATTTCATCCATCTAAGCATAGATCTGAAGTCAGCCAGAAAGAAGTTTCTGGTACCTAGTCAGCTTGGCTCCTAAGTGGTATGGACTATAGGGAACAAGTTAGCCCAGGGTTCCATAATCTTCAGGCTACTTAGTTAAATTCAAAAGAGGAGAACTAATTCTTGGAGGATCCAAGGTGGGTCTCAGTTAATTAAAAGACTGCTTCTCTCTTTGCACATTATTGACAGTCTTATTTCTAGCTTTCTCAAAATTCCCTATTTTACTTATAAGTATACAATTTTTACCAAAAAACTTTAGGTACAGACTGTCCTATTCATTGGACTGGTAAGGTCATCTCTAAACATCAAAGCCCAGAATAAGATCCTATAAAAAAAAAAAAAAAAAGAAAGTATTCAGCTAAAGTACCATTTGGAGCCAGCCCTTTACTAAACATAAAAAGCAGCTTTACTTATATTTTTAACTACCACTCAAATGAAAAATTTGGGGCTTAATATCCCAAAATGTACATTAAATGAGAGAACAACCATATCAGAAACAAAAAGCTGGGTGAAATGATACCACCGTTCACTGAGAGGTGAGGAGGGCAGCAGCCACAAAGAAGCAAGGAACAGTGAAATTGCTTGAGTACACTTGAGAATTCCTGTTCTTGCCAAATACACGTAGTCAGTCTGAGGAAAGAAGTGGGACTCAGGCTGAGTGAGAATCGTGATTACTTCTAGATATGACTTATAATTAGCTACAGAATGAAATTCTCTCACTCTCTGCTCCCACACTGGTTTGTCTCTGCCTGTATCACACATCCCAGTTAGCCTGGCACCAAATCTGTCCATGTACACACACTCTTCCACCAGCCTGTGAGCTCCTGGGGGCAGGGCCTGTCCTCCTTTCTTGTTACACTTCTCACAAGAGTCAAACCTACTGCAGATGCTTAATACATGACTGGCAAACTGAATTGAAAACAGACAATAGTTGTAGGAGAGGGTTCAAAGAGAAAGGCATTAATCAATCATGTAGATAAAACACTCGGTAACTATGTAGGTTTCTAATCACAGTTCTGCATCTAAAGATACCTCTATATACTTTCTGTGCCAAACAAAAACACAAAAACAAAACAAAACACTGCTTTTCCAAGTACTGACAGAGATCTAAGTTCAACGTTGAGGTGTTGTCTTCTGAGTCCTAACTTTCCAGTGATGTAAAAGCAACAAATAATCCTAATAAAGAACTGGATGAGAGTTTTTCATATAAAGTTGGTGACTCTTAAAAAAATAGAAACTTATCATTCCAGTCTATACCCACAATCTTTAACAACTCTGATCCTCTTCAAGTGAGTCACATCTTAACCAGGATCTATCCCAATTCTACCTCCTTTTAATTGTTGACACTCTATTAATGGTTGAGTTTATTCTCTATGGTTCTTGTCCCCACCCCAGCAAAGAACTGAAAGGCAGAAATACAGAAATGAAACAGAGTGAAAGTTTTATTTGAATACACCCCAAGGGAGGAGCAGGCCAGAGTCAAGATAGACAAAGACAGGCTGCTTACTGTGAGGCTTATTTTTACGGGGTTTTTGGCAGGGCAGAGAAGTCCTTGACTATCATCAGCCTTGGAGGCCTGGTCTAATTGGTGAAATGGACACATAGGCTGAGCTGACGGTTACTGGGCTCTTCTGATACTTTATCTGGAGAGCGTTTGGACATTCCAAGTAACTCCCGTCCTTGGGACTTCACCTAATTAACTGTGAGTCTTTTCTGGCTCTGTTTTATCTGGTTAACTCTCTGAGTCCCTTTCAGTGAGCTTTACTGGCTTTATTATCCCTGCACCTGCTTAAGTCTATGTTTCTGCCTAACAACTCTATATACAACTACTTGTCAGATACCCTGGGACATTTCTGAAGTTTGGTGATAATAGTCCAGAATTAGGAAAACAAGCTGATTAAATAAAATTATATTGAAAACCTATCTTCTCTCTGTAAAGTCTCAGGGCTCTATAAATAAGACAGTTCTACCCCTTAAGAATATTTCAGTTGAGAAAAGGTAAAGGATAAAAACAAAAAAAGATCATTGATGGAGCAATAGGTAACAAGAAACAAGGAAGATACCGACAACTAACTGAGCCTCTTTGCCATGCCAGGCATTTCTTACACTTTCTATCTTAACTGACTCCATACAACAGCCACACACCAAGAAATCTAAGCCCACATTTCAAACTTCATGTTACAACAGATGCCAAACAGAGGTACAGATACATTACCATGTGCTTAATTTCAGGGAGAACTTGGAGAGATTCAAATTCTTTTACTTTTGCAGGATCCACATCTTCCTCTAGTTCCCACGTGCTCTCTTCATAGGGCAGTGAGCACCACTTCACCAGGTAATGTGTCACTTCCTGTGGGAAATGCGAGAAATTTAGGTCCTTTCCACTGGATTAAAGGACTCAATCCTACTCTGCCCGACCTCTGAAAACCCACCCTACAACACAGCACATGAATGCCATGAAAACAAAGACCAAATGACAACCAAACAAGCAAAATACGTGGTAGGAAGAGAAGGCACTAGGAGACTCTAAACAGCAAAACACCCACCTCTCCTGTTTCTGCATCCTTGGTGTGGGCCACCTCCAAGATGCGATCGACTTCTACATAGTCTGGGTTGAACAAGTCTTCATCAGGCTAATGTAAACAGAGAAGAAGAGTGAAGAAGTGGCTCCCTTCCCTCAGATACAACATCCAAGTGTTTATCTTTAAGGGACCCTCTACTCTTGGCCCCACCAGGAAACACAGAACCAAAGGCTTAGCTTGAGAAAGAAGTCCCCTCACAGACATTTCTTCACTGTCCCCAAATCCTGCTCTCTATGACTAGGGTCAAAGGAACCAACCACACCTTGCAGGCTGTCCACACCAGCTAAGACTTTCCTCTTGGTCATGACAGCACTATGCAAAGATCAGCAGAGGGATCCTACTTTCTTACTGCCTTTTGCTCTTAAGATGACCCCTGGAAACTCAGAATTAGTGTTTTTCTTAATACCAGCAACAATTAGCTAATTGGAAGGTGGCATGAGTGGAGCTCCTGGCATCCTGCTAACATTGTATTTTCTCATCAAGGTGGTGGTTACACAGGTGTATTTTTCTTACAAAACTTCATTGAGTTGAACCTTTAGGATGTGTTTATCCTTATGTACATTATGCTTCAAAGAAGGTGTACTTATACAAAACAATAGTAAGCAACATTTAGAAATATGTAAGGTATGTCTGAATTACGCTAAGTGTTCTCATTTAAGTCTCAAAACTACTTTATAGAGTAGGTGCAATAATTATTTTACAGGTGAAGAAACTGACTCAGAGAATTTAAATAAGCAATGTGACCAAGGTCACAGACCTGTGTGAACTGGAACGTTACCCAGGATTTTTTACCCAAAAGCCCTCCGGCGGGGCTGCTAGAATGTTCTTACTGCCCCTTTGGCTTGAAGGCATTTTAAGGGCTGTATGGTTTCATCTTCAACTAAATGCAGTAATACTTTTTACAGCATCCTTGGCAAACCCACCCTTAGGTGGGTTCCATTACTCAGCTCCCATTACTCCCATGTTCAGGAATTTACTGCCCTCTAAGACCTGACCCACTGCCTCTTGTCTGCTCTGTGGCAGAAGCATGATTGTTATCATTATTATTACTGAACTGTAGCCTCGTTTCCCTTCTGTAACTGGACTCACTGGTATGAACCGCTTCCTCCAGCACAAGTGACTGAGCTGATTCTCTCCTGTGCTGGCTCTTGAAACAATCTCCTCCCCATCTGGGTTAAATAATCCCAGATGCTCAGCTCTTCTTTGGCTGCCATATTCCCCGACCCCTTAAAGATGCAGAGGGCTACCACTTCCGGAATAGGGACTAAGGGGCAGGCACCATGCTAAGCATTTCTGTGAACTCTGTCATTTAATTCTCGTAGGTATTCTGTAGGTTGACAGTCCCAAGTTCTGCTTTATACAGATAAGGATACTGAGTCTGAAGGAGCTTATGCAAGTGACCCAAGGCCACCTAGCTGTGTGTAGGTGGGGTGGGTGGGGGAGGGGGGAGTTTCCGGCGGGGGTGGGAGCCGAAATTCGCCCTGGTAGTTTGGCTCTGGAGCCGAGGCTCCTGGCACCATGGGGTTGTTTCCACCTTTGCTGACTACCACTCGGCTATGTCTCTGCCCCTTTATCGCAGCTGCTTGCATGTTCTGTAACGGCCCTCGTTGAACCCTGGTGCCCAGATGAACATTAACTCTTAGGAGAGAACAGAGCAAGGCACAGCAGGGCCACCTAGCGGTGCAGTCTAGGACTGGGGCTACTTAGAAGCCACACCCAACTCTCTTGGCTAACAGTGAACTTGTAATTAAATTGGCAGTATCTTTTCTCCCTAGAACTGCTATTCATTTTTCCCACTCCAAAGTTGTGAAGATTTAAAAAATACAACTGTATGGCATGACATTTATTTATTGCCATTATATTTCGTTCATCCTAGCCTGTCCAGGTAAACCTGAATTTTGATTTTGTCATTTATTCTCCCAGTGCTGGATCTGTTTTCGGGAGTCAGGTTTTGGTTAGAAAGACTCCACCCCCGTGGAGTGTGGGAACTCGCAGCCACTCGAGCCTGAGTCTCCTTCACATTTGCCCCCGACTACCTCATAAAACAACTGGTGATGATGGATACAAAGCTCTATTCAAAACTAAGTTATTAGTTCATAAGAGTTTTATTTATCCAAGTTATAACTAAAAATGCTGAATAGGTTAAGACTGAAGACAGCGTTACAGGAACTACTTCCCAATTTCTCCAATCTTCTCAAAAGCCTTTTCTTCCCACAAGAGTAGGAACTTCTGTTACATTGTTTCTAGACACTCCAATGCAGCTTCCACTTTGTTTCAACCAAGGAAAAATCACTCCCTTGGGAATAAATCAGAAAACAGAGACATTGGATTTTATAGGCCATATTAGGCACTTGGACTCCATTCCAAGAAAATAGGAAACTGAAAGGTCTGGAGCCGGAGAACAGCATAAAGTTAAGCCCTCCTCCCTTACCTGGGGACTGCCAAATAATTACTGAGGCCTGAACCCTGCACCTAGCACCAGGGATAGAAATAGGAGCAAATCATGGCTCCTGTCTGTCTCACAGGGCTTAAAATGGAAGAAACAGACATGTAAACAAGTTACTACATGGCAAATACTTGTTAAAATAGAGGTGCGAATAAAATGCTCCAAGAACAGAGGAGAGTGTCCAATGGGGTTTCAAGACGGTCTTTCCAATTCTAGTCGTCACTTTCCTTTCCCCAGTTCCCTTATTAGAGAGTAATGCCATGGAAACAGTTCTCATGGGCTTTAAAACAGAAGAGAGCTAGGGCCAAACGTTAAGGCTAAAGAGGAAGGACCCCACATCAGGACAAGAATGCTTACTGGCATTTTCCTAAAATAATTTTTTGTTACTTGAGGGATAGGAGCACAATGTGAATAATGAATTGGTTAACTATGTGCAGCAATTTACTGTAATTTGATGGTATCTTGAGTGCATGCTTGAGGTCTAGTGCTTGTGATTACATTTTAAGAATTTTATTGTTTCTTTTCCTCAAAAGTTACCTGAATAAAATTGAAAAATTAAATGGTAAAAAAAAAGAAAAATCACCATAATCCCATCAACCAGGGAAAAATGCCAGCATGGTCATGTATATTCAAAACATTTTCCCTGCATTACTATGATGCTTTTCTCGTACACTCCACAAAATGGAACCATCCCACACTATAAAGCCTGACATTTTCAACTAACAACAGTTTATAACACTAAGCTTCTTTCTATGTCATTAATAATTGTTCTCCAATATCGTTTTTACTAGCTTCATAGTTTTTCTACATTCTACGGGATATATCATAATTTAACAAATGTCTATTAATTTAACATTTTGTCTTCAATTATTCACCAATATAAATGACTGTTCAACATAGCTAAATCTTTGCACAAAGACTTGATGGTTTTCTTAAATTATAAAACTAGAATTTCTGGGACAAAGGGTTTGCAAATTTTGAGATGTTTCATGTCTGTTGCCACACCACTCTTTTGACAGGTCATATTAGGTTATGTTCCCACCCAGTGATGTATGAGTGTCTCTACCCTACATCCTCACCAGCAATGGGTAATACTTCTTTTTAAAACCTTTAAATATTGGTAAGTAAAAACTGGAAAATTCCTATTTTAATCTGCATTTCTTTAACTACTAGAGAAATTGAGTACATTTTTTATATGGCTAATGACAAGCATTTCTTATCATTAAAACTATTTGTCTTGCGTGTAAACACAAACAGGAAGATTCCCATACTGGGTATTACCGTATTACTTAATGTATGTATATGTGCAAATATATAATTAAGAAATATGTATGTGCATATAATGTATATGTGCATTTACTTTAAGATTTGTTTGGGGTATTTTCTAATGTATAGACACTAAGACTTGCTTAATGTTCGAACCCATCAATTCTTCTTTTTGCTGTAGGTAGCATACTTAGAAATTCCCAAGTTTATATAAATTTATTTATTTATTAATGTTTTTAGCTTTGTTTTTACTTTTTATATTCAAATTTTAAGTCTTTTTTGGAATTTCCCTTTTGTGGAGAAGGAGTAAGAGGGAATGAAAGAACTGTGTGCACATTTCCCTTGCCCGTCGCTATTTATAGGTATTCTGACCAAGACATACATTCTTACAAGCTGTCAGTTTGTAATAAGGTTTGATCTTCACACCTTAGTGGATAATTTGTTTCCTTTGGCTAAAATCTGGACTAGTTTTACTGCAAATCAGTGCACACTTAGCAACAGATCTGCACAGGACTTCAACTTTAAGAAACATAAACCCAGTATCTAATACTGCAAGAAAAGCAATGGTCAAATTAGTTAGTAAATATTGCTTCACCTCAGTAAAAATGTGCTTCATTTGGGCTTGTTTATTCCTAAATCGCTTGATCTTCTGTGCAATGCGAGGATCCTTTTCAAGCTCTTCCATTGTGGCCCATTTACAGTGTAAGTAGGAACTATCCAAAGACACATAAATTGTGAGACAAGAGTATAACTACCAAATCATTGAGCTGTAAAGTGTTTCAATAAATAGGGTAAACTAACACAGAAGCAGTGGAGTGGTTTGTTGTGAAATTGGTGGAGCTTGGGGTTAGAACAGCCTTACCCTTAAGGGTAAAAGCAGAAAAAAAAACCCAAAACAAAACCAATGCAGCAATTCCAAGCCACTCTGCAGCTTCTACAGAAACCGGCTCAGAGCAGAGGGAGGGCAGGTGCAGGCAGGCTAACATTAGTATATGACAGCAAAAGTGGGCAGGTAGCAGAGAAAGAAGGAAAAATGTGAGAGGGAAAAAAAGTATACGCTATAGGACAGTGGTTTTTCTACCCTGGATGCAAATGAGAATTGCATCGGGAGTTTTTTAAAAACATCAATCCTTGGGACCTACTCCCAGAGCCTGAGACGACTGGTCTTGAGTGGAAGGAACAAGGGCTTCAGTGGTTTTAAAAAGCTCTCCGGGGGACTCCATGTGCAGCCAAAGTTGAGCACATTACTGCCTAAGGTGAACCTGAATCAATCAAGACCTGCAGGTCATGCCTTAGGGGCCATTCTTGGAAAATACAGCAGATAATGTGATCAGGGAAAGTAAATTTTATTCATATAAAATAAAAATACAAATGATACGTTAAACACACGTACAAATTTCTATACTTAACGTAGAATAGCTCCAAGTCGAATGGGGGCTCTCCTGGGTGAACCTGTAACCAACAGCAAGCAGTTAACAGCCCAGATTCCCACAGAGCACCCTATGTACCAAAAGAAAACAGTAAATTGACATTTCTGCCTGGTTTTAGTACAGATTTTGCAAGGAAACTTTCATTTTCTCAGGTCGTTTTCTGACAGCTATTCAGTGGATTTCCTTAAGGCTGAATACACAGCTAGTTGTGAGGTGAAGAAATGATCCTCTGGTGTCCTGCCAACATTCAGGGTGAGCAGCATTCAGCTGATAAACCCCAACTGGCACAGGGCCCTGAGAGCGGTCAGGACCTAAGCCTGCTGTGAAAACGAAAACATATCCCTCTGGCATCCCCCTGACCATCCCCCTGAAACACCAGTGGTGTTCCCTCTCAAAGTAAGGAAGTTCACTTTCATCAATACTTGAAGTAAAGATGAAACTATGCCCTCATCAGTACCAATATACCCTTTCACTCCAGGAATGTTCTCTAAAGGATCCCTACAATGGTCCTGAGTTTTCTAAAGAAAAAAACCCCACATTGTTTTCATTAGGACTCCTTTGCCACCTCTTCTTCTCGGCCCTCTGATGACTTCTAATGGGCCACAGCAACCAAGAGATAAATACCTTTTCCTAGGATCTCAGTGGAGGGAAAAATCAGTTTGGACCATACTCAAATATTTAAGAATTTTATGTTCTAAAATCTGTGGGGGTATAAGTACGTATTGGGCGGCCAGCTAGTGTTCTTGCCAACCTCCCATTCCAGCCAACAGTGACCATCCCAGGTTCTCTAGCCAAAATTCTCTTCACAGAGGGTATAACCTGTGCTAGAGACATGAGCCACTTACCTCTTGGACAGTCTTGGATGCCAGGATCTTCTCAATGATGTTGGCGTCATCTTCTGGAGGCTCCTGGAGACAGAGGTTAAAGAGAATGAAAACTACTGGCACCAGAGAATCCAAGAAACAATCCTGTAAGAAATACTCAGCAGGTACTGCTTCATCCAAAGGTATCAGCCCACAGAGTCAGGAAAGATCGCAAACAGCCTCCTCCTGGGTACAACCCTCTCGCATGAGCTTCTGAGAAGTTACTGTGCTGTTCAGACTCTTTATTTCGGATCAGCCTTTAGCATCAATAAAATTGGTCTTAAGACTTCTCTTCTCTGCCCAAACTGCTTACATGTTGCCATAAAATTTTCAGAAAGGTGTGACATAAAAGAGTTGGGGGTCTTAGAATCAAAAGGTCCCAATTCTAACACCTACTTGCTACTTAGGGCAAGTCAATTAACACCTTTTAGTTCCCAAGTTTATTTAAAAAGGAGTTAAAAATATGTATCGCACTGGGCTACTGGGAGGATAAAATGATACGTGAAAACCTTTTTTGAATAGTAAGTACTCGGAAATGCAAGGTATAATTACTCTCTGCTAAATTGTACCACCTTTCCTCTCTGTACCTGGAAACAGCTTTCTGTTTCGCTGAGCATCCTTTTGACTACAAATCCTGTTTAAAACAAGTTAATTTCTTCCTTCCTACCCTAGATACTCATCACCGTTTCTAGGTACCTAATCTCCATTAAATATCTTTCTACAGAGTATTTGATTAAAAAAAAACCTGCATTAAAAATGACAAATTTAAAAAACAGTGCATTGAGTCGGAACATTCTTTTGTTTAATGCTCTTTTCTTGGATTTTACTGAAGCAGTTTTATTTCAGCGGCTTCACATGCACTATGTGACCTTCCTAGATGTAGTATTTAGTGTAATAAGAGACTTAGAACAGTGTATGAAGAGAACACTCATCATAATAGCCCTCTAAAAAGCTACTTGGGTTCCTGAGCAGAACTTCCTAAAAGGATGACTTACCCTGCATGTCACTAACCTCAGCCTACCCATTCTAGGGCACAACTGTCCCAAAGCCATATCATTTTAGAAAACATATTTTCTAAAATCTTAAATCAAGCTTTTACCAGAAAAGTGATAGTTAAAAAAAAAAAGATGACGAGGGAAGATGGTAGCAAAGAAGTATGGAAATCAGCAGGTGCTGACAGATGCTCCCAAAAGTTGCAAATATTTATTACGTTCCCTAGACACATGGCATTGTGCTAGGTGCCATGCTGAAGTTAATCCGAAATGACAAGAATCTTTTCCCACTGCTCAACAAGAAGACAAGTGAACTATACCTACCATAAAGAGGCAGAAGGGGTGGAAATACAGAATAAGCTGCTGTTTTTCTGCTTAAATATTTGTTTTGCTTGACTTTTAAGCACAAGTAAGGAAAGGAGGAGAAGGCAGTTATTGTTTGTTGCCTGGCTTTTCCCATTATAAGATAAACTTTCTGAGGGCAGGGGGCTTTATTTGTTTTATTCACTGATGTAGCTACAAGCCTTGAAAAGGCCAGTCAACAGTCGGTGATCAATGGTCCTTGAACACTGGGGTTAAGGGCACCAAACTCCTCCCCACTGCCAGACTCAGAAATCCACACACAACTTCTGACTCCCCAGCAACTTAACTAATGGCCTACTGTTGGCCTGAAGCCTTACCAGTAACACAAACAATTGATTAACACATATTTAGAAGGTTTTTGTATTATATACTGTATTCTTACAATAAAACAGAGAAAATGTTTTTTCAAATTGTTGCCAGTCACCACAAAATTTTCCAATATATTTATTGGAAAAATCTGCATGTAAGTGGACCCACACAGTTCAAACCCGTGTTGCTCATGGGTCAACTCTAAGTATTTGTTGAATGCTAAATAATATTAGGAAGAGGAAAAGAGAGAGAGAAGGAAATACATGAGGAAATAAAACACCAAACGCATTGGGGCCATTGACTGCAGACAGTTATTATTCTTAATCTGTCACCTGATTAAAAAGTCTCTCCCTTCTCCATACACTCAGACCTATCTGAAACTGTCAGGATGGCTAACAACAAAGGGCCAAAGCTAGGTGGACTTTCTCTGAGCAGTGAAGATCACTACTCCAGCCTTGTAGCCAAAATATTCTGACTAGAGCAAGTCAGCAGTGAGCTAAGGAATGGGTGCCAGGTTAAGGGAACTAGATTAATGAACTAACTTCCTACTTCATCTCCTTCCTACATTTCTTCCACATTATTTACTGAGTGCCTTTTAAATTTATATTTACAGTCTTCATCACCAAGGGTCTACTAAGCATACTAATATAATATTTTAAAAGTTACTGAGGCATGACATATATAATGTGCAGAGATCTCAAGTGCACACCTGATGAATTTTCACATATGTGCACACACACCTGTATTAACTACTGCCCAGATATATAACATTTCCGACATTCTGAAAGACCCCTGTGCCCCACTGGGTCACAAGTAACCCACCAATCAGACTTTTACCACCATCGATTACAGTTTTGTCTGTTATTAGATTTCATGTAGATGAAATCATAGAGTATGTGGTTCATTCTGTATTACTGTGTAGTATTTTGCTGCATAAATACTATATAAAATTTATTTATCCATTCTACTTCTGAGGAAAGTTAATATAAATCATGTCTTTTGGTGGATAAATACACTCATTTATCTTGGATACATACATAGGAGCAGAATTGCTATGTTATGAGGTGGTTATGTTTAGTTTTAATGGGTATTTTCAATATTTTTTCCAAAGTGACTGTATCAATTTTTACACCTACCCACAATGTATGGCATTCCTACCTGTCTTGATATTGTCAGTCTTTAAAATTTTAGCCATTCTGGTGGAGGTGTAGCATAAAGTGCGGATGCTAAGTACCTTTCCTTATGCTTACTGGACATGTTGATATCCTCTTTGTGAAAGCTCCTATTCAAGTCATTTACCTA
>JAVSCE010019006.1:0-45398 GCA_032199065.1 Smutsia gigantea
TGCATTCAGCAGTAGGTGGAGCTATGGAGTAGCTCCCTTGCCTGGGAATATTTTGCAGTTCTTGGATGTAATATTTATAAATTTCAGTTACATCAAGGTGTTCTTCAACATCTGAGAGAGGAATTTCAAAATCTCATACCGTGATTGTGAAATTGTCTGTTTATCCTTTTAATTCTATTTTTATTTATTACAGTTCGAACTGTTATTAGACATATATACATTGATAATTGTTATGTCTTCCTGATTAAATCTCTTTTCATCATTATGTTGAATTAATGACATACTGACATATGTGTGTGTTTCATTTTATATATATATGTATAAACACATAGTGAAAACACTAATAGGTATTATATTTTTTTGCTTAAACAGCCACACATATTTGAAAGAACTTACAAAAAGTCTTTTCATATTACTATTCCTGATCCTCATAATTTGTTCCTAAAGATCCAGATTTTCTTCTGATATCATTTCCCTTTAGCTAAAAATTTTTCTTTAGTGATTCTTGTATTATAGGTACATCTGTCACGAATTTTCTTAGTTTTCCTTTACCTGAAGATGTCTATTTCAGTCATTCCTGAAAAATATTTTCTCTGGATATAGAATTCTGGGTGGGTCCCCCTTCCTCCTCAGCAGTATCATTCGGCCTCTTTGTTTCTGAAGAGCAGTCACTGTTACTCAGACTGTTGTTCCCCTGTATGTAATATATCATAGTTTTTGACTGTTTTCAAGATTGTTTTTTCTTCATCATTGGTTACCAGCAGCTTGATTATGATGTGTCTAGGTGTAGTTTTCTTTGAATTTATCCTTCCTGAGGTTCACTGAATTTCTTGAATCTGTATATTTATGCAACCAAATTTGGTGAATTTTTCTGTCATTTTGGGCCCCATTTCTCTGTCTTTGTGGGATGCCAATTATACATTTATTAGACCTTTTGACATTGTTCTGTAGGTCCCTAAAGCTCTTTTCATTATTTTCTATATTGTTTTTATTTGTTCTTCAGATTAGATTTCTGTTGATCTGTCTTAAAGTTCACAGCTATTTTCCTGTTGTCCTCATTCCTCTTTAAGTCTGTGTAGTGAATGTTTTGTAGTTATTGTATCTTTCAGTTAGAAAGTTTTCTTTTGACTCTTTTTATACTCTCTCTACTGAGATATCTACCATTTCATTTATTTCATGTGTATTTTTCTTGACTTCTTGGAGTTTAGTTAAAATAACTGCCTTAAGACCCTTATTTGATTATTCCAACATACAGGTATCTTAAAGTTGACATCTATTAACTGTCTTTTCCATTGAGAATGGATACATTTTTCCTGGTTCTTTGCATATCAATTAATTTTTTATTTTATCTTAGAAATTGTGGATGTTACCTTGTATGGTCTCAGTGCTTACATAATCCTCAGAAGAATGCAAATTATTTTGCTTTAGCAAGCAATCAGCCCCGTTAGATGTGGATAGCAGACTCCATCTTGCCTTCTGTTGCTTCAAATGTCAGCTCAGTTTTCAAGCCTTTCCTTCAGGTTCTAGTCAGTCCTGAACATGCGTACTTCAGATACAGAACTGCAGGACCTCTCACTGGCTCTCTCCCCCTCAGGATTCCTACTGCAACCTTTATTCGGCCCAGGCTCCTTCCTAGGTTTCTCTAGGCATGACACACCATGTTTCTGTCAGAATCTTAGTCACTTGGGCTGTCTCACCATGGTTAGTTACCTTTGTGGCAAAACGTGAGAAAGAAAGAGAAAAAAACAGGAAACTCATCCCAATGGCAGTACCTTCTCCCAGTTTTGACTTCCCTGCACATACAGTCTGCCATCTTTTACTTACTCCCAGAGTTCTCGGTGGTTGTATTTTGTGTTTTTTCCAGAGTTTCTAGTTGCTCTCAGCAGAAGAATGGGCTGTGGGGGGCCTCATACTGCCATGCGAGAACCAGAACTCTGTTATTTTCAGGAAGGTGGTTCTTTTCCTGCCCCCTCCTACCCAGTCTGATACAAGGACATCATGTACTATAACACTTCTCTGCCTTTGTTTAATTTGTTCCCTCTGTGGAGCTTCCTCACCTCCTCTACCACCAGAAACGAAATGCATTCTTCACCCAGAAAGAAGTCTGTCTCATTTTGTGAAAGCTTACCCACCTCCCTAACTCATCTTCCCTCCCCTTTCTGTGCATCCAGGGTACTTTATTCATACGGGTAGTGTGACATTTAGGTTTCATTCATTATTTGTTCAAATAGTTATCAAGTACCAGTTTTATACCACTTTACTTGTTTATTCTTACAATTAAAAACAATGAGAACTTAAAAAACAGTAGTGGTTCTTGGGAGGAAGGGGACACTTATGTGTTGGGTTGGGGGTGAGGAACACAGAAGCAGATAGATGCGTAGAGAGGCTTTTTCTAAGAAAATTGAAATTCTTGGAGAAACAGAAAGCTGATTATTGATCAGGGTGAATTTTGTGGTAAGTTTCTTTGTTGGTGTTACAAGGAAAATGATGAAAATGAAACCACTGGAACAAAGATATGTAAATTATGATACAAATAAAACTAATTTTATAGCAATACAGCTTTATCTTTCAATATTCTCGGTGGTTATAACCTGTTTGCTACTTTACATTTTTCACCTTTGAGAGTAGGACTTTAGATTGGAGATATAAGGAGGAAAATGGCTTTTGACCCAGCCCAGGATGTGATACCCATTTATTAAAAGAGAAAATTGTGAGTTTAAATGCTTTATACTGTGGAGGTAGAGGCAATGCATGATATCTGGAAAAATATCTTTAAAGAGTTGGTTAATTAAAATGGGGATTAAATTCAGTACATAGATTGTGCATTTATATTCTTAAAAAATGAGCAGCAGTTTAATAATCAGAATTTCTCTGTGAATGCTATCTAGTAGCTTCTTGCATGTCCAAGATGTCTTTCATGAGTCTTTGGTATTAATTCTCAGTTTTCTTTGTTCTGTGTAGATGTTTCTTTCTCAGCAAAATAGAGGAGAGACTCACTCTCCTTCCACATGATCACAGTGTGAGCATGGATGGAGATGGGGGTCCTGGTGACAGCCTGCACATGGAGGAGCAGGAAGATGGATCCGGGGGGTGAGTGCTGATCCGGGGGGTGAGTGCTGAGCCGGGGGTGAGTGCTTGATCCGGGGGTGAGTGCTCATCCGGGGGTGAGTGCTGATCCGGGGTGAGTGCTGATCAGGGGTGAGTGCTGATCCGGGGTGAGTGCTGATCCGGGGGGGGTGAGTGCTGATCCGGGGGCGGGTTAGTGCTGATCCGGGGGCGGGTGAGTGCTCTTCCAGATGTGCGTGTGTACTTATCCGGGTGTGGGTTTGTGCCAGTGTGGGTGTGTGCTGATCCATGTGTGGGCGTGTGCCAGGTGTGGGTGCTCATCCGCTGTGGGTGCTGGTGCATCTGTGGAGGGAAGATGCCGGTCATCTGGGGAAGCATGTGTAGGAGGGGTAGGGCTGGGCTGCCCCATGTCAGGGTGCTGGACGGGAGAGCGCCCTGGAAGTCCAGAGGGGAGAGTGTGTAGTTGGGCTGAGCGTGCACAGAGCCAGCTGGATTGAAGAAGAGGGAGAGCAGGTGGGCAGCCTGGAGGCCTCTGGTCTGCTTGATGGGTTTAGTAGGAGAGACTGGCCATAATCACAGACAGCAGCAGGGGCATGTCCATCTGCATCCCTCTTCAGGCCCTTCTTCCTCCCCCACTCCCTTCTCTGTTGCTTCTCAATGTCTCCCGTCCCAAGGTCTCCAGCCCTCCCTCCAGAGAGGGTAATGGAAGGGGCTGGCTGCCCATTTCCATAGGGAAGTGATCACCCAACACTATCATCCACCCCATGCCCTCCGCTGACCACTGGGTGCTGTGGACTGTGGGCGGTGAGCTGTAGGCTGTGAGCCATGGACCATGGTCTGTAGGGTATAAACAGTGAGCCATGGGCTGTGGACTATAGGCCATGAACCAGGGTCTATGGCTGTGGGCTATGAGCAGTAGACAATGGGTCATGGCTGTGGACCGTGAGCTGTGGGCTCTGGGATACAGGTTGTGAGCCAGGGGCTATGGCTGTGGGCTGGGAGCGTTGGCCGTGAGCTTGGGCTGGGAGCTGTGGGCTGTGATCCGTGGGATTGTGGGCCCTGGGTCCTGGGCTGTGGGCTATGAGCTGTGGACCCTGGGCTGTGGGTTGCGGATGTGGACTGTGAGCTGTGGGCAGCGAGCTATGGATTCCGGCTTGTGGGCTCTGTGCTGAGTGCCTGTCTCTCTGCCTCTAGCCAGCCCCCAGCCTCCCCCAGCACACAGGAAGCCATTCAGGGAATGCTGTCTATGGCCAACCTGCAGGCCTCTGACTCCTGCCTGCAGACCTCATGGGGCACTGGCCAGGCGAGGGGCAGCTCGGCGGTGGCCCACAGCGCCCGGAAGAATGGGGGTAGTGGTAGGAGTGCAGGCAAGCGGCTGTTGAAGAGGGCGGCTAAGAACAGTGTGGACCTGGATGATTACGAAGAAGAGCAGGACCACCTGGACGCCTGCTTCAAGGACTCGGACTATGGTGAGCGCCCGTGGGCTGCCGCCCTGCATGGAGTTGGGGCCCCTCCTGGGAGCTGGGGGCCGGCCCCTGTCCTTGGTTCACAGACCTTCCAGTGCGCCCTCGGGGGCCCCGCCACCACCACCATGGCCACCTGAGGATGCGTCCTGGAGATTTCTCCTATCTGGAGGTGTCATGTGAACAGTCACACAGAACGTGGTCCTCTGTGGGTGACTCCTCTGTCAGCATGCTTTTCTGGGCTCGTCCACAGTGCAGCATGTGTCAGCCCGTAATTCCTCTCAGTGGCAGAATCGCAGTCCACAGTGTGGACACCACGTCTCTGTCATCTCCTCATGGGTGCTTGGGTGGCTCCCACCTGTGGTGACCATGAGCCGTGCCGCTGTGAACGTAGGGGTGCAGGCTTTTGTGTGGCCTGCGTCCGCGGTGTCCTCGGGTACACACTTGGGAGGTGCATTGCCGGCTGGAATGTCGCTGCCTCGTTTGCCTTCCGAGGACCCTGTTGACCTCCCTCCACGTGGCTGCATCCTGTCACACAGGCCGTGAGACCGTGTCTACCCTGTTTGTCTCCATGGATGGGGAAGGGGAGACCCAAAGTGGCTCTGTGGCCTGCATCCGAGGTGGGCGTGGGTTTGGGCCAGACCAGGACTGTGGCTTCTGCCCGGGGGCATGGCCACCACAGAGCCCCTCCAGGCCCTGCACTCTGGGCCCTGGGTGGCCCTGAGGAGGGGATCCAGGAGCGAGGAGCTGCCTTTGTGCCTTGGCCTACTGCCTGGGGATGTCCCGGCTCCCTGGGGTGCAGCGTGCTGGCACAGGCCCACCATTCCCCAGGGCCCAGGCACAGGGGCGTGCGGAGCAGGGTTTGCCTTCAGTGCAGTCCTGACGTCCACGGTTGTGTGTCGTGCTGTCCCTGCAGAGCCCTCCCACAGTGAGGTTGGCCCTGCCCCTCTGGTGGGTACTCTCAGCCTCGCTGTGGGGCCTGCTTTGGTCTCAAGGCAGACTGGCAGTGAGCAAGTCCTATTTTCTGGGCTGCGTTGGGGGACGGATCAATTCCTGGGGCTTCAGGCCCCACAGGCCCTGGTGGTTGAAGGGCATAGGTGCACCCCCAAGGCTGTGTGTGGGGCTCCCTCCTCCAGAGACACACTGAGGGGGCCCTGGGGACACTCTGGGCCACCCAGCTCTGTGGACATGGGATGTTACCTTCTCCAATGGCAGTGGAGGTGGGGCTGTGGCTAGGCCAGGTGGGCCTGCTGTTCTGGTGCCCGTGGCCCTGCTCCCAGCCTCCTTTCAGGTGGGTCCCTGCCCTTTTCTGGACCTCAGGGGTCGTGCGCTGCTTGGTTTCTGGCGCTGCAGGGACAGCAGCTGTGCCGGGAGAGTAGAGCTCTGCAGCCTGAGGGTGGCCCAGGACTCGGGCACAGGGCCCGCGGCGCCCACCCTTCTGGCTGCCTCAGTGGCTCAGCCCTTCTCGCCTTGCCCGCTAGTTTACCCCTCCCTGGAGTCAGATGAGGACAGCCCTGTCTTCAAGTCCCGGTCCAAGAAGAGGAAAGGCTCAGACGATGCTCCCTACAGCCCAACAGGTACTGCTGGGAGCTGCGCGGGCTCCGTCCCCATCCCCCATCCCTGCCCCTCCAGCGCGTCTTGCTAGTTGCCTGCCTGTGGGAGCCTGCGGGGTTCCACTTCCCTCCTCTGTGCAGTGTGTAGCCCGCCTGAGGGTCGCAGCGCCTGTGAGCGGGCTGGCTCTGCCTAGTTCCCCTCCTAGTCAGTCCTGGGGCCCCTTTCCCCAGCCCCCATCACAGAGGCTGGCGGGTGGGGCCTTCCATGTGACGCCCCTGCCCAGTCCCTCCCATCTTGCTGCTTTGGGGACCCCTTAAGGTTCATGCTTTCATGTCTTCCAAACTTAGAGGGAGGGACAGGCTGGGCTGGGGGCACACTAGAGGGCGCATAGGCGGTGGGTGGCTGCTCAGGGTGGGTCGACCTTCTCTCCTGCAGCGAGGGTTGGTCCGTCGGTGCCACGGCAGGATAGGCCTGTGCGGGAAGGGACCAGAGTGGCTTCCATTGAGACTGGGCTGGCAGCTGCTGCAGCCAAGCTGTCCCAGCAGGTGAGGAAAGTCTCCCACGTGGGTCTAGGTGGCACATCCCACTGTGTACAGACACTCCCCCAAGGCTGGAAGCTGTCACAGGCTTGCAGTCATTTGAGTATCACTGACCCTTTCCTCCGGGCCCTGAGTCTCTGTGAGTGGGGGCTGGGGAAGCCTGGAACTGGTGGCAAGAGTCCCACAGGGCAGCTCAGAGCAGGGTTGAGGGGCAGAGGAGCCCTCCCCTAGGGAACTCAGAGAGGGGCGACAGCCTGTTCGTCCCTGTGACAAGGTATGGTGGCCCCTCCACAGCCTCAGGGCTGCCCTGGGGCTCATGGTGCCAGAAGGGAGGCTTGGGCGGGGGCCCGGCCCTGCTGGGTAACATACCCCCATGCTTTGTTCAAAGGAGGAGCAGAAAAGCCGGAAGAAAAAGAACACCAAAAGAAAGCCAGCTTCCAACACCCCTGACCCCTCGGCCTCTGCCAGCACCGTCTTGGCCTCCACCCCACCAGCCTCCACCCCCCCAGCCTCCACCAGCACGGCCAGCAGCCAGGCCTCGCAGGAGGGCAGCTCTCCTGAGCCCCCGCCTGAGCCGCACAGCAGCAGCCTGGCTGACCACGAGTACACCTCGGCCGGTGCCTTTCCTGGAGCCCAGGCCAGCCGCACCGCTCAGCCCATGGCCCCCGGGGTCTTCCTCACACAGAGACGGCCCTCCACATCGTCCCCCAACACCACTGCTGCCAAAGGTACCACCCTGGCGGCCCTAAGTGGCCTAGGCTCGCAGGCCACTGCAGATGCCAGCAGGCTTGCATCCCGCCGCAGTGCAAGTGTGCAGCCATGCACCCATACTCACGCAGCCGGTGTGTCCGAGAACAGTCCCTTTCAAGAATGAGAGCTAGGGGGGCCCTGCTGGGAGTCGGGGTGTGGCCAGCAGTTATCTGTCAGGGGCCCAGGGTGACCCAGGCTCCTCTGTGTGAATGGGGGTGGGGCTACTGGCAGGCTTCCAAGGCACCTGCACTGTCCCTTCCGGTCACTGCACCCTGGCCACGGACATGGAGAGTGTGGCTCCTGCTGCCAGGAGGTGGGGCAGGGCCCTTCCTTCATCGTGGTACGGGTCCCTGTCCCCAGCCCTGGTCATGCAGCTGGGCACTTTGTCCATGCTTGGTGACTTGGGCACCCAGGCAGGCAGGCCCATTTTGGAGAAGGAGGGCTGCAGATCCCGCCCGCCTAAGCACTGCCCCCTTGCGCTGTCTCATCTGCTTTTCTGTTGTCTCCCTCCCACCCTCAGGAAAACGTACGAGAAAGGGCATGGCCACTGCCAAGCAGAGGCTTGGGAAAATTTTGAAAATTCATCGGAATGGAAAACTGCTCCTTTAAAGTTTGGAAAGCCAGGATCCTTCCGCTCCGCTCAGGACCCCTGGAGCCCCGCTAGAGCATCAGCCCCCAGGAGGGTGACCATGCTGCCTCAGCCCCAGAGAGGGCCTGGCCTCCTCCTGGCCACCACTCCCCAAACATAAGCATCTGTTGCTTCAGCAGGTGGAGCTCAAGATACCGACAGATGTCCTTTCTCAAGTTGCTTAGAGTGACCAATTCCCGAAACAGCCCTGCCAGCCCGAGGACCATTCCAGTTTCAGGACAGCCTCTAGGCACCTGTTGGCATGGGTGTGACTGCAGGGCCTGTGCAGCTCTGCTGGGAGCACGAGTCCTTCAAGGAAGAAGGAGTGAGCCAATGCTCACCCGGCCCAAGTCTGAGCTGGCCACAGGCTGGTAGCCTCCTGAGGCTTAAAAACAGGCAAAGAACACTAGAGAGGAAAAGGAGGAGAAAGTGGTGTGTTGTGCACCCCCCTTCTCTTCCCAAGTGATTCTCAGACAAGTCCAGAGAGCGTTCAGCCTGGCCAGAAGAGGGGCCTCCATGCTCCTTGGCCGGCAGGTGGCGGGGCAGATGGTGGGTGTCACGCCCTGAATACCCAGGGCATTTCTCGGGGACATAGGCTAGCAGCAGGGTCACTGTGTTAGTGGGCAGGGGAGCTTTTGTGGGGTCCCAGGGAAGGGCTTTGCCCAACCAGAACAGGGGGCCCAGGCGGCCCAGGTCAAGCCACTTGGGTGGGCCCCATCCAGCCTGACTGCCTACACTCCGAGGAGCACTTCTCAGCCAAGGCACCCGATGGGGCAGAAGGTGGCTGGTCGCCCGAGGATGCCGTGGCTGGCCACTTCCATCCTGTCACCTGTCGGCGTTTGGTGTCGAGAGCGTGGGAGGATCCTGGACCATGTGTCCACCCGTTGACACGGAGGGGCTGGATTTGTTTCTCAGGCAATCCTGTATTTTAATTTTAGATGTATTTCCTGAAGCATATTTTTCATAGAATGTAGCATGTAAATAGCTTTTTAAATAACTTCTTTTTTATAAGAGTAAGAGTATCTTTAGGAATTTCTTTCTATAGGGTCCTTCATTAACATTTATACGAGTTTTTTGCCGAGTATGATGAACAGTTGGGTTTCGATGCTTTTCCTTTCCTTTCTTTCTTGTTCCTGTTACTATTATTATTTTTTCTTTTAGGAACTAAGGTATTGCCTGAAAAACAAGTGATGTCTGTGCAGCCTTATATCTGTCTTTACAGAAGCAAACAGTACACACGAGACCTATTTCAGACATGATTGGAGAGGAATCTTCAACTTGAATACCAGCTCTTTCTTTCCCTCTTGTTGACAAAGGGGTGGGGATGTGGTTCTTTTACTAGCACCTTGTGAAGTGTTTCTGTGTTTTGTGATGCTGTAATTTATTAATGTTTGTAGCTTTTTATATTTGTACATTTCTTATGAGCTTTGTTTATACGCCCATCCCTGGGTGTTCTGTCCATGAGGAGCAGCAGCTCCACGCCGGCCCTGCGCACCTGCTCATCCTGATGGGGTGGCAGCCCGGCCGGAGGCTGGGGACAAGGTTGCCACCCCACTCTTCCCGCCCCTGGCCTTCGGAAGGTTTTCTTTCCCGTCCTTGTCGAACATTTATATAATCTGACCCAGCCATCAAGCTGTTCTCTCTCTGTTTTATTTTAAAAATTTTATTATTATTATTTGGCAACATGTACATTTCTAACAAAGTTTATTGTGGCTATTAAAGTGTTTTATTTCCAATTCATATTACTCTTGTATCGAGTCCATGAGGTCTAAGGCAACTTAGATCAAAGTTTTAAAAGAGTAAAACTATTTCAGGTTTTGTACAGAACCATGTCTGTGTCATTTCTGCTAACTCACGGTCATCCACTTGGCGGTAGGGTTCCTGACATCTGGGGGGTTGGTGGTCTGGGCTAGGGGGCAGGCCTTGTCACACTCTGAGGGCTGGGTGGCAGGGTAGGCAGCTGGCATTCCCTGTGGAAAGCCCTCTGATTGCCCACAGGGCACATGCACTGCCCTGACCCTGAAGCCCAGCAGCCCGGCTGGCCTGCAGGAGTGGGCAGCCTTCTAGACCCCAGCTGTACTAGCCCCAGTCTCCAGCATCCTTGGGAGCCTAGAGAGCTTCTTCAGTTCACAGGTGTGCAGCTTAGCAGAGCCCAGTGAGCACGGGGCTGGTATCCAGAGGCAAACAAAATAAGGACCCCTAGCAGATACACAGGCTGGGCACAGAGAGGGAAGATTAGGGTGACCTCAGAAAGACCTGGCTATACAAGGACAGTGCCTATGCCTCTCCAGGGGGGCTCCTGCTGCAGGTGGTGGGGCCTGGACTTGTGAGTGGGTGAGTCCAAGCACCCACTTCCCAGATGAGGTGGTGTGGATGGGGAACTTGGTTCCAAGACAGGCTTGCAGGTATCAGAGCCAGGACTGGACCCACCTGTCAACCTCCTGAGCAAGCCAGGAGCCCCACTGGGCCACCTGTGCCCACACAGCAGAGAGAGATTGCCAGAGGGCAGTGAGGTGTCAGGCTGAGGGACCGTACCTGGCCCTGGGCTGCTCTGTGAAGCCCTCCCAGCCCGGCTCTAGACTCCCACCATACGCAGGCTGGCTGGCCCTGAGGCGGGACCCTGAAGCCCGGGCTGTCTGACTGCTCCTTGGGTCGCCTCCACCCAGAGTGGCTGTCAGGACTGGGCCTTCACAGGGCCATCCAAGAGCTGGGGTCCGGTGGGGAGGGGCTCCCAGAGGCCACCTAGTATCCTCCCCACATTCGGCATCCTACCCGTGTAATCCTGGTGCCTTGGCTGAGCCCTGGAAGCTCATCCCTGCCAGGAATATCTGTGCATAGACCCAGGACGTGCATCTCGGTGTGCCTGCCATGGGTGGGGAGGGGCCCAGGTCCCCCCAAGCTTGGCACTTTTCTGTGGGGAGTTAACAACCCTTGAGATCCAGAGCCCTCCCAACTGTGGCCTCTTCTTCACAGGGCAGCTGGGGGCCTGCTCTGGGGGTCCTGAGAGTCTGTCCATAGAGGCTCCACAGGGCATCTCTCAGTCTCCACCACCCTTTCTCATCCCAGGTGAATGCTCCCCCCAACACCGGGCTCCCCTCTCCCCATGTCCTCCCTTGGGGATCCCCTCTCCCCACTTTCCAGCCTCTCCCTCCCCCGGGTGTCCTCCCCACCCCAAGGCTCCCCCACCCCTGGGGATGCATCCTCCCCTCTGAGGCTTCCCTCCCTGCTTGGGTTCACCCCCTACTCCCCTCCGCAGGGGATCCCCCTCCTCTGGGCTCTCCCTCCCCCAGGGCTCCCCACTATGCCTGTGGGGGCACCCAGCCTTGGGGTGGCTCCAGGCAGTCCCCAAGCTGTAGGAAACGGTCCCCTTGGTGCCAGGGGAAATACTGAGCCTGAGCACCAGGGGGCAGGGGAGGGCCAGGGATGGGTCCATGGCCAGAGCAGCAGGCCAGGGTCCATGCCCAGTTCCACCCGGAGGGAACACTGGGCCTCAGGGCCAATGGACCTCAAGCAGCAAAGAGGGGTGGGTGCTGTGAGTGCACAGAAGGAAGTGATGATAATCGGGTCAGCTTTGCCCTCCCACCAAGCACCCCTGCACCCAGCCCCACCATCCTAGGACTGTTCTGTCCTACCAATGGGGAAACTGAGGCCTGGGGTCCCAGCCAGTGGAGCTGGAAAGAGCACACTCCAGGGCCTTGGACTTGTGAGAGACAACCCTCTGCCCTTGGGCCAGAAGGGCAGCTCCCTCCGGGAGGGCCTGGGGTCCAGGGCAGAGGCCAGGGAGGGTAGAGGTGGGCACAGGACCAGGGTCACCTCTGAGGATGTTGGGGCTGCACAGGGGCGTGTGTACAGGGTGGTGAGGCTATACTGGGGCTGGGGGAGGAACAGGCAAGGTGGGGGAAGAGCGAGGATATAGGGATGGTGGGGCAGGGGGGCATGCAGTGGCAAGTGGGCAGGGGGAAGCTGGTATGGGAAGGGGGCACAAAGGGAGCTGTCAGGGCAGCGGGGACAGCCGCTCCTGGCACTTGGAGTTTACCAGGAGGCCCCTGTGCCCTCTGCCTGCTGGGCCTCCATCAGGCGGTCCCCGGCTTCCCGGGCAGCACACAGCGCCCCCCCGCACCTGCCCTGGGCCTCCCACCCTGCCTCAGGCACAGCCCTGAGCAAGGAGCCCCTCTGCAGACGGGGACAGCAAGGCAGGTCTTGTGCAGACACATGGCTGCAGGGGTCTCTGCCCTGCCATCCACAGTGATGAGAGGCTGGGTGGAGATGTGAAGGAGATGCTGCTCCTGTAAAACTCCAGGCCATGCCCCAGACAGAAACTTCCAGGCCAGCAGTACATAAGGCTCCTAACAGAGGCCCGAGACCCCAGGGCTAAACCCAGGGGGCTCCGCACAGCCATGGCGCTGCCGTGGCGGCTGCACCTCTCCACTGCTTACTGTCTGCTGGGCGGGGAGCTTGGGGCTTTCTCATGGCCGGTGGCTTACCATCTCCCCTGCCCCTGGGCTTGCAGAGAAGAGGCCTAGACTGTGTGGCTGGGATGAACCTGAGGAGGTGGTCTGTGAACAGAAAGCCTAAGGGAAAAGTGTTGGGGCTGAGGGAACAGCCCGTGCAAAGCCCTGGGGCAGGAGCAAACTCCCTGAGGAGCCGTGGGGCCCTCTGCAGGGGGAGCAAGGGGTGGAGGGCTCAGCAGGCCCAGGCGCCCCGCGGGCCTTGTTCCAGCTGCTTCTGCCCGTGCGAGTAGCTGAATGGCGGGCCTGAGGAGCCGGCCTGGTGTGGGGCCCGGAGGACGGCCTCAGTAATGGTCCCACCCTGCACAGAAGTGCCGCGGGGCTGGTTCTTCCCCAGGCCCTCAGCCGGTGCTCCCCACCCCACCTCCCGACCTCCCGCCCCTAGAGCCTGTTTGCTGTGTGACCTTGGGCCGGTAACTTCCCCTCTCTGGGCTGGAGGGGCAGCTGCAGCTGGAGCTATGTGGGGAGGGCCTCACATCCTCCCTGCCTCGGCCCGCCATAGGAGGTAGCAGGACACAGCACGGGCTTTGGCGGTCAGGCTGGCCGGAGGACGCTGCAGCGACAGGCCCGGCTGGGCGCGTGTGACCGGGCAGCGGGTGTGTCAGTGCTCAGTCACATGTTCCCTCATTGCTGGCTGCAGCCTCCTGCTCTATCTTGGAGCAGATACCTACTTTTCATAACTCACAGTTTCACATCCCCAGGGCCTCATGGATGGAGGGACGCTGGGTGGGGCGGCCAGGCTGTCGGGGGGCCTGACAAATGGCCTCCCTCCTCAGCTGCCCTCCTTTCCCAGGCTGAGCCCTGCTGGCCACCTCATCCAAACATCCCCGGGGATGCCACCTCGGCAGAAAAATGATGCTGTTCCATTAACATCTGACACGGATTTGCAGGCCTCAAACAGACGAGCGTGCATGTAAACACCCGGCCTGGCTGGGCCCTCGCCCGGCTCAGAGTGGGATCCTCGTAATTAATTGTCTGCTCGCTGGCCCGCCGGCCTGGCCCTTGCTCCAGCCAGTATTATTTCAAGATTGCGATTCCTCCTGGCCCCCCGCAGACAGCGTTTACCAAACAGTGGATGTACAGAGCTTTGAGGAAGGAGCAGAGGCAGGGTCCTGCTCTGAGGGCCTCAGCCTCCTTCCTGTAGGACAGAGCCATCACAGGGGCCCATGTGGCCAGCGCTCACACCACCAACCTGCTGTCTCTGGTTGCCAAGCCTGGAGCAGGTCAGGTACCGAGAGAGCCGGACCCACAGGGCCCAAGGGGTCTGCACACCCCTGGCACGAGCACAGTGTGGCTGGCCTGCGGCTTGTTTCCGTGCTTGCTGGCTGATTTAGTGTGATAGGCTGCTTCCATGTTGTTACAACATATGTCCTTTCTGAAGAGGAAGGATTTGTTCTAGAATGTTTTCTAGAATCAGTGATACCTCATGTGTGTGTGTGCACCAAAAATACCCTCCCTGCTTGTGAGAAGGACAGCTTATGCCCTTCCCTTGGGTGGGGCAGGCTTTGACGTGTTATTGTCCTACACGCATGTTTCCTTCCTTTCTTCGTTTTCGGGTTCATTTCTTTAGAGTTTAGCAAAACTGCCTGCTTTGTCTGCGGTGGGCCTCTGGAGAGCTATAACACAGGACAGCCATCTCACCTGCGGGTCAGAGGGGATCACAGTGATAGAGCAGTGCCAGCTCACGGTGTGTCCTGGGATTGGCGCCAGAAAAACCTGGGAGAACACATCGCCCTTCGGCCTTGCCCTTCCCTCATATGCCAACGGCTTGGTCCCCTGGTGCACGCTGGGAGCCGAGCCCTGCATTCACTCTCATAGCACATGGCTATTGGGTGCCTCTTGTTACGTAAGCCCCGCTGATTCGTCGAGGTCTCACTGCTCCTCCAGGGGTGCCCAGGGGCCGGGTGGGCATGCTTCTGGGGGAGGGGGGCTATGTGGGATGGAGGCAGATGTGGCAGGATGCGTCCTGGAGAATTTTCCCTCTCGGTTTTCCCATTCTGGAATCGGGACCATATTGTTCTCAGGACAGCGGCTTTAGGACCTTTCCCATCTGTCACCCTCCCTGCGTTCCCTCTTTTGGCTGCTACCTGTGGAGCAATTCCCAAGCTGGGCACTGCTCAATGGGGGAGGAAGCACTCCTTTTCACGCCCCTCTCCCTTCCCGAAGGCACACATGCTCTGGGCTTGTGCCTAGCCCCAGGGGGCCCCAAGGCAGCCCCTCAACCCTCTGTCCCTTAGGCCTTAGGGTCCTTCTCTCTGTCCTCTCCCCCCACACCCCTAGACCGGGTTGGTTTGGGTTTGTCAGCTCTCAGCCACCTGCTGGTCCCACCTCGGCACTCCCTATGCCAGCCCCACCTGTCCTGAGCCCCTCCTCTGACCCCACCTCTCCAGGGCCCTCTATGCCAGCCCACCCTGTCTCTGTCACTCTGGTTGCCTTCTTCACTCTCCCCAGGTTCAACCCCAGACGCATTTCCTCTGGTCACTGTGCAGCAAAGCCTCCTTGTGGCTCCCTGCTGACTGCCTAGAGACCCCCACATTTGAGACCACCCAAGATCATGAGTCAATGCCTGCAGCTCCAGCAGGACACTCTCTGGTGGTCAGACAGGTAGGCCTGGCCTGTTTCACTCCTGGGGGCAGTCTCCAGCCCCTGCCCCACACTGGGTGCTGGGGCCACAGGGAGCCCCCAGCACGGCAGGCAAGGCCACCAGTGGCCTGCCACAGGAGAGCACTGTGGGCTGGAGGACCAGGGAAGCCAGAGGAGGGAGGTGGGGGAGCTCCAGGTATAGGGGGAGGCTGGGCTCTTGGGGCTGCACAGGCAGGAGGTAGGAGTGGGGGACGATGTGCTGAGCCTTGCCCTGCAGGAGTAGATTAGGACAGACAGCATCCTGTCAGGGGTGGCCCTTCTGGGGCCTGGGGTTATCATTGCTTCCTCTTGTGAGGGCCTGATGATTCATGACCGGAGAGCTGACAGGCAGCTGGTCAGGGGCATGGCTAGGCCAGCACGGAGGGGGCCAGCCATTGCTTTCATGGTGGACTAGGCTGACCTGTCCAGGTAGGCTTGGGATTCCTGGAAGCCCAGATGTCAGAGTGCAAGATGCCAGAAACCCCTGCCTCAAGCCCAAGCCCATTCCAAACAATGACTTCTGGCTCTGACCCCGCAGGCCCCTGGTGGGGAGCTCATGTCCTCCCCAGTGCTCTATCTCACCCCAAACTTGGCTGGCCTCAGAGAGCTGGAACTTGCCTTCCTGGGTGGTTCTGAGGGGCTCTGAGCTCTCTGGGGCTTGTAGCATTTGTCTCGTCCTCCAACCCCTGGCAGACCAGTGAGCAACTGATGCCAAGTGACACAAGTGATGTGGGTGTCCTCAGAAGCCCACCTAAAACCATGGCTCAGGCTTGTGGGGAAGACAGAATATGCCCAGCAGGCAAGTCCCATGGGACCCCAAGTAAGGGGGCATTGTGATTTGAGCAGATGGCTGTGTTGGTAGATCCCCCTGGAAGCAGGGTGGGGAACAGACACTTGGGGCTGGGAGTAGGCAAAGGGACCTGGAAGAAAGGAGGTGGCCATGAGGCCGGAGCCAGGACCAGACCAGGATGGACTGGAGAGCCCCTTGGCCCTCCCACACTGAGGCAAACTGCCAAGCTAAGAGAGATGGAGTTAACTGAGAGACAGACCTCCCACACCCCAGAACTGGGCCATTCAGTAGAATTGTTTGCAGACATGGAAATGTTAATAGAATGTAAATGAGAAGTTGAAATGTGGCTGGTATGACTGAGTTCTGAGTTCTCAGTTTTATTTAATTTTGATTATTTTAAGTTTAAATTTAAATACTCATATGAAAAAAAATCAGTGAAGTAGAAAATAGAAAAACAATAGAGAAAAATCAGTGCACCAAGAAAACTGGCTCTTTGAAAACACAAGTAACATTGAAAAACCTCTAGCTAGACAAAGGAAAAAAGTGGACAAGATGCAAATTCTCATTATCACAAATGGGACAGTGGTTATTACCTCAGATCCTGCAGACACTAAAAGAATTACAAAAAATATCGTGATCAATTTTATGCAAATAAGTTTGACAAATTAGATAACATGGACAGATTCCCTGAAAGACAAAAATAACCAAAACTGGTGCAAGAAGAAATAGAAAATCTGATTACCTCTCAGTGTATAAAGAAGTTTGAATTCATAATTAAAAAGCATTCCCCCACTAAAAAATTCCAGGCTTAGATGTCTTTACTGGTGAATACTGGTGAATTTTAGCAAACATTTTATAAAGATATAATTTATAAAATTTTGGAAAATAGAGGATGAAGCAATACTTCTTAACTTATTGTGTGAGGTCAGCATTACACTTATATCCAAACTAGAGACATTACAAAGAAATTACAAAGAAAACTGTAAATCTATAAGCCTTGTAAATACAAATGTAAGATTCTTCATAAAATATTAGCAATCAAATCAAGCAATATAAAAGATCATCATTTTTAGGTGGAGTTTATCTCAGGAAGGCAAGTTCTTAAATCAATTAATTGAATTCATTATAGTAAGAGAATAAAGAAAACCATATCTATGATCATTTCAACAGACTTAAACTGGATAAAATTGAGCACCAATTCAAGGCAAAAGCTTTCAGGAAACTGTAAATAGAAGGGATTGTCCTCAACCGGATAAAAGACATCTATTTATGGTGAGAAGACTGGATGCTTTCCCCCAAAACAGAATTGAGGTAAGGATACCCACTTCCAGTCATAGGGTACTTAGCCAGTGCAATAAAGCAAGAAAGAGAAATAAAAGGCTTATAGATTAAATGGCACTTACAAATGGAATTATTGTGTACATAGAAATTCCTAAGGAATCTACAAAAAAGCTACTGAAACCCATCTGAGCAAAGACCTGGAGTATAAATCAATTTTATGTGTAGTGCTCAGAGAAGAGAAAGAGGAAAAAATGGTAAGATGGGACATATTGTCAAAGGCCAGTTTATCAAGGTCTGAGGATAAAACAGCAGTCTTAAAAAAATCAATTTATGTCTATATGCTAGCAGTTTACAGCTGGAAAATGAAATTATAAACCAATGTCTTTTACAATAGCTTACAAACATGAAATACTTAGGGATAAATTAAACAAAAATATTTGTGAGACCTATGTATTAAAACCTACAAAAACAGCTAAGAGAAATTAAAGACTTAACTAAGTGGAGAGATAAACTGTGCTTATTGATTGGAAGAATTAACATTTTTAAGATGTCAATTTCCTCCAAACTTATCTATACATTTATGGCAATTCCAATCTTAGCAAGATTTTTGGTAGAAATTGATGTGTAAGTGCAAAGAACTTAGAACACCCCCCAAAAATTATTTTTAAAAAGAACAAAATTGAACTTATACTGGTTGATTTCAGATGTGACATAAAGTTATGAAGACTTATCATTAAGCTAAGTAAATAAAGCAGTTCACAGGAGAATGGAACTGGATGGAATGTCCAGAAATGAATCCAAATGTCTGTATATAGTCAATTGATTTTTCAATGAAGATACCACAGTAATTCAATATGAAAAGGAAAGTCTTTTTAATAAATATTACTGGAAAAACTAGGTATCTTCCCAGGAGAAAAAAATGAATCTTGGCCCTATTTTTACACAAGATGAAGGCCAAGGAGATCAAAGACTCTAACTTAAAAGCTAAAACTACACATCTTCTAGGAGAAAGCAGAAGAGAATGTCTTCACAAACTTGTATAGGCAAAGATTTCTTAGACTAGACACAAAAAGAACAAATTAAAAATTGACAAATTCAACCTCAAAATAAAAATATTTTGGTTTTTGTAAGTTTCTTCTTTTTCTTTTTTTTAATTAGGGTATTATTGATACTCTTATGAAGGTTTCACATGTAAAAACAATGTGGTTACTACATTCACCCATATTATCAAGTCCCCTCTATACCCCAATGCAGTCACTGTCCATCATTGTAGTAAGATGCCACAGATTCACTGTTTGCCTTCTCTGTGCTACACTGCTTTCCCTTGATCCCCCACACCATGTGTACTAAACATAATACCCCACAATCCCCTTCTCCCACCCTCCCACCCTCCCCACCCGCCCTCCCACACCCCTCCCCTTTGGTCACCACTAGTTCCTTCTTGGAGTCTCTGAGTCTGCTGCTATTTTGTTCCTTCAGTTTTGCTTCGTTGTTATACTCCACAAATGAGGGAAATCATTTGGCACTTGTCTTTCTCCGCCTGGCTTATTTCACTGAGCATAATATTCTCTTTTGTAAGTTTCTTATAAGAAAATAAGCAAGCCACATGAAATGCATAAACCTACAGTTTCAAGAAGCTGAGAAAATTCCAAACAAGATAAACCCAAAGAAGTCCACACCAACCAAGATATATCAGAATCAAACTTGTGAAAAGTAAAGACAAGAAAAACCTTTTTAAAAAAAGTCAGAAAAAAATGCCATATTACCTTCAAAGGAGCACCAATTCAAGTGACAGCAGATTCCTCATCTGAAACCATGGCATTCAGAAGGCAATGGCTCCGTGACCTTCGAGTGCTGAAAGAAAAGTGATGTCGACCTAACATGTATGATCAGGAACACAACCCTTTATGACTGAAGGGTAAATAAAGATCCTTTCCTATGGTTGAATTATAAGGCAATTTATTGTTAGCACACCTAAAAAATAGTAAAAAGAAGCTCTCCAACATAAAGAAAATGATGGCAGAAAAAGACTGAGACCTTCAGAAAGGAAAGAGGAGCAATGGAATAGGAAAAATAAAAAGTAATATAGTAGTAATCTCTTTACCTCGGGTGTTTCTTTAATCATATTTTGTGGCTGAAAGATAAGTAACAGCACCCTTTGTATTTAGAGAATATAATTAAGAAAATTGTATTTTGAAATTTGGGAATGTAAAGTCTAAATGGAAATAAGATTTCTACACATCACTTGAACTGGATAAATGTCTATCCTACTGAGTTATGATAAGTAATGTCTGTATGTAGTGATATTTAGAGCAATCTCTAAGCAAACTATACAGTATAGTCTTAAGAAAATGTAAGTTTGTAAGAAAACTATTCAACTATATAATTTTGAGTAATAGACTCAAAGTTATTATAAAACATCTGAATGGAACTCTCAAAAATGTTCAGGTAACCCACCAGAAGGCAAGAAAAAAGAAATGGGAACAGACACAAAAGGAACAAATAGAAAATAATAATAAAATGACAGACTCAAGCCTAACATGTCAATAATTGTTTTAAATGAAAATGGCCTAAATGTGTCAAGAGTGATCAAAGTGGGTAAAAAAATGTCCCAATTATAGGCTGTCACCAAGAAGTTCACTTCAAACATAATGGCATAGATAGGTTCAAAGTTAAAGGATGGAAAAGATATATGCATTCCAAGCATTAATTTATTAAAGGATAAGTGGCAATGTTAATGTCACATAAAGTAGAATTAAGACCAAAGAAAATTACTAGAGACAAAGTGGGATATTATATAATGATAGAAGCATCAGTCCACCAAGAAGATGTAGCAGTCCTGAATGTTTATGCACTAAACCAAACTTCCAAGTACAAGAAGCAAAACTGAAAGGAAACTAGACAAAGCTGCAGTTATGGTTGGGACTCGAGCACCCCTCTCTCAGCAATTGAGAGAGCATAGAACATTCCACCAAACAATAGCAGAACACATATACTTTTCAAACAGCCATGGGAAATTTACCAATTTATGACCATATCCTGGGCCATAAAACAAACTTCAATATATTTAAGGGAATTGAAATTATATATAGAATGTACCTCAGAAATCAGTAAGGTAAAAACATACTGTAATTTCTTTGTATGGTGACAGTTGGTAACTACGCTTATTGTGGTGAGCATTTTGTGATGTATATCACTGCCAAGTCACCGTTTGTACATCTGAAATCAATATAGTATTGTATATTAACTATACTTTAATAAAAATAAGGTAAAGACAAAAAGAAATCTTAAATACTTGGGAAATAACACATTTCTAAATAATTCATGGGACAAAAAGATAGTCTCAAAGAAATTACAATAATAAATAGAACTAGGTAAAAATAAATGGCATATCAAAATTTGTGGGAGGCAGTGAAAGTCATACTGAGAAGAAAATTTATAACACTAAATGCTCATACTCAGAATGAAGAAAGTTCTCAAAACAATCAACTATGTTCACATCTCAAGAGGTTAGAAATAGAAGAGCAAAATATATCCAAAGAGATCTGAGGGAAGGAAATAATAAAGAGCAAAAATCTGACATTGGAAAGAAGAAAACAATACAGAAAATTAATGAAAAACTCATTAAATTTGATAATCTTCTAGCAAAACTGACTAAGCTAGACAGAGAGAAGACTCAAATCACCAATATCAAGAATGAAATAGGCTATTACAAGAGATTCTTCAGCCTTCTAAAACAGTAAGGGAATACTGTGAAAAATCTTATCATAAATTTGACAACTTAGAAAAAATGGACCATTTCCTCAAATAGCACAAATGACCAAAATTCAACCAAGATGAATGAGACAAACTAAATAGTCTTATAGTCATTATATAAATTGAATTGGTAATTTAAAAGCTCCTGAAAAAGGTATCTTCAGACCAAAATATTTCACTGGAAAGCTCTAGCAAACTTTTAAAGAATTAGCACCATTTCTGCACAATGTCTTTCAGAAAAACAAGTGGAGGGAACACTTCCAACTCATTTTATGAGGCCAGTATTACCCTGATATCAAAATCAGACAGAGAAAGTACAATAAATGACAGCTAAAGACTAATATATCTCATGAACTTAAAAGCAAAAGTTCCCAACAAAAATGAGCAGATCAAACCCAGGAGTATAAAATGAAAATATAAACTAATAGCGGGCTTTATTCCAGGAAAGCAAGAGTCTGGTTCAATATTTTCAAATCATACAGTCCAATTCACATTAACTGTTAAAGAAGAAAAATCATATCAATTGATGCAGAAAAAGCATTTGACAAAAACCAACACACATTCATCATTAAAAACTTCAACAGACTAAGATGGGGGAGCTCCCTCAACTTGCTAAAGAAGATCTACAAAAAAACCTACAGTTAAAATCATACATAACAGTGAAGAACTGAATGCTTCTCTTCTGAGTTTGGGAACAGGAAAAAGATGTTTGCTTGAAATAACCACTGTTACTTCATCTAGTACTGGGAATTTTAGCTACTGTTATAAGGCAAGGGGAACAAAGCACATAGATTGGAAAGAAAAAATTAAAACTGTCTCTATTTGAAGATGACATGATTGTCTATGTCAAAAACCTAAAGTAATCTACAAAGCAACAAACTCTTAGAAATAATAAGTGAATTCAGCAAGGTTGAGAGATAATCAAAATAGAAAAGCTGATTGTTTTTCCATATACTAACAGTGACTCTTTGAAAATTGAAATTAAAAAACACAATACCATTTATATTTACTCCAAGGAAAATAAAATACTTAGCTCTAAAGATAGCAAACATGTACAGGATCAGAAATGCTGGTGATTGCAAAATGTTGATGAAAGGTACCAAAGAAGACCCAAATAAATGGAAAGCCATACCATGTTCATGGATTGGGACACTTAACATGGTTAAGTCAGTTCTCCCCAAATCAAACTATAGATTTAATGCAATCCCTATCAAAACCCCAAAAAGGTTTGCAGTAGATGTGTACAAGCTCATACTAAAATTTATATGTAAAAACACAGGTCTTAAGGCAGTGTTATGTGTTTAATTGTATTCCTCAAGATTCATACGTTGGTATCCTAACCTCTGGTACTTCAGACTGTGATCTTATTTGGAGATATGGCTTTTATAGAGGTAATCAAGTTAATAGGGGTGATTTGGGTGGGTCCTAATCCAATATGACTTGTGTTCTTATAAAAGGGGAAACTTGCAGACAGACATGTTTCCAGGGAGGATGCCATGTGAAGATGAAGATGCCATCTACAAGCCAAGTGGAGAGACCAAAGCAGATTCTCTCTCTCAGCCTCAGAAGGAACCAACACGGTGACACTGTGATCTTGGACTTCAGCCTCCAGACTGTGAGAGGATAGATTCTTGTTGTTTAAGCCTCCAATTCTGTGTTTTTTGTTAAGGCAGCATGACAGGTACAAGTAGCTAAGCAACCCTGAGGAAGAGGGATGAAGCGAGAGGAGTCACTCTCCTGACAGTAAGTCTTCCTCTGTAGCCTCAGTGAAGACAATGGTGAGAGATGCAGGTCCATGGGACAGAACCGGGAATCCAGAAAGAGCCCCAACAGGTAGAGGGGTTTTGACAAAGGTGAGAAAGCAATTCAGGGGAGGAAAGCCAGCCTTTCAACAGATGGCGTTGGAACAATTAGACATCCACAGACAAATAATAAACCTTGACTGAGGTAAACTGCCCACATTATACCAACATGAACTTAAGATGGTGACAGGTTTAAATGCAAAACTAAAAAACTTAAAGAAAAAATTTTAGGTAAAAAGCTTTGGGATTGAGAGCTAGGTGAACAGTTCTTGACACTAAAAGCATCATCCATAAAAAAGAAAATTGATCAAAAATAAAAACTTTTGCTCCTCTGGGAAAGACCCTATTAGGAGAATGAAGAGACATGCTACATGGACTGGAAGAGAATGTTTGCGGCCACATACACAGCAGAAGGCTCGTGTCTACAATATATAAGGACCTCTCGAAATCCAATGGTAAAAAACAAACAATTACATTAGAAAATGAGAAAAATGCATGAACAGCCATTTCCAATTATACCAATATGAAGGTTGGTATAAGCCATGGAAAGTGAAACAGATCTACACATGATGATACACAGATGATATGCATGAGCAAATAAGTTCATGGGAAGATGCTCAACACCAGGAGCCACGAGGGAAATGTGATGTCCTTACACACTTATCCAAACAGCTCAAACACTCGTGCAACATCAAATGCTGTGAGGTAGCAGAGAAGCTGGGTCCTTTGTACATTCCTGGTAGTCATGTAAAGTGGGATAGCCACACTGAAAAATACCTGGGCAGTTCCTTTAAGCCTGCTGATGGAGTTACTAGAAGACCCAAAGTTGCACTCTTGAGCATTTATCCCATAAAATGAAAACTTATTCACATGTAGAATTTGGGCAGGAATGTTCATATCAACTTTATGTGTACAGCTAAAATCTGGAAAACCATCCAAAGCCCTTCAATGAATGCACTTGGAAAGACTGTGGGATGTCCTTTCCATGGAACACTGCAAGAAAAAGGAATGAACATTGATGCAATCAATGAAGATGGATCTCCAGGGACACAGCTGAGGGACAAAAGCCTCCTGTGGGACATGCTGCATGGTTCCTTTTACAGAACATTTATTAAATAACATAATTATAGGGATGGAGAACAGATCAGTAGTTGCCAGGGGTCAGGGTGGAGTAGGAGTGGCTCTATGGGGCAGTGTGAGCAAGTCTTGTGGATACAGTGTCATGATCCTGTGACGGTCACACTAAGCTACAGGAGATGAAATTGCATAAAGCTGTGTACACACACACACACTCACGCACACACACACACACACACACACACACACGCAGGAGTGCACATACAGCTGGAGGAATCTGAATGAGCTCTATGGATTGTAGCAATGTGAACCTCCTGATTTCAATATTGTGCTATTGTTATGCAATGTTAGCCTTGGGGAAGGCTGGGTGAATGGTGTATAAGACCGCCTTATTCACTTTTTTGCAACTTGCTTTGAATCTATAATTATTTCACAATAAAGAGGTAAAAAAGAAAGGGAAGCCAAAGGTCAGAGGGGAAAAAAATCTAAATAGGATTGTATATCCAAAATATATAAAGAACTTTTCAATTCAATAGTACAGATACAGCAAAATGGGCAAAAGATTTGGAAGACATTTCTCAAAAGAACACAGTCAGAAGACCAAAAAGCATGTGGAATGATGCTCAGTGGTATGCTCAGGGAAATGCAAATTAAACCTGCAATAAGATACCACTCATGAATCTATCAGAATGCTAACATTTCAGTGATGGACAGAGGCACGTGTTGAGGAAAACATGGAGCCCGTGGCCCAGGAACACAGTGCAGGGTGGTGGGAGTGCTGGCAGAGTGCAGTATACCCCATTTTGGGAGCTTCTTCTTAAGTCAAACGCATAGTTACCCTAAGACCCAACTGTGGTTGCTGCTCTCAAGAGCAATGGACATGATGACAGCATACAGACCTGGTGGGTACAGTTTGCTTGAACTGGAAACAGCTCAAATATCTAGCAACAGGCAAAGGGATACATGGGCTCCGGTGTACCCATTCCACTGGATCCTTCTTAGCACTAAAAGGCATGAAGCATGGGTATAGGCAGCCCCAGGGGGAAGCTGCAGAGCCGTTTTGCCAAGTCAGAGAAGTCCAGTGCATCCATGGGATGGCATGGTGTGATGCTCTGCAGCAGACAAAGCTAGATCAGTGAAGGGCCACCTGGCTGCCAGGGGGGCGGTCAAGGGCAGGTGAGCCAAGGGGCAGGGGGAGTTTCTGGGTGATGGAAACGCGTGGCTCCTTGCCACTGTGGGGTCCCAGGCCACCTAGCTGAACATGCAGAGTGGGTGGGTTTTGTGGTCAGTGAATCGTATCTCAATATGTCTCAATACAAGTCCCCTTCCTCTGATGCCATGTCCTGCCCATTCACACCCCCAATGGCCCCACCTGGCCAAATGGTCACCATCCTCCGCTTACAGAATGAAATCCTCCAGGCAAAAGCACTTTCCTCTTGCCTCCTTTGGGACAACCCACAGACTCAGCACGCTTTCTCTTAGGGCATTCCGCCACCAGGCCACCCTTCACTCCTGCTCTGTCCACACCTACTTTTCCCTTACAGTCTCTGGTGTGGGCACTTTCTCCTCTAGGAAGCTCTCCCTGATTGCCCAGGTTGAGCGTGCCTCCTGTGGGTCCCTTGGTGTCCTTGTGGTGTCACAGTGCTGACCTGCTGTTTTGTCCTTCCCTGCTCTGGATTTCTTCTGTCCCTGCGGCCTTTGCAGGGCTGGTCCTGAAAGATGCAAGGGCTTCTGCTCCACGCAGGATGGAAACCTGCATCTAATCTCCCAGTGGCTGTACCTCTGTTTGGAAAGGAAAGACTGATAGGTGGGGTGGGCCTGGCATGCGAGCTCAGGGCTGATTCGTTAAAAGGTTTTATGAAAGCATGCTAAATGGGCCGTGCATTGAGAGAGCAAGTCCCTCTCTGGTGGAAATTACTCAGACATTTGGTTTTTATTTTTGCAAATGCGGTTCAGCTCTTTTGAACACTCACTTGATACGCCTTCCCTGCCAAAGCAACAGGAAGATATGCTTTGAATTCTCTGTAAAACCCCCATGTAAACCCCAGGCTTATGGGTAATTGCAGCAGAGCACAGCCCCACTGGGGAGCCTTCCCAAAGCTCCCTCCCGGACTACTGCGGGGAAACACGCTGCCCAGGGGCCCACCCCCAAGGCTTTAAGGGTCAAAGGTGTGTCAGCTGGACCCCCACTCCAGACAGAGAGGTGAGGTGTCTGGGAGGAGAGGGAGTAGCTATCTTCCCCGGCCCCTGGCCTCTGGGTGTGCTGCCTCCTTCGTCAGCACTTACTGAGTCTCAGCGCTGACCCTTCGTCCAGTCCCAGGGAGTCTGCCTGACTTGGCTCAGGTCTGAGTACATACCACCAGACCCTGCTCTCCAGTGGTGCCCTGCCTCCAGCCCCACTCCTGCTGGCCCACCAGGCTGCCCTTTCCTGCCACACCAGCTGTCCTCAGCTTGGAGGACACTTGGGAGTTCCCATGACGGCCCTGGATACCACGGTGGGACTTCCAAAGGCAGTCCACATTCACCCACTTAGCCCAGTGGGGGCAGGGAGAGGCCGGAGGAGCAGAGGGGGTTGCCAGGGGCCACTAGACAGAGGCTCCTCTCCACGCAGAGGATAGTGACCTGCATGGCCCCCACTTGGTCTTCCAGAGCCCACACTGCTACTGTCTGGGCAGGCCTGGTATCCCTGGATATGGCGTCAGGTCCCAAGTAGAAACCAAGAAAGCAGCAAGAGAGTTTGCCCTCTTGGGGACCTGGAGAAGCGTGGTTGGCTGGTGTCCATGCTGGGTGGGTGCAGGGCCCACCGCACACATGTGAAGATGCAGGGGGTGAGGGAGCGTGGGGTGACATGGCCCCAGGAGCTGCCCGCACATACCCTGATGAGTGGGACCTTGGCCCAGAGGAGGGAGTGCAGCCATGCCAGGCACTCATTCCTTCGCTGGCTGCCAGTTTGGAAGGAGACCCAGGGCCCCAGGTTGGTGGGGGTCAATGGAGACATGTGCGACCACATGGGCCCCTGCTAGGGGGCTAGCCAAGTAGGAGATGGTGGGGTGGGCAATGAGGTGCTCTAGGCAGAGGGCCACACAAAGGCCCAGGTGTGACGTCACGGCTGTGTGTGGCCCAGGCAGGGGCCTCTAAACTGGTCCATCTCCCTGTGGCCTACAGGCCAGTTGACCCTGGGGGCCCCTGGTCAGCCTCCACCTGCCCAGGGCTGCCTCCCTTGCTCTCTGGCGGGTGATGGGCCTCTGTCCTCCTGGGCACCTTCCTGCATCCCTGCTGAGCTCCCACTGGGAAGATGTACCTCTCAGAGCCGGGGAGGCCTGCAGCTGGCTAGCAGGAGGCTTCAGAGACTGGCCCTTGCAGACAGAAGGGAGTCGTCAGCATGGAGGCTGCCACGGCCACACATGGACTTGGCCAGGGGCTTCCCAGACAGCCCTTGACCTTCTTGTGCCTCACTTTCCCCATCTATGGAAAGATGGGGGCTGTTCCTGATCTTGCAGGGCCAAGGTGGGGGTTAAGTAGAATAATGTGGGTGAAACTCTCAGCAGCTCTGGATCCTGGTGACTGTGTGTTATTGCCACAGTTGTTAATTCCAGAAATATCTGTGTCTCCTGCCTCTTGGGTTGGCCAGGGCACAGCCCACATAAGGGCTGGTCTTGTGGCTCCCAGGCTGAGGTGCAGGGCTCACCCCAACGCTGAGCTCAGACTCTGACATTCCTGGTGGCCCTGGGAGAGCCCCCTCCCCAAGAGCTCTGGGGTGATTCCACTGTGGGGAACCCCAACACCTCAGTCTTGTAAATGCTGCTAGGCAGCTGTGCTGGGGAGGAGTGGCTGATCTCCTGGCTGCCTGGAGGGGCTGAGCAGCCCCTGTCCCTCACCTTGGCCACCAGCGGTCCTCTCATCCATCACATGGGCATCCTGGTAGCCACAGAGACAGCAGGCCTGCTCAAACTGTCCCTTGTTCCAGGGAGGAGGTGGAGGCCCAGCGAGGGGGTGCCCCGAGAGGAGGGAGTGAAGGCCGCGGTGCCTGGGAGAGCCCAGGAAATGCCAGGAGCAAGCAGGCAGTGAGGCTGGCAAAGCGGGAGCCCAGAGAAGCGGGTGCTTTCCGGCAAGCCTCCTGTGGCGCCCCTGCAGTCCTCAAAGTCAGTTTTCCCACCTAAGGGGGCTGGGGCATCACCCTCTGGTTATGGCTGGCTGAGGCTACTCCCAAGGGGCATTTCACCGTGGCCTGTCCCCCACCTTATGGGGCAGAGGCTCTGCAAAGGGGCCCAGGTTGGGCGGGAGTGGCTGAGGGTTGGGCAGGTGTCACTGTTTGTGTTGGAACACACGGTCCCTGTCCAGGACACTGGAGACTGGCTCCCCACCATGTCTCTATGCCTGTGCATGGCCTGGCCCAGACAGGGTGTCCATGCATTCAAGTGGGGTCTGAGTTGGAAGACTCGAATGGCTGGGGACTTCTAGAACCATCCAGGAGCTTTTTCACTGCAGGTCTTACACATCCAAGGGGAGAACCCCTCCTGGATGGAACACCAGAGGCTGTGAAGCCACACTGACAGCACCCTTGATGCCGCCCCACCCCACCTGCTCACACGCTGCTGGCCTGCAGCTTCCCTCCCTGGCCCCCAACCCTCTGGAAACAACCAAACTCCACTGTCACACGAAGACCTTCATCCTGCCCTGAACCTTTCTTGAGCTCCAGCCGTGGGGAGAAGGTGGATGTGGCCCACCTGATGGAGTGCATGGCTGGGGCTCCAGAGGCAAGGAGGCAGCACACACCCGCCAGCCTCGGCAGGGCGGGGAGAGCGTGTGGTGAGAAGAGTGCTTGGCTGAGGGGCCAAGGAGGTGCTGTTCCCCACATCTACCCATGGGGCAGGAGAGGAGAGGAAGGCTGCTCTGAGGAGGCGGGGAGAGAGGGCGTGAGGCGAGCACAGGCCCAGGTGGGATGCGGCACACCGTGCAGAGGCTCCCACTGAGCCGAGTGTCTGAGGGATGGGGGAGTGTGGTCCCTGACCTGTCCTAGGGCCTGGCTAATTGCATGGAGGAAATGGGCTGGAGGGGTTAATGACCATCACTGAGGCCACCTCAAACCCAGCTGTCCCTCCCTCCCCACCCCAGGCCACAGGTGAGCTCTGCAGGGCTGGCCCCACAGGGACGTGGGCCAGTCAGTGCCAAGACCGGCCTGAGGCCCCGGCCCTCTGCTCTTGAGGATCGGTGTGGATCAAAAGGCCCCAGGCTCGGCCTCGCCCATCAGGGCAACACCACATTGCTCTGGAATGAGGTGATTCTGAGCAGCGACGGGAGGAAATGGGTATTTATGTAACAGTGGGCATGGTTTTTATTTTCCCTAATTTTCAGATTACTTTCGATTAGTCCTCACTGGAGTAGAAAAGGCTTGAAGTGAAATAGATCCAGCCTAAATCATTATGGGCCGCCCAGCCCCAGGCCACCTTTGTGGACAATTACCCCGGACCCAGGGTTAGGGGGCAAACCTCCGGCCAGGGCACTTCCTCCGTGCTCACAGGCCAGGAGAGCCCAGGGCTCTCGGCACTGGCCCTCTGCGCTCCTGCCAACACACAGCGGCCATTCATTCCGCCACCCCTCTGGCCAGAGGGGCTTGGGGGAGGGAGGGGAGACAGCAATTCCCACCAACATCTGGACTCTATCTCTTCTCCCTGCCCCCAACTCGGCACAAGGCGGGGGATGGGGAGAGGGAAAAAGGAAAAAAATGCCCAGACCAAATTCAAATGCTTTCATAAATTTTACACCAGAAATGTTTTGACATGAATATTTTTGTCAGTCTTCAGCATTTGCCAAAAGAAATTCAACTCCACAGGACAGCTTGAATATATTCCCTAGATGACTGTAGAGGCGTTGGGAGGCCTGGAGGCCAGGACCCAGCACCTGCGAGGCACACGGGGTGCCTGGCCTGGGAAAGCAGAGGGGAGGCCCTGGGGCCCTGGGCCTGTGGGCAGTGCCCTTGTGGAGCTCTATGCCACCTGGGGCGCCTGTTGTGGCGCCCCAAGGCCAGGGGGCGCCCTTCCTCACATATGTCCATGGGACAGGTCCATCATGGGGTCCAGATTGTGAGGCTGGGCAGCTTCGGAACTGGGCAGATGGGAGCTGGAGCCAGAGGGATGGAGCAGAGTGTGTAGACGCCACCAGAAGGAGCTGCGCACATATGGGAGTAGCGAGCTGCTTTTGCAAAGCTGAAAAAAGTAATTTCTGGTTCTCTATTTTTCTTGACTATATTTATTCCACTTTCCTGAATTACTAAAAATGTCTCTTAAAGAGTATTTATCTCTCTTCCTCAAAAAATTAAAAACAGAATTGCCATATGATGCAATAATCCCACTTTTGAGTATTTACCCAAAAGAACTGAAAGCAGGGTCTGGAAGAGACATCTGCACACCTGGGTTCATAGCACCATTATTCCAGCCCCTAAAACATGGAAGCAGCCCCGTGTGCATCAGAGATGGGGGGATAAACACAACGTGGCCCCTCCACACAATGGAATATCATTTAGCCTTTAAAAAAGGGGGAATCCTGAGGCCTTCTGTGGCACGTGTGAACCCTGAAGACCTTAGGCTCAGGGAGATAAGCCAGTCTCCAAAGACAGACTGCATGACACCACTTACATGAGTTCCTTGGAGTGAGGAACCCATAGAGACAGGGGGGCGGGGACAGGGGCTGGGGAGTTAGTGTTTAATGGGGACAGTTCCGGTTTTGCAAGATGTAAGCTCTGGAGATGGATGGTGGGGATGTTTACACAACAGTGTGTATGTACCAGTGCTACTCAAGTCACTCAAAGATGGTTAAAATGGTAATTTTATGTTACGTGTGTTTTACTGCCATAAAGAAAAATCTGATAGATGGGTGTCTCCCTCCTTACCATATCAATTGTCCCCTCTGGTGCGTCCCCTGGGCTCTGTGGTCTCAGTGGAATGTGGCTGCCACACTTGCTGGCCCTGTGGCCTTGGTTTTCTAATCTATACATTGGGGCGCTGCCTCTCCCTAGCATGAGGTTGTGGGAGAGGTGACTGTGCCCCCAGCAGGTGTCCAGAGGTGTGTAGGAGGCTTGGGGTGCCATGCTGGGTGGACACCTCTGAGGCCAGCCTAGCTTCCAGGATGTGGCTCCCCCTGCAGATTCCTAGGACACTGGGAACTTAAAGAAGGAGCTGAGGGCAACGGAACCCCAGCAGGCTTCTGGCCTGGAGGCAGAAGGAGCATGCTGCAGCGGTGGGCACAGCTCGGGGTGGGCAGACACGCCCCTGCCTGCCTGGGGCTGCCATGAGGACTGCAGGGCAGTGGTTTCCGTCACAAGGAAATGCCTGTGCCTGGCGGTGAGTATTAGGTCATGACTTGCTGCAATGCCCAACATGTGCACATGGGCAAGGATGTTGGCTGGAATCATTTTTATCTGAAAAACAGGGTTCTGTGCTCCCATTCATTGTTTCTCTACCTGTACCTGTCCCGTGGGCCTAGAGCTAGGTCAGCCAGCCCTTCCTGGGAGACAGCAGGCCAGGTGGTTGGACAGTCCCAGACAGAAAGGTCAAATGTCCCTGGACAGGAGTGACTGCGCAAGAGGCGGGAGTGAGGCTGCTGAGAGCAGGTACGGGGCCAGCTGGGGACGAGGCTCAAAGAGGAGGAAGGGCCAGTAGAGACAGGCAGCGTGGGTAACCGGGACAGTGGGGGTTGGGGGCGTGGCATGGGCAGTGGGCGGTGGCGACTTCTGGTCCCTGCAGCCCCAGTGGGCCTGGCTTTGGTTCTGGCTGCCATCACTTCCGCTCTCCAGCACCTCTCACATGGGCCTGGGTACTCGGGTTCCTGGCCTGCCAGCCCAGGACACAGCCTGGGCCATGTCTACCTGCACACAGGTTCTGTGTGGTCTGCACTGGTCTTCATGCTAGTTAAAATGGCTTAATGTCAGTTGCCAGCATTTACAGCTCAGGGGATGTGGTTGGCTGGGACTTCCTCCCTCTGAAGAACATGTTTAGCTTGAGCCTCGAGCCTGGTGAGGCCAAGCAGCTGGCTCCCACTAATGAGTGAGCAGAGGTGACATGTCCCTTCTGGGACTGAGCATTAAGCTGTACGGAGTTGGGGCCCAGAGCTGTCTCCTTGGTGGGGAGACACCTGGGACAGGGGTTTCCCTCCTGCAGGCACTGAGTCAGGCCAGTCCCCATAACTGCCCCCACAAGGCACATAAGACATAAACCACAGTAAATGATAATGGTGATCAGGGGTCCTGCAGACTATGTGGGACACAGAGCTTGAATGAGCAAGAAAAAATGTCTTTCAGCCACTTAGATGTGGGCTTGTTTGTTACTGCAGCAGAAATGAGACAATCTTGACTGCTGCAGACATTTCACATAAGTATTTGGATCTCTGGATTTTGGGAGCTCTGGCTATATGAGCACAAACTCCCACATGGCACCAGTGGATGGGCTGAGTGGCAGCTTTCTTTAGGGCAGGCTGCCCCACTTTGCCTCAGTTTCTCCTGGGGCATTCACTCACTCATGCTACTGCTCTGGCACTGGCTTCTGCTTCCTCTAGGCCCCCAGGGGAACTCCTGGGAACTCCCGGTCCGGTCCGAGGAGACACTGAGACAGCCACCCTGCTGTATGAGGGCTGCTGTTCTGTAGGGCTGTTTGCACCCAGTGCTCTGCAGCTGTGTGTAGTAGGTATCCATATGCATTTGCTAACTAACAAAACCCTCCCCTCAAGGAAAGGCATAATCAGTGGCTGGGAGCTGCCCCCATGTGGGCTAAGAATAAGAGGTTTAGAGAGGGGAGGTGAGCTGATCACACAGCTAGCAAGGGGAGGATGTGATTAGCCCAAAGCCAATGCTCACATTTGCTCATAGGATTTCCTTGTGTGGCTCCCCAGGGGAACTCAAAGCTCTCCTGCTTCTCCACCTGCTTTCCTCAAAGGTCATCAGGCTTTCCAAGGTCTCCAAAGGATACTTAGTTATAATCATTTCCAGAGGAGAAATAATCTCTGTATGCTGCCACCAAGTGGTTGCTTTTCAAGCTACAAGTCCCTTGCCTTCCCTCATGGTTGTTCACTCTTATCTTGGGAAACCTACTTCACTACACTTCCATCTTAACATTTTTGGAAGGAAAATATATTAAACCAAGATACTGTACCTCTCTCAGGGTGCCCATATCAAGCATATGGAATAAATTGGGCCATCATAAATCTCCCCCAAATGAGTCATTTGCTCTATGCATTATAGTGACTCAAGCACAAGCCCCTGTACAGAAATTTGGATCTTCCTTTTACTGATGAGGAAAACAAAGCACAGAGGTGAAGGACTGCACCAAAGACGCAGTGAGTTGGGGGCAAAGACTGGATCCAGACCTTCTGCTTCCAAACCCAGCATTTCTCCAGTCTCTGGCCTGGTGAATTCTCCTTTCTATTCCTAGAAAATAGGAGAAAAGATTCACATGGACCTGGTTTCCATTCTAGACTCTCCATGTGTTATACTAGGAGACCTGTACCTTTCAGCCTGGGATTCTGTGTCTGTAACATGGGGCAGGTGCACCCCATCTGTGCTGCAGGGGGATTAGCTATGGCTGGGTGAAGTTTATGCATGGTTAGTTATGACTAGTCACTCACAACCCTGGCTGGTTTCTAGAGCTACTCCTCTTAGAAGTGGATTCCCTTCGTGAAATGCTAGGATTCCCATCTGGAAAAAGAATGAGATTTCCCCTTTATGTGAAGAATTAAGACTGTGAAAATAAGAGAAACGTCTCCACTCCTTCAACTTCCTTCTTTGGGGATTTAAAAAATATCCTGTTTACTCTGGAAGTGAACCAGCCTAGCCTAAAAGGACAACTCATGTGGAGTCTGGGTGGGGAAAGGTGGAAGTGCAACCACAGGGTGACAAGCCAGGCGGCAGGCACTGAGCGTCCTCCCTCCCTCCTTCCTTTCCTCTCTTTTTTGGATTCGTTTTTATTTCAGCAAAATATACATAATATAAAACTTACCATTTTAACTGTTTTTAAATGGTAATTCAGTGATGGCATAAGTACATTCACAATGTTGTGTTAACCATCACCACCATATGTCCCCACAATTTTTTCATCATCCCACACAGAAACACTGTAACCTTTAAACAGTTACTGTGTATTCCCCTCTCTACCAGGCGGGGAGCTTGTGCCAGTGATCACCATTCTGCTCTCTACCTGAATTGGCCTATTCTAGGAACTTCATACAAGTAGAATCATACAATATGTCCCTATTGTGTCTGGCTTATCTCACTGGGCATAATATTTTCAAGGTTCATCGATGTGTTAGCAGGTGTCAGAATTCGTCCCTTTTAGTGGCTGGGTAATACTCCATTGTATGCATATATCACATTTTGCTTATCCATTCATCTCTTGGTGGACGCTTGGGTTTTTTCCACCTTTTTGGCTTTTGTGAATAATGCTGCTATGAGCATGGGTGTACAAGTATCTGTTTGAGTCTTTGCTTTGAATTCTTTTAGGTATAGACTTAGGAGTGAGTTTGCTACATCATATGGTAATTCTGTTTAACTTTTGAGGAACCGACATGCTGTTTTCTATAGCAGCTGGATCACTTCACATTCCCATCAGTAATGTGTGAGGGTTCCAATTTCTGCACATCCTCACCAACACCTGTTATTTTCCATTTAAAAAAGTAATAGCTATCCCACCAAGTATGAGGTGGTATCTAATTATGGTTCTGACTTGCATTAACCTAATGACTACAGATGTTGAGCATCTTTTCATGTGTTGTTGGCCATTTGCATATCTTTGAAAAATATATCCAATCCTTTGTCCATTTTTGGAATTGGATTGTTTGATTTTTGTTGTTGAGTGGTAGGAGTTCTTTAAATACTTTGGATATTAATCCCGAATTAGGTTTATGATTTGCAAAAATTTCTTCCCATTCTATGGGTTGTCTTTTCACTCTCCTTACTATGTCCTTTCATGCACAAACCTTCTTAATTTTGATGAATCCAGTTTATCTACTTTTTAGTTTATTGCCTGTACTTTTGGTGTCATAGCCAAGAAATCATTGCCAAGTCCAATCTCATGAAGATTATCCCCTTTGTTTTCCTACAAGAGTTTTACAGTTTTAGCTCTTATGTTTAGGTCTTGATCCATTTTAAATTAATTTTTGCATATGTGTGGGATAAAGGAATGGGCCTACTTTATTCTTCTGCATGGGGAGATTCAATTTTCCTGGCACCATTTGTTGAAAAACTCTTTTCCCCATTGAATAATCTTGGCTCCTTTGTTGAAAATCATTTGACAATATATATGATGGTTTATTTCTAGGACCTACATTCTATTTCATTGGTCTGCATGTCTGTCCTTATGAAATATCACACAATTTTGATTCTTTTTTTTATATAATTTATTTTGGTATCATTAATCTACAATTACATGTGCAATATTATGGTGATTAAACTACCCCCTTCATCAGGTCCGCCCCCAACCCCATTACAGTCACTGTCCATCAGCGTAGTGAGACGCTATAGAATCACTACTTGTCTTCTCTGAGTTGTACAGCCCTCCCCAGGCCCCCCCAACATTACGACTGCTAATCGTAATGCCCCTTTTTCCCTCTTATCCCTCCCTTCCCACCCATCTTCCCCAGTCCCTTTCCCTTTGGTGACTATTAGTCCATTCTTGGGTTCTGTGAGTCTGCTGCTGTTTTGTTCCTTCAGTTTTTTTTTCTTTGTTCTTATACTCCACATATGAGTGAAATCATTTGATACTTGTCTTTTTCGGCTTGGCTTATCTCACTGGGCATAATACCCTCTAGCTCCATCCATGTTGTTGCAAATGGTAGGATTTGTTTTCTTCTTATGCCTGAATAATATTCCATTGTGTATTTGTACCACATCTTCTTTATCCATTCATCTACTGATGGACACTTAGGTTGCTTCCGTTTGTTGGCTATTGTAAATAGTGCTGTGATAAACATAGGGGTGCATATGTCTTTTTCAAACTGGGCTGCTTCAGTCTTTGGGTAAATTCCTAGGAGTGGGATTCCTGGGTCAAATGGTATTTCTATTTTGAGTTTTTCGAGGAACCTCCATACTGCTTTCCACAATGGTTGAAATAATTTGCAGTCCCACCAGCAGCGTAGGAGGGTTCCCTTTTCTCCACATCCTCGCCAACATTTGTTGTTGTTTGTGTTTTGGATGTTGGCCATCCTCACTGGTGTGAGGTGATATCTCATTGTGGTTTTAATTTGCATTTCTTTGATGGTTAGTGATGTGGAGCATCTTTTCATGTGCCTGTTGGCCATCTGAATTTCTTCTTTAGAGAAGTGTCTATTCATGTCCTCTACCCATTTCTTAATTGGATTATTTGCTTTTTGTTTGTTAAGGTGCGTGAGTTCTTTATATATTTTGGATGTCAACTCTTTATCAGATATGTCGTTTATGAATATATTCTCCCATACTGCAGGATATCTTTTTGTTCTACTGATGGTGTCCTTTGCTGTACAGAAGCTTTTCAGCTTGATATAGTCCCACTTGTTCATTTTTGCTTTTGTTTCCCTTGCCTGGGGAGATGTGTTCATGAAGAAGTTGTTCATGTTTATGTCGAAGAGATTTTTGCCTTTGTTTTTTTCTAAGAGTTTTATGGTTTCATGACTTACATTCAGGTCTTTGATCCACCTTGAGTTTACCTTTGTGTATGGGGCTAGACAGTAGTCCAGTTGCATTCTCTTACATGTAGCTCTCCAGTTTTTCAACACCAGCTGCTGAAGAGGCTGTCATGTCCCCATTGTATATCCAAGGCACTTTTATCAAATATTAATTGACTGGATATGTTCGGGTTAATGTTTGGAATTTCTATTCTGTTCCACTGGTCTGTGGGTCTGTTTTTATGTCAATACCAAATTATCTTGATTACTTTGGCTTTGTAGTAGAGCTTGAAGTAAGGGAGCGTAATTCCTCCTTCTCAGGATTGCTTTGGCTATTCGGGGTCTTTTGTGGTTCCATATGAATTTTAGAGTTTTTTGTTCCAGTTCATTGAAGAAAGCTGTTGGTAGTTTGCTAGGGATTGCATTGAATCTGTAGATTGCTTTAGGTAGTATAGCCATTTTGACAATATTTATTCTTCCTAGCCAAGAGCATGGGATGCATTTCCATTTGATAGTGTCCTCTTTAATTTCTCTTAGGAGTGTCTTGCAGTTTTCAGAGTACAGGTCTTTCATTTCCTTCGTTAGGTTTATTCCTAGGTATTTTATTCTTTTTGATGCAATTGTGAATGGAATTGTTTTTCTGATTTCTCTTTCTGTTAGTTCATCATTAGTGCATAGGAAAGCAACAGATTTCTGTGTGTTAATTTTGTATCCTGCAACTTTGCTGAATTCAAATATTAGTTCTAGTAGTTTTGGAGTGGAGTCTTTAGGGTTTTTTATGTACAGTATCATGTCATCTGCAAAAAGTGACAATTTGACTTCTTCTTTACCAATCTGGATGCCTTGTATGTCTTTGTTTTGTCTGATTGCCGTGGCTAGGACCTCCAGTACTATGTTGAATAACAGCAGAGAGAGTGTTCATCCCTGTCTTGTTCCCGATCTTAGATGAAAAGCTTTCAGCTTCTCGTCGTTAAGTATGATGTTAGCTGTGGGTCTGTCATATATGGCCTTTATGATGTTGAGGTACTTGCCGTCTATTCCCATTTTGTTGAGAGTTTTAATCATGAATGGATGCTGAATTTTGTCAAATGCTTTTTCAGCATTTATGGAGATGATCATGTGGTTTTGTTCTTCTTTTTGTTGATGTGGTGGATGATGTTGATGGATTTTCGAATGTTGTACCATCCTTGCATCCCTGGGATGAATCCCACTTGATCATGGTGTATGATCCTCTTGATGTATTTTTGAATTCGGCTTGCTAATATTTTGTTGAGTATTTTTGCATCTACGTTCATCAGGGATATTGGTCTGTAATTTTCTTTTTGGTGAGGGCTTTGCCTGTTTTGGTATTAGAATGATGCTGCCTTCATAGAATGAGTTTGGAAGTATTCCCTCCTCTTCTATTTTTTGGAAAACCTTAAAGAGAATGGGTGTTATTTCTTCTCAATATGTCTGGTAGAATTCAGAGGTGAATCCATCTGGTCCGGGGGTTTTGTTCTTGGGTAGTTTTTTGATTACCGATTCAATTTTGTTGCTGGTGATTGGTCTGTTTAGTTTTTCTGTTTCTTGCTTGGTCAGTCTTGGAAGGTTGTATTTTTCTAAGAAGTTGTCCATTTCTTCTTGTTTTCCAGCTTGTTAGCATATAGATTCTCATAATATTCTCTTATAATTCTTTGTATTTCTGTGGGGTCCGTCGTTATTTTTCGTTTCTCATTTCTGATTCTGTTTATGTGTGTAGGTTCTCTTTTTCTCTTAATGAGACTCGCCAAGGGTTTATCTATTTTGTTTATTTTTTCAAAGAACCAGCTCTTGGTTTCATTGATTTTTTCTATTGTTTTTTTCTTCTCAATTTTATTTATTTCTTCTCTGATCTTTATTATGTCCCTCCTTCTGGTGACTTTGGGCCTCATTTGTTCTTCTTTTTCCAATTTCAGTAATTGTGTCTTTAGACTATTCATTTGGGAATGTTCTTCCTTCTTTAAATAGGCCTGGATTGCAATATACTTTCCTCTTAGAACTGCCTTTGCTGCGTCCCACAGAAGTTGTGGCTTTGTGTTGTTGTTGTCATTAGTCTCCATATATTCTTTGATTTCTGTTTTGATTTGGTCGTTAACCCATTGATTAATTAGGAGAATGTTGTTAAGTCTCCATGTATTTGTGAGCCTTTTTGATTTCTTTCTAAAATTTATTTCTATTTTTATACCTTCGTGATCTGAGAAGTTGGTTGGTAGGATTTCAATATTTTTGAATTTACTGATGTTCTTTTTGTGGCCTAGTACATGGTCTATTCTGGAAAATGTTCCATGTGCCCTTGAGAAGAATGTGTATCCTGTTGCTTTTGGGTGTAGAGTTCTGTAGATGTCTGTTAGGTCCATCTGTTCTAGTGTGTTGTTCAGTGCCTCTGTGTCTTTACTTATTTTCTGTCTGGTTGATCTGTCCTCTGGAGTGAGTGGTGTGTTGAAGTCTCCTAAGATGAATGCATTGCTGTCTATTTCCTCCTTTAATTCTGTTAGTATTTGTCTCACATATGCTGGCGCTCCTGTGTTGGGTGCATATATATTTATAATGGTTATATCTTCTTGTTGGACTGACCCCTTTATCATTATGTAATGACCTTCTTTACCTCTTGCTACTTTCTTCGTTTTGAAGTCTATTTTGTCTGGTACAAGTACTGCAACACCTACTTTTTTCTCTTTGTTGTTTGCATGAAATATCTTTTTCCATCCCTTCACTTTTAGTCTGTGTATATTTTTAGGTTTGAAGTGAGTCTCTTGTAAGCAGCATATAGATGGGTCTTGCTTTTTTATCCATTCTGTTACTCTGTGTCATTTGATTGGTGCATTCAGTCCATTTACATTTAGGGTGATTATTGATAGGTATGTACTTATTGCCATTGCTGGCTTTAGATTCGTGGTTACCAAAGGTTCAAGGGTTGCTTCTTTACTACCTAACAATATAACTTAACTTTCTTGTTAAGTTATTGTAAACACAGTCTGATGTTTCTTTATTTCTCTCCCTTCTTATTCTTCCTCCTCCATTCTTTATATACTTGGTGTTTCATTCTTTGCCTTTAGTTAGTATTTGGATGGTCTGCTTTCTTTGCTATGATTTTATTTTCTCTGGTGACATCTTTTTAGCCTTAGGGGTGCTTCCCTCTAGAGCAGTCCGTTTAAGATATCCTGTAGTGGTGGTTTATGAGAGGCAAACTCTCTCAACTTTCATTTTTCTGGAAATTGTTTAATCCCTCCATCATATTTAAATGATAATCGTGCTGGATACAATATTTTTGGTTCGAGGCCCTTCTGTTTCATAACGTTAAATATATCATGCCATTCTCTTCTGGCCTATAAGGTTTCTGTTGAGAAGTCTGATGATAGTCTGATGGGTTTTCCTTTGTAGGTGATCTTTTTTCTCTCTCTAGCTGCCTTTAATACTCTGTCTTTATCTTTTATCTTTGCCATTTTAATTATTATGTGTCCTGGTGTTGTCTTCCTTGGGTCCCTTGTGTTGGGAGATCTGTGGGCTTCCGTGGACTGCGTGACTATTTCCTTCCCCAGCAAGGTAAAGTTTTCAGAAATTATTTCTTCAAAGACACTTTCTATCCCTTTTTCTCTCTCTTCTTCCTCTGGTACTCCTATAATGTGAATATTGTTCCGTTTGGATTGGTTACACAGTTCTCTTAATATTCTTTCATTCCTTTTATCTCTCTCTGCCTGAGCTTCTCTGTATTCCTGTTCTCTGATTTCTATTCCATTAACAGTCTCCTGCATCTCATCCAGTCTGCTGCTAAGCCCGTCGATCACTTGTCTGATATCTGCATTGTCTTTCCTCACTTCCCTCACTTCTTCCCTCAGCTCTTGCACATTTCTCTGTAGATCCATCAACATGGTTATGACTTTTATTCTGAATTCTTTTTCAGGAAGACTGCATTTCCATCCCTTCAGGCTCCGTCTCTGGGGTTGTCTGGTTGATTTTAGTCTGGACCATATTCCTCTGTCTTTTCATGGGTATAGAAGTCGTCGTTGGTAGTTGCCACGTATGTCAGCTGGGCTCTTTAAGACTGTAAAAAGAGAAAAAAAGGAAGAAAGAAAAAACAAAAAACAAAAGAAAGTAACAAGAAAAACAAACAAAAAACAAAAAACTAACAAACAAAAAAACGCCCACCGGGAGTAGATTCTGTGGGGATGCTGTAGGTGGCACTGTTGCCCCACCATTCCACAGCCGTGGCCACGCTGCTCTTCACGGCCATTTATAGCTCTGGCCGGGGTGGGAACAAATGGGAGGCTGTTGAAAATCTGTTGGAAGTCGATGTGCAGCCACCCTTTCCCAGTCGCCAGCTAAGGGGTCCGAAACTCCCCAGGACTCCCAGCTTGCTGGGCTGAGTGTGCTGGGGCGATTCGGCTCCTCCGCTGGGCTCCTGTCTCTTTAAGACTGCTGAAAAAGCACGCAGTTTTTTTTCCTTCCCGGGGGTGGGCTGCAAGCACCCTGGCGTGTTCCCTGCTCAGATCCTGCACCCTCTGTCTCTCCAATCCCCGCTACACCGTGCTATGTGTGTCAGCGCTCCCCGCACAGATCACTGGGACTGGTTATTTCGCAGGGTGTACTTCCACTCCCTCCCAGCTCTGAATCCTCTCCTCCCTCCGGTGCGCTGGGGTGGGTGAGTGCTCGGGTCCCGCCAGGTCACGGCTCCATATCTTACCCTCCTCTCGGGGTGCCGTGTCCTCTTGGGTGTAGCTGCACGCTGTGTGCTTTCCTGTGTATTCTGGTCTCTCTTTTAGGAATAGTTGTATTTGCTGTATTTTCATAGATAAATATAGTGTTGGGAGGAGGTTTCTGCCGCCCTGCTCACGCCGCCATCTTCTCAGAAGTCCCCCTTGATTCGTTTTTTTAGTTAAGTTCTGAAGTTAGGAAGTGTGTCCTCCAACTTTGCTCTTTTTAGTCAAGATTCTTTTGGCTGTTCGGGCTTACTTGAGACTCCATATAAGTTTTAGGGTTGGTTTTTCTATTTCTGAAAAAAGTGCTATAGAAATTTTGATAGAGATTGCACTGACTGTGTGGATCCCTTTGGTAGTATTGTCATCTTGACAATCCAAGAAAATGGGATGTCTTTACATTCATGTCCTTTTTCTTTCTCCAGTGTTTTTTAGTTTTCAGTGTACAAGTCTTTTATATGCTTTGTTAAATTTATACCTAAACCTTTAATTCTTTTTGATGCTATTCTAAGTAGAATTGTTTTCTTAATTTCCTTTTTATTGTTAGTGTATAAAATGCAACTGATTTTGGCTTGTTGACTTAGTATCCTGCAACTTTGCTGAATTCAGTTATTAGCTCTGACAGCTTTGTTTGTGCATAGATTCTTTAGTGTTTTCTATATATATGGTATCATGTATTTGAACAAATAATTTTACTTCTTCCTTTCCAATTTTGATACCTTTTATTTCCTTTCCTTGCCTAAATTTTCTGGCTAGAAGTGCCAGTACTATGTTGAATAAAGTGGTGAAGGTGAGCATTCTTGTCTTCTTACTGATCTTAGAGGAAACACTTAACAGTCTTTTGCCACTGAGTATGGTGTAAGCTGTGGGTTTTTCATATATGGTATTTCATGTTGAGGAAGTTCTACTGGATTCCTAATTTATTGATTGCTTTTTTCATGAAGGAATATTGGATTTTTCTGTGCTGATTGAGATGATCATCTGTTTTTTTTTCCTTCATTCTCTTAAGGTGGTGTATTTCGTTGATTGATTTTTGTATGTTGGACTTCCCTTGCCTTCATGGGATAAATCCCATTTGGTCATATATCAAGTATTCTAATATGCTGCTGAATTTGGTTTGCTAGTATTTTGCTGAGGATTTTGCAACTATAGTCATATGAGATGTTTGCCTGTAGTTTTCTTCTCTTGTAGTGTCTGTCTAGCTTTGGCATTAGGGTAATGCTGTCCTCATAGGATGAGTTAGGAAGCATTTCCTCCTCTTAAATTTTTTGGAAGAGTTTGAAGATTGGTATTAATTCTTTAAATATTTGCTATAATTCACCAGGGAATCCATCTGGTCCTGGGAATTTCTTTCTTGGGAGATTTTAAATTACTGAATCAATCTCCTTATTAGTTATTAGGTCTATCCTGACATTCTATTTCTTTGTGATTCCATTTTGGTGCATTGTGTGTTTCTAGGACTTTGTCCATTTTTTCTAAGTTGCTCTTCCAATGTGTTGGCATACAATTGTTCAGGGTATTCTTTTAAAATCCTTTTTACTTCTGTACAATCAGTAGTGATGTCCTCGCTTTCATTTCTGAATTTGAAATTTGCCTCTTCACTTTCCTTTATCAGTCTAGCTAAAGGTTTGTCAATTTTACCAATCTTTTCAAAGAGCCAATTTTTGGTTTCATTGGTTTTTCTCTATTGTTTTTCTACCCTACATTTTATGTATCTCTACCTTATTTTTTATTACTTCCTTCTTCTAGCTGTTAGTTTAATTTATGCTTCTTTTTCTAGTTCCTCAATGTATACAGTTAGGCTATTGATTTGAGATCAATTTTTAAAAGTGTACTTGTTTACTGCTATAAAATTTCCTCTTAGTCCTGCTTTCTCTATGTCACATAAATTTTGGTGTGTTGTATTTTTATTTTCATTCACCTCAAGGTATTTTCCCATTTCTTTGTTGTTGTTTTGATCATTGGTTGTTTAGGAGGGTATTGTTTAATTTTCACACATTTGTGAGTTTTCAGTTTTCCTTTTGTTAGTGATTTCTGGTTTCATTTCTTGTGATCAGAAAAGTTACTTTATATGATTTCAACCTTTTGAAATGTATTGGGACTTGTTTTGTGGTATAATGTATGCTCTACTCTGGAGTATGTTCCATGTCTACTTGAGAAGAATATGTATTCTGCTGTTGTTGGGTGAAGTGTTTTGTATACATCTTTTAAATCCTTTTGGTTTTTGGTGTTTTTCAAATTTATCTGTTTACTTATTTATCTTCTTTCTTATTATTCTATTAATGATTGAAGTTGGGTTTTGAGGTCTACAATTGTGGTTGAACTGTGTTTTTCCTTTAATTCTGTCAATGTTTGCTTTATGTATTTTGGGGCTCTGTTATTGGGGCATATATATTTATAATTATTACATATTCTTGATGAATTGACTCTTTCATCAATATATAATGTCCATATTTGTCTCTTGTAATGGTGATTGTCCATATTTGTCTCTTGTAACAGTGATTGACTTAAAGTCTATTTGTGTATTAGTATAGCTACCTCAGCTCTCTTTTGTTTACAGTTTGCATGGAATATCTTTTCATCCAATCACTTTTGGTTTATTTGTATCTTTAGATCTAGAGTGAATCTCTTGTGGAGAGTTAGATAATTAAAAAAAATTCATTCTGTCAGTTTTCTCTTTGACTGGAAAGTTGAATCCACTTACATTTAAAGTAATTACTGATAAGGAGGAACTTACTTTTTTGCTTTTTTGTTTTCTCTTTGTCTCAAAGCTCTTTGTTTCTCATATCCTCACTACTTCCTTCTTTGGGTCTAGTTTATTTTTTTGAAGTGAAACATTTTGATTCTCTTGTTAGCTTTTATGCAAATTCTATATATATTTTATTTGTATTTACCATGGGGCCTTACCTTTAACATTGTAAAGTTGTAACAGTGTTATATGAATTAATACCAATTTAGCTTCCATAGTGTACAAATCTATGCACAGTCTTCTCTCTTTTCATGTTTGAAGTCACAAATTATATCTTCATGCATTGTGCGACCAATAGCATAGATTTATAACTTTTATGCAATTTGCTTTTCAAATCCTCTGGAAAAGAAACCGTGGTGTTGTGAACTAAAATTAAAATAATACTGACATTTATTTTTATTTATTTATTTTTTTGAAGCTAAAAAGTTGAAATTTATTGAAGGATCCTGGGGCATCTCATGATCTTTTTTTTTTTTAATATAATTTATTTTATTATCATTAATTTACAATTACATGTGCAATATTACGATTATTAAACTACCCCTTCATCAGGTCCCCCCCACCAACCCCATTACAGTCACTGTCCATCAGCGTAGTGAGATGCTATAGAATCACTACTTGTCTTCTCTGAGTTGTACTGCCCTCCCCGTGCCCCCCCAACATTACATCTGCTAATCGTAATGCCCCTTTTTCCCTCTTATCCCTCCCTTCCCGCCCATTTTCCCCAGTCCCTTTCCCTTTGGTAACTATTAGTCCGTTCTTGGGTTCTGTGAGTCTGCTGCTGTTTTGTTCCTTCAGTATTTTTTCTTTGTTCTTATACTCCACATATGAGTGAAATCATTTGATACTTGTCTTTTTCGGCTTGGCTTATTTCACTGAGCATAATACCCTCTAGCTCCATCCATGTTGTTGCAAATGGTAGGATTTGTTTTCTTCTTATGGCTGAATAATATTCCATTGTGTATATGTACCACATCTTCTTTATCCATTCATCTACTGATGGACACTTAGGTTGCTTCCATTTCTTGGCTATTGTAAATAGTGCTGCAATAAACATAGGGGTGCATCTGTCCTTTTCAAATTGGGCTGCTGCATTCTTAGGGTAAATTCCTAGGAGTGGAATTCCTGGGTCAAATGGTATTTCTATTTTGAGTTTTTTGAGGAACCTCCATACTGCTTTCCACAATGGTTGAACTAATTTGCAGTCCCACCAGCAGTGTAGGAGGGTTCCCTTTTCTCCACATCCTCGCCAACATTTGTTGTTGTTTGTGTTTTGGATGTTGGCCATCCTCACTGGTGTGAGGTGATATCTCATTGTGGTTTTAATCTGCATTTCTCTGATGATTAGCGATGTGGAGCATCTTTTCATGTGCCTGTTGGCCATCTGAATTTCTTCTTTGGAGAAGTGTCTATTCATGTCCTCTGCCCATTTCTTAATTGGATTATTTGCTTTCTGTTTGTTAGGTGCATGAGTTCT
>JAVSCE010019007.1:0-34459 GCA_032199065.1 Smutsia gigantea
GTTCTTTGTATCATTTTTGAAAAGTTGCTTATGTTCTGACATTTCATAATATAGTGCCTTTCTGTGAGACTTTCTTCATTCATTGTGTTAGGCATTGGCATTTGGTGGATCTTCACCATTTATTTACACTCTTCAATCTTTGGTAATTACTCATATGACATTAAAATTCCTATTAATGATACTTGGGACTTTCTGCATGGATATTCTCATTATCAAACTTTTGCCTCCTATTGTCTCTGCTTTTTGTATTAGTTTATAAGGGATTTTATTTTTCATTTATAATGATATTATTTATAAGAATTATTTTTGTGTTCTTATAATAGCACTTTTTATGAGAGTATTGATGACATATTTAAAAATATTTTTTTCTGCTTCCCATGTTGTCTTTGAATTTTGTGTATTTATTTGTATCTCTGTTACTGTGGAGGCTTTCTTCAAATGAGTAATGATGTGTTAGTTTTCCATTATACTTAAGAAGGCATCACTAAAAATCTGCTTGCTTGATAGTTATTGTAAAGCACGTTTGCTTCATTGCAAGATGATATACATATAAGCTCTTATATTCTCTGCAAATCTCTCAAAGTTTGGCACCTTATTTTAGTTGTTCTTGGAAGCCTCTTCATTTTTCCAGAGGAAAATCCTTCAGTTATCTGCCTGGAGTTATCTGAATGAGTGAAGGCATTGGGAGAAAATCCACCATTCAGGCAGCTGATTCATTCAGCCCCCTCTTTTTTTCCTCTCTGTCTCTGACCTCTGCTCTTCTGTATCAAGTGTCTCCCTAAGAAACTATCCTCTTAAGTTTTTTCTCCATAATACTTCTAGTATCCTGCAAGGATAGGTGAAAAGTGTTCACCTAACTTCCAGAGGTTTTGTGTGATGGGGATAGTTGAAGGGTAGATTGCTGCACAGCTCTGAATTCATTCTCAGGTTTTTAGGTCTATGAATCATTTCTACAGCTGCTTGTACTGAGTCTTCCAAAGCCATAACCTTTCTGCGATTCTGTGAATTAGCGTGCTTCTCCACACACTGATTTCAATTTGCTCTTCTTTATTAAGTCAAATAACATTATTCCTGTATCTTATTTCCATCCTCAGAAAGTTGTTGATATCTTTAATTTACTGTTGTCACATTTTCTATTCTTCTTTGGCTTGTATGTTTATGCATTTAAAATTTCCTTTCCTTTTCTTTTCTTTTTTTTTTTTTTTATTTAGGAGAGTTTCTCAGAGGAGCCAAGATAATCAAGTATGTATCTTCTGTCATATTTTATTTCCGTTTTAAAATACTGTTCCCCATGAAATTAGAAATAAAGCCATATAAATACTAGACACATCCCCTATAATGCTCTTGCACCAGGAAAGAGCAGATTAATGTGCTGATTTGTAGTTCAGGATGAATGATCTTAGTAAAAATGGCTACCCTTAAAGACCTAGAGTAGTACTATTAAAAGTGATATACAAAGGGCAAAACTACTACTAATTAAACTCTTCACAAAAATCAAATTACAATTCTGAGCTTCAGAATATCTTCGTTAAAATGTAAAAGAATGCATCTAAAGCAATTATATATGATGGCCTATGTATATACATAGGTCAGTTTATATCACGACCTATTTTCCATGATTCTAAGTAAGCAGATATCAGCAGTGGGGCTCTGGGCTGTGATAGTTGGGACTGGACCACCAGCAGAGTTGAGAGAAGGCTGGCAGTAAAGAGTGGCAAACCTAGATGGGGTGGGTGAGTCAAAAAAAAAGTGTTGAAAGTCATGGTTGACCCACAAAGACTGTCTACATAAGGCTGGGGAAATAATGCTGGAGGTTGGTAATGAGCTCACACTTGAAAGAGCGTCCTGATTAATCAAAGCAAGGAACAGTATTGTTGAATTGTTGAACAGTGGCATTGGAGTGTCTGCATGGATTTGAGTCTTAGCTCTCCCACCAAACCAGCTTTTGTGAATTGTGGGTCTACATAAACAGGAGTTGATATCATAGTAAGATGAAGGTGAAAACAGCACTTAAATTAGAGGTTTTTTGGGGGGATTAAATGAGATATAGCATGGAAAGCATTTAGCATGGGGCATAATACATACATAAGAGCTCAGTAAACTATGGCTGTTGTTGCTGAACTGTGTCCTACTTATGCCCATAAATTCTAGCTTGTCTGCCCTTGCTCAAATGTTCCAACCCCAACTTTTCCCTCCACTTGTAGAAGTGAACTTCACATAACCAAGTTCTGCACTGTTTAGACAATAAGAATTATATAACCTTGCAATATCTCACATGTTCTTCCTATCATCCAAGGCAAGAATTTGTAACTAAAACTTAGATAATTTTAGTGCTGTTGGTTTGTCTCATCCTGTATAATTAGATATTTATCTTTCATATTGTATTAATGCTTAATTCCAATTCAAATACAACTTTTACTTATGCTACATTTATTCCTTTCATAAGGAGACAGATATGCTAAAATATAAAATGAAATCACACCTATGCTTTAAAATATCTCTGAAATTTTCTTCTTTTGTGAGGTCTTCCTATACATAAAGCTAAATTTTTTCTTTCCAATCCAAACCAAACTTATTTCCATTATATTGGATAAAATGTACATATCAAAATATTGACTTATACCTAGGGTGAATTCAGTGATTTTTAATAAGCCAGAAAGTTGCCACAATCCAGTTTTAGAAAATCTCTTTCACTCCAAAAGGAAATCATTAGCACCCATTCCTTATTCCATCCCTGGTCATAGGCAACCACCAGCTACTTTATATATGCATTTCCCTTCTATGAATATTTTACATAAACTGATTAATAGAGTAAGTGGTCTTTTATGACTGAGAACGTTCATTTATGTATTTTTGGGGGGAGTGTTTTTCACGAAAGAGCATGCATAAGTACTCTGTTCTATCTCTTACTGAATGATATTTTATGGTATGAACACATTGTTGTGCTAATCCATTGACTGACTGATAAACATTTGGGTGTTTTCATGTTTTTGCTAATATGAATGCTGCTATGAACATCCATATACCAGTCTTTGTATGGATATATGTTTTCATTTCTCTTGGGTGGTTACCTATGAATTCCAAAAAAAATTTGCATATCCCTTTTCTGTGTCATGTATTACATTACATCTTAGTATGATTCTTTTGGGGTCTGCCTCTACCCATGCCAGTCCCTTAACTATGGGTGTTCACCAGTGCCTTTTTCTCATCAGTTCTTTAAATATAATGCATCCTTTGATCAGCTTATCTATTCCCAAAGTGTAGTTATAGTTTCTACTTGAGTGACTTAAGTATCTTCATCTTCAACCTCCTATGGACTACATATGAGGTCCAGTTTTGGGGACTGCTTGCTAGAATGTAAAGTAACATATAACATTTTGGATGATAGAATATTGATACTGTGTTTTATCAAAGGTTTATTTCATCATGATTTTTAAAGTATCATCATCTTTAGGGGGTAAAAAATACTGTATCCCATCTGTAATAAAATGCTTAAATAGTACCTTTAAAAATATACTTTCAAACCATCCACATTTGCTATTTTCTTATTTCAACTTACAATGTCATTTAAAAAGGATTTCCTGAAGAAAAAAGAATTAAGAAACATCTACTTAGGCCATCTCATAGTGGCACATGAAGAACTATTTCTTTAAATTACCATGTTTTGTTATTGGATTCTTTTTATTTTAATTATTGAAAAAAGTCATTTGTCCCTGAAACAAATTTTTGAAGGTTGCAACAGTTTTAAACTCAGTGGTTGTTCTTTCCTTTTTCTTTATCTAAAGGGGAAAAAAGTTATTTTTAAAGGCAATTTTGTGCAAATTTGGTGTTGGTGGAGTTGGAGGAAACATCCATTATATAAAAATAAAGCATACCTGGTTGGGGTATTTAAAAGGTTGTAATTTCATCTCTTGGTTCCCACTTGCAGTTTATGACTTTAACAATTTCAATGGAAATTACAGCTTGAAGCCACATAGTGTACTTATTTTCTATTCTTAAAACTTGAGAGAGTAAATGAGAGCTAAATTCATGGCAGGGAATCCATACTTAGATTGATCCTGTAGAATAGAATGTATATTCTATATATATGTTATATGTATGTGTGTATATATATATATATATATATATATTATAATAATATAGAATACATATTTTATATTCTGTAGAGAGGGGAATGAGGGAGAGTAGTGGATCAATGAATCAAGTGTAGTAAATTGTTAGCACTTGGAAGATCTGAGTGATGGGAATTTCTTGTATTGTTCTTTCAACTTTTCTTTAACTTTGACATTATTTCAAAAATGAAAAAAATTAAAAATAATTTGGTCAGTATGTATTGAGCATTCTGTAAGGAAAGAATTGAAATGAATATTCAAAGCATGGTCTGTACACGCAACAAGCAGTGTCAGAAGGAGTCTGGCATGTTGCAAATATAGGTCATCATTTGGAGCCTCCCTATTGGCCATCCCTGTTGGTCATCTACTCACTTCGTAGACGTCCACAGCATCAAATTCTGAATGGTTGCCCTGCTGTACTGAAATGGGACAAGCCTGAGGTTTGTTCCTTTCTAGTGTGTTAATTAAAAAATGTCAATTTACTAGGTTGGCATTGATCTGTACTTGGGTGGGGAAACCCAGAACTCTGAGAAGAAGGTAAAGTATTTGTCTACACACAAATCACCTACTGCTAGTTCTCTCTCCTTTTAGGAAGCTATTCTTTATGCCTGAGAAGTGCAAACACTTTACCAGAACAAAATGTAAACTCTTTAGGGCTTACATATCGAATAAACCTTTAGCTAAATGACATCTAATTTTTGGAGATCCCACATATACTTTTAAGAGCTGTCTCATTAAACCCAGGTGTGGGTGTATATATTGGAGAAATATATATATATTATATATACTATATAAAATTTCACATATGGTATTTATATATTTCATATGTATTTCCTGTATGGATATATATTATATATTAAATATGTATTTATCTTAATTTCTTTGAGTTTTAACAACCAGGAAAATTTCAGAAACCCCCTAGTTGTGAATGTTGAAGGAGACTTGGGAGGAATGGTGTGGAAAGAGTTTTCTCAGTTTGTACGTTCTGGAATATATTCAAGCTATATCATAAGACACTAGAGCTACATCAGCAAGTACCTGAGGACCAGAGTGATCTGCACTTAATTCATCTGTTTTATTAATTTATTAATAACCAATTGCCAAAGGCAACATGAAATACAACAAAATTCATTCATCTGCAGGACCACAGGACAGCTGTATTTTAACTTCAAAGAGAAAAGCTACGATCTAGGAAAAAATCTCATTTTTCAGTGGTGTCTAAAAATGATAGTAAGTAGGCTGTTAGACTGTAGTAGAAATCTGGGGCCAGGGTCAGGAAAGGACAAGAGAAGGCATGTGGACAAGAAGACAAGAATGTGGAAGGTGAATAGGCATAAAAACAAGCTTTGGGTGAGTTAAATATTTTGGCTGGATTCATTGTTGGTTAGTGGTGAATTTGAAAAGGTCAGCAAAACCCCAAGGAGTGGTTCTCAAAAGTGAAGCAATTTAAAATAAATATGAAAGTAGTCAGGGCTTTGTTTTCAGACAAGAGGCACAGTAGAGAGCATAGGGTTTTGAAGTGCTTTGAGATTTGAAACTTGGACCTATTTCTGAATAGTCAGTGATAAATTGGGTATCAGTCTTTTCATCTCATTTTGCCTTCCTTCTCATCTTTTGTTTACTTTTTCTTTCTTCACTTTTTCCCTTTTTCTACCTTATTCTCCCTTATAATATAATGAATTATAAAGTTGAGCAGGTACTCCAGGCTTTTAAAACAAGTATGAAACTTATTGTTAATACTTTCAGGTTCAGGTTGGGCAAATATCAGACACAGAAATAGATTAAAAAATATATTAAATAGATACTTTCCACTGGTTTTCAGATATTATTTTTATTGTAATGAAATGATGAAATACATGTGAAAAGGCCCTACATCTCTAGCATACTATTAGAATTTTTCATTATTCTTTACCCATGTCTAAGATTTAGGTAAACAAGAGAAGGCCAGATAATTCATACTCCACCTGTCATATAAACATATTGAAGATCCTTTCAGTGTTTGTCTTCCAACTGAATGTATGAAGTCTTTGTTGCTAGAAATTACTTGACCACTCCTATGACTCATAAATGTATTTGAACTGTTTTTTTCAGTTTTAAAGAAGAAAGAAATGAACTTATTAGTTGGATGTGGAAACAACTAGTGATATATATATAAAAATATGTATATGTATTTAAATTCAAGAATGTGATGGGCTATCACTCATATGATTATGTTAACTTATATGGAAAAAGATATTAACATATATAATTAAGGGCTCCAATCAGTCAACTTCATCAAAAGGATGTTTCCCTGAGTGGATCTCCTCTAATCAGTTGAGGTCTTTATCACTCTCCAGCCAGCTTGGAAGAAAGTAAAGAGCTGTGTTGTGAGAGGAAGGTGCCACATGCCAAAGACCTGTGGTAGGCCTCTGGGAGCCAAGAGCATCTCCTGCAAAGAACCAACAAGAAAACAGCAATCTCACCCACATAGCTACAAGGATATGAACTCTGCCAAGAACCAGTGTTCTAGAAGAGAATTTCTCAGTGATCTCAGAAGAGAACTCCAAGTCTTTGGCTTATTGCGGCCCCTTTTGATAGCTTGATTTCAGCCTGGTGATATCCTAAATGGAGGATACACCTAATACATGCTTTGTTACCCAATCTCCTTTTCTGCATTTCTAATGTGATAATCATGGTATATGTTTATTGTGAACTTTACAAAATATTCACAAAGAATACGTTAAGGACTTTAGTGCCATCTAAGGTGGCAAGGGAAAACTCTATATTCTCCATGGTGTCAACAAAAAAGAAATGACCTCTCAATAATCGTACTGCACTGAGAAAGCAGACACTCAGCTCCTATGCAATACACTAATACGTATTGGCTATCAAAAAGCAATATAGATGATCCTCATTACAAATCAAGAATGGACAATACTTTGAAATTTGAACTGAAGTGAAGGAAGTTAAAACTTGCTGAAAAACAATCTGCTAGCTAATTTCCAATACACAGAAAGAATGCTGGATATATGATCAATAATAACACAGCCTTGAAATATGACTTTTCCATTTTCTCAGCCCTTTCTCTCTTCATAAATTTTTTAAAAATATGACTTAATCTATTGTTATGATTGTTATCATACCAGGCAAATGAAAGAGAGACATTTCAAGTGGAAGTGATCCTCAGCAGAAATACTGAGACATTGCAAACTTCAGATTGGATGTACTAGATAAAGCCCATTTATGAAGAACATATGGTTCCCATATGTGGTAGATTGAGCTGTCATTCACAAGACTTCAACCTTGCCTATATCTGGGACTTCTGCCATATGACTTTGAATCTTAGTATTAGTGGGAAAGTACATTTTCTTCCCTATGAATAGAGGTTTTTCCATAAGACTTATTTTAACCAATGGGCTCTGGGTCCAAGTGACAACATGCCTAGACCTGTATCATGTGCTCTCTTTGCTTTTGTTATCACCAAAAAATGGACCTGACCTGGGAGATTTGTTCTCAGATAAATGAGAGATACCAAGAACAGAGCTACGTGAAGCCACCATTTGGAGCTGTTCAATCAAAATCAGCCTAGATCAGCCAAACTCCAGGTGACCCATGAATCCACAGCCTCCTGATGCAGAGCCACCTCAACAACGCTGCGAGCATGAGTGACTAACTGGTGTTGTGAGCCTCTAAGTTTTGGGCTGGTTTGTTACACAGTGTTACTAAGGATATAACTGACTTACCTAGCTGGTTGTCTTTCTCTGCTCTAGGTACTCTTTGGGAATGTCACGTTTTCATGAATTAGCTCACAATTCATTGGCGTGTGAAATTGTGGAAATCTCTTCGTTTGTCAGTTGTCATGCAGTTTAATGCTTACAGAAAAATAAGAAATTTCAAAAGTCCTTTGGTAATAGAACAAAAGACATGCAATTCTAGATTGTTTGATCAAAATTTCAACCAAGAATTGGAGCCTACTAACTTTAGAATTAAACTCACACGCTAAATTCTGACACATGTAATCTACTCTGCCACTAGTCTACCAGAATCAAGTTCTCGTTTTCCCATTTCATTTTTCCTCCACTGTGCAAATCCCAACATTTGAATAGGAGAAAGTGAAAAAAAGCAAGAAATGCTTATTATTTTTCATAAGTGCATTTATTTTCTAGATGATATTACGTATCAATGTTTATTTTATTTTTTTGATCTTAGATGTTTTAAAAGGGATGATTTCATCTCTGCCACTGGAGCTACATAACAACAGGAGCTTAGCACAGGCAAAGAAGCTGACTTAGGGACACAAGTAAAATCATGTCAGGAGTAGAAGAATTTTTTTATCTATATCTTTTATCTATCTATCATCTATATCATTTTTCTATCTTTTTTGGTGGTATGTAATTCTATTAACTCCTCATCTATTATCCTATGACTGAAATAAAACATAAGACATTCATCAATTGATATTAGATTATATAATGACATTCCTTTTACATTTAAAAATATCATTTTCTCTTTAAAATTCTAACATCATTTGTGCTAAAAGCTTTATCTCCTCCTATGTTACTTCTATTCAACATTAGTCCTTCATTACTTATTTTTTTGTTATAGATTTTGTTTTAGTTTATTTTTATTTTTATTTTTGATGATCTTGTATAAAGACACAATAAAAGACAAGATAACATAATAAGCACCTATGCACCCACCATTCAATCTCAGCAACATTTGATCCACCTCCAGTCTGGTATTATCCACTCTCCACACCATTTTTTTAACCTCCCATGTGATTATAAATAAAATTCCTATTATATTATTTAAATAGAAGCAGTCAATAGAAGGGATCTTACAGAGCGTCCTTATAAAAATGACCACTCAATATTTTTCAAGAAGTAGACTAAGAATTTCAACTCTATTATCCGCCTAAATATATGCTCCTCACTTTAAAAACTGGAATGCATCATTTTAAGCACAAGGTAATATAATAAGCACAGATTATACTAGCTTCATATTCAACAAAATATTAGCAACTCAGGTTCAAATAATTGTTGGGAGACAAAAATTTGGTTATGTTAGACATTGCCTAAGCTAGAATGGCATACAACATATTTATTCCATTTTCTTGCCTAATTGACCCAGCTAGACCTTGTAGTACAATGTTGACTAGAAGTTGGCAAAAATAGATGTTCTTGTCTTATTCTTATCTTATTGGGAAAGTTTCCAATCTTTCACCATTAAGTATGATCTTATTTTAACAGCTTGAGGAAGTCCCCATCATTTCTTATTTGCTGAGTCTTTTTATCATTAAAGAATGTTGGATTTTTTCAAATGTTTTCTCTATTAAGATATTTGTGTATGTTGTTTTCCCTTTGTTCTATTAATATGGAATATTACATTGATTTATTATTGTATGTCATATTCCTGAGATAAATCCCATTTGGTCATGGTGTATAATCCTTTTAATATACTATAGGATCCGGTTTTATAGAATTTTGTGAGCACTTTTTCTCTAAGTTCATCTGAGATAGCAATTTGTAGTTTTCTTTTCTTATGATTTTTTTTCTGGGCTTGGTTAATACTGGCCTCATAGAATGCATTGGGAAATGTTTCTTCACTCATTTTTAAGAGGCGTTCATGAAGGATTGGGGCTAACTGTTTAAACATCTGGTAGAATTCATCAATGAAGTCATCTGGTAATGGTAATTTCTTTGAAGGAAATTTTGTTGTTGTTGCTTACTAATTTATTCTCTTTACTTGTACAAGTCTATTTAGGTATTCTATTTCTCTTGAGTCCGTTTCAGTAGCTTTTCTTTCTACAGATGCATTTCATTTAGGCTATCTAATTTGTTGGTCTACGGTTATTCACAGTATTGCCTAATAATCCTTTTATATATGTGAGTAATGTTCCCTCTTTCATTCCTGTTTTTATTCATTTTAGTACTCTCCCTTGTTTTCTTAGTCAGTTAAACTAATAATTTGTCCATTTTGTTGACCTTTTCAAATAAATAACTTTGATTTCATTAATTCTCTTTATTTGTTCTCATTTTCTATTTTATTTATCTCCACCATAATCTTTATTATTTTTCCCTTCTGTTTGCTTTGGGTTTTGTTTACTCTTTTTTTTAGCTCATGAAGGTGGAAGTTTACATTATTCATTTTTGAAATTACTTCCTTTAAATGTATGTGGTTATAAATAAAAATTTCTCTCTGAGCACTGGTTTCCCTGCATTCTGTAAGTTCTGGCGTGTAGTGTTTTAATTTCCTTTCCTGTCAAATTAATTTCTATTTTTTCTTGTGAATTCTTTCACCTATTGATCTTTAGCAGGCTATTGCTTAATTTCCATGTAACTGGAAATTTCTAAAACTTCCTGTTTTAGATATCTAATTTGATTCTGCTGCAGTAGTATATACTTGTATGTTTTAAATCCTTTTAAGTTTATCTAGGCTTGTTTTATGGCCTGGAATATATTCTATCTTGAAGAATGTTCTGTGTGTGATTGAAAAGAATGTGTACTCTGCTATAGCTGGAGGGAGTGTTGTATAGATATCTGTTCATCTAGTTGAGTAATAACATTATTGGTATATACATATATTGTTTTATGTCGTGGTTGATTTTCTACCTAATTATTCTTTCCATTACTGAAACTGGGGAAGAGAGTCTGTAACTATTATTATGAATTCTTTCTCTATTTCTCCTATCAATTCAGTTTTTGCTTCATGTATTTGGGGGCTGTTTTGGGGTGATATATTTTTATCATTGTTATGTCTTCTGGATAGAGTAAACCTTTTATCAATATTATTATTTTCATACCTTCCTTTAATCCTTTAAGCATAGTTTCTTTTAGTTCTTTGACTTTATGTATCATAATGCTTTGAAGTCTTTGTTAACTTCATCATTCAAAGCAGTTTCTATTGCCTTTTCCTCCCATGTGTATGGGTTGTACTTTCCCATTTCTTTGGATGAATCATATTTTTTGTGGAAAATTGATCATGTTAGAAAATACATTAAGAAACTCTGGAGGCTGATCTCCTACCCCTATTGTTTCAGTTTGCTTGGTCATTTATTTGTTTAGTGATTTAGCTGAACTAATTCTGTGAAAACTTTTCCCCTACAATGTGCAAATCTTTAATGTCAGTGCTCAAATTTTCCTCATGTGTTTTTATCTTTTAATCTTGCTACCTAGGTGTTTCCCCTGTGCCAGCATCCAGCATCGTCCACTTAGTGATGAGTGGCTGTGTTTATGCCTCTGCAGTCAGTTAGATATGTACTTATTTATGTGTGGCTTGCAGACTACTTTCAAGTTTCAGTGAGTTTATATATTTGTTTATGCTTTACATTTAGCCAGAGACTTTTAGGTTGGGTGTTAACTCTCAGGATCTCTGTTGAGAAACTGTAGCTTAAGGGACACATACAATCTTCCTGAATGCCAAGGATATGTGTAATTTTATTTTTGAACCTGGTTTCCTGGGAGTTACCTTTGAGTCCTGATAGCTTATTCAGCCACTGTTTGGTTAGAGGTTGCATTTAAGCCTCTTTTGCCAGTGAAGTTTCTGCCCTGTCTTTACATAACCTGGGTAGACCTTCTGGAACACAGAGCTGGGCTGGGGTGCAGATTAGCAAGTAGGTTATCTCACTGATTTTACCAAGATTTAGTAGATTACCTTGAATGAATGTTTCTCCACTTGGACAATTTGGAATTTCTGTGTGCTGCTGGGTAATACATTCAAGTGATACAAGCATACTCCCGTGATTGCTCCTGCGTAGGTGCAGCCTATCAAAAATGCATGGTCTTCCTGCCCCCAGGGTGGAGTGTGATCCCAGGAGGAAACTTCCTGCTGTCTCTTTTCAAGATTCTGTTAGATTTCCTACTATTCTGCCATTTTGCTGGTTTTAAGATACCAGTTTCCATTTAATTACTCTTCATTTGAAGATCTCCATTATTTCCAAGAGTGCTCTTAGGTAGGTTTCTCTCCTTCTTGTTCTAAATAAAGTCAGTCCCCTCAGGCACAGTTCTGGAGCTCTTTATTCCTCAGGACATCATTTTACCTAGGCAAAATCCTCGGGCTACTACCTGGAGCTGGGGACCAAACTGGAACCAGATTTTCCTGCATTGACACGTGGGCCCCAAGAGGGACAATGACAGGGAGGAACGTCTGTCTTTTCCACACTGTCAACCCAAAACCAAGAAGCCAGTTCAAGAGACAAAGTGTTTATCTGGTATCAAAAATTTGTAATTTGAAGTACACAGTTTCCGTAAAAACCCAAATGGTCTCCACATTATAGGAGGTGGACTCAGTATTTATGGATAAAAAAGTAAGATTAGGTAAGCTGTTTTTAAAGAATATTTAACAGGTGTCAACAGGCAGGGCTAGGTTTGCATTTCCATTGATCAGTCAGGTGAAGTGGTCATTAGGCTGAAGTTCACATTTATCAGTCTACTCCAACAGGATATTGTCAAGCTTCCTGACTTTTTGGAATGTTGGTGGTTTGGCCAGGTCAAAGCTTCAGAAAGCAGAATGTGCAAGAGAGTTACTCTGAAATGGTTTCCCTCACTCCATTTAAAACTATTTACTTACATCGTTTATCACAACATGGAACCTCCACCCCTGGGGGTGTGTGGGTGATCAGGTACTCTGTATTATTGGTCGGAAGTCCCTGGAATAAAACTTCTGCCTTATGATTGGGGAAGAGTAAGGGAGGGCCTATGGTTGCGGGCTGAGTAAGCCCGGAATGTGGGGGAACAACAATCTGCCCCTGGTGGTGTGAAAATGTAATCCCAAACTTGGAGCTGGGAGAGTAAGAACCCCTCTCTTGGCTGTACATAACCTGGGCAGACCTTCCAGAACACAGAGCTGGGCTGGGGTGCAGATTAGCAAGTAGGGTATCTCAACTGATTTGACCAAGATTTAGTAGATTACCTTGAATGAATGTTTATCCATTTGGACAATTTGGGATTTATGTGATTTTCTTAAAAAACCTTGACCATTTAGATGGCTGTTTTGGTGGGTAGAAGGTTTGCTAAGCTTCTTTCTAAGAAATTCCATCTCTGAATTTTTTTAATAGTGTTTATACAGAGATTTATGGCCCAGCCATTTAATTTTTCGCCATTGCTCTCCCAGCTGCATCCCCACACATGTACCAACACACCATCTCACTGTAATCAGCTGTGTACATTGCGCCCCACTACCTACCTTGGAAAGCTGGATCTTTATTGCGCACACAGCATCTAATCTATTGTCAAAGTCCATCACTTAGGATCCAGAGGAATGTGCCTCTTTCTCCTGGTCATAACTGTTACATGCTTCAATTAATCCAACCTCAGTTATGTGGATTGCACAGTCTCCACTACTTTCTTGATTACTTTCTGATTTACAGTGAAAATTATTATATTAAAGATTCCAATTCTGTAGGCTTTTCATGAAAGTTCAAACCATCTAACCTGTTAGAGTAGGCAATTAGATATGAGCAGCAGAAAGCAAGGGAAAGGTGGAAGACAATAACATTTCTAGGTGGGTTTACACCCACTCTTCACCTAAAACTAAACGTAAGACAGGGTGGGAAATCACCAAGGGTGATGCCTGCACAAAGAACACTGAGGCATGCTTGAGAAGGACCTTGGCCCATCACATGATGATTAGAATCACTCTCAACCCATGGGATTTTTTTTTGGTATTATTAATGCACAATTACATGAGCAACATTATGGTTACTAGACTCCCCCGATTATCAAGTCCCCACCACATACCCCATTACAGTCACTGTCCATCAGCATAGTAAGAGGCTATAGAATCACTACTTGTCTTCTCTGTGTTACACTGCATTCCCTGTATCCCCCCCACCCTGCTACATTATGTGTGCTAATTGTAATAGCCCTTTTCCCCCCTTATCTCTCCCTTCCCACCCATCTTCCCCAGTCCCTTTCCCTTTGGTAACTGTTAGTCCATTCTTGGGTTCTGTGAGTCCGCTGCTGTTTTGTTCCTTCAGTTTTTTCTTTGTTCTTATACTCCACAGATGAGAGAAATCATTTGATACTTGTCTTTCATTGCCTGTCTTGTTTCACTGGGCATAATACCCTCTAGCTCAATCCATGTTGTTGCAAATGGAAGGATTTGTTTTCTTCTTATGGCTGAATAATATTCCATTGTGTATATGTACCATATCTTCTTTATCCATTCATCTACTGATGGACACTTAGGTTGCTTCCATTTCTTGGCTATTATAAATAGTGCTATGATAAACATGGGGGTGCATATGTCTTTTTAAAACTGGGCTGCTGCAGTCTTAGGGTAAAATCCTAGGAGTGGAATTCCTGGATTAAATGGTATTTTTGTTTTGAGATTTTTGACGAACCTCCAAACTGCTTTCCACAATGGTGGAACTAATTTACATTTCCATCAGCAGTGTAGGAGGGTTCTCCTTTCTCCACATCTTGGCCAACATTTGTTGTTGTTTGTCTTTTGGATGGTGGTCATCCTAACTGGTGTGAGGTGATATCTCATTGTGGTTTTAACCTGCATTTCTCTGATGATTAGCGATGTGGAGCATCTTTTCATGTGCCTATTGGCCATAGGAATTTCTTCTTTGGAGAAGTGTCTGTTCAACTCCTCTGTCCATTTTTTAATTGGCTTATTTAAGTTTTGTTTGTTGAGTTGCACGAGCTCTTTATATAATTTGCATGTCAACGCTTTATTGTATATGTCAGTAATGAATATATTCTTCCATACTGTAGGATGTCATTTTGTTCTACTGATGGTGTCCTTTGCAGTACAGAAGCTTTTTAGTTTGATATAGTCCCACTTGTTCATTTTTGCTTTTGTTTCTCTTGCCCAGGATATGTTCATGAAGAAGTTGTTCATGTTTATGTCCAAGAGATTTTTGCCTATGTTTTTTCTAAGAGTTTTATGGTTTCATGACTTACATTCAGGTCTTTGATCCATTTTGAGTTTACTTTTCTGTATGGGGTTAGACAGTTATCCAGTTTCATTCTCTTACATGTAGCTGCCCAGTTTTCCCCACACCAGCTGTTGAAGAGGCTGTTATTTCCCCATTGTATATCCATGGCTCCTTTATTCTATATTAATTGACCATATATGCTTGGGTTTATTATATTTGGGCCCTGTAGTCTGTTCCATTGCTCTATGGGTCTGTTCTTGTGCTGGTACCAAATTGTCTTGATTACTATGGCTTTATAGTAGAGCTTGAAGTCAGGGAGCGTAATTCCCCCTGCTTTATTCTTCCTTCTCAGGATTGCTTTGGCTATTCGGGGTCTTTAGTGGTTCCATATGAATTTTGGAATGATTTTCTCTAGTTCATTGAAGAATGCTGTTGATATTTTGATAGGGATTGCATTGAATCTGTAGATTGCTTTAGGCAGGATGGCCATTTTGACAATATTGATTCTTCCTGTCCATGAGCATGGGATGTGTTTCCATTTATTGGTATCTTCTTTAATTTTTCTCATGAGTGTCTTATAGTTTTCATAGTATAGGTCTTTCATTTCTTTGGTTAGGTTTATACCTAGAAATTATATTCTTTTTGATGCAATTTTGAATGGAATTGTTTTTGTGATTTCTCCTGCTACTTCATCATTAGTATATAGGAATGCAACAGATTTCTGTGTATTAATTTTGTATCCCCCAATTTTACCGAATTCAGATATTACATCTAGTAGTTTTGGAGTCAATTCTTTAGGGTTTTTTAAGTACAATATCATGTCATCTGCAAACAGGGACAGTTTGACTCCTTCCTTACCAATGTGGAAGCCTTTTATTTCCTGAGTCTGATTGCTGTGGCTAGGACCTCTAAAACTATGTTGAATAGAAGTGGTGAGAGTGGGCATCCTTGTTTTGTTCCTGATCTTAAAGGAAAAGTTTTCAGCTTCTCGCTGTTAAGTATAATGTTTGCTGTGGGTTTGTCATATATAGCCTTTATGTTGAGGTCCTTGCCCTCTATACCCATTTTGTTGAGAGTTTTAATCATGAATGGATGTTGAATTTTGTTGAATGATTTTTCAGCATCTATGGAAATGATCATGTGGTTTTTGTCCTTCCTTTTGCTGATGTGGTGGATGATGTTGATGGATTTTCGAATGTTGTACCATTTTTGCATCCCCGGGATGAATCCCACTTGATCATAATGGATGATCTTTTTGATGTATTTTTGAATTCGGTTTGCTAATATTTTGTTGAGTATTTTTGCATCTATGTTCATCAGGGATATTGGTCTGTAATTTTCTTTTTTTGTGGTGTCTTTGCCCGGTTTTTGTATTAGAGTGATGTTGGCCTCGTAGATTGAGTTTGGGAGTATTCCCTCCTCTTCTACTTTTTGGAAAACTTTAATGAGGAAGGGTATTAGGTTTTCACTAAATGTTTGATGAAATTCAGCAGTGAAACGATCTGGTCCAGGCATTTTGTTCTTAGGTAGTTTTTTGATTACCAATTCAATTTCTTTTCTGGTAATTGGTCTATTCAGATTTTCTGTTTCTTCCTGTGTCTGCCTTGGAAGTTTGTATTTTTCTAGGAAGTTGTTCATTTCTTCTACGTTATCCAGTTTGTTACCATATAATTTTTCATAGTATTCTCTCATAATTCTTTGTATTTCCGTGGTGTCCATAGTGATTTTTCCTTTCTCATTTCTGATTCTGTTTATGTGTGTAGACTCTCTTTTTATCTTGGTAAGTCTGGCTAGGGGTTTATCTATTTTGTTTATTTTCTCAAAGAACCAGCTCCTGCTTTCATTGAATCTTTCTATTGTTTTATTCTTCTCAGTTTTATTTATTTGTGCTTTAATCTTTATTATATCCTTCCTTCTACTGACTTTGGGCCTCATTTGTTCTTCCTTTTCTGGTGTCATTATTGTGAGTTTAGACTGTTCATTTGGGATTTCTCTTCTTTACTGAGGTAGGCCTGTACTGCAATATATTTCTCTCTTAGCATGGCTTCACTGCATCCCACAGATTTTGCAGTGTTGTTATTGTTATCATTTGTCACCATATATTGCTTGATCTCTGTTTTTATTTAGTCATTGATCCATTGATTATTTAGGAGCATGTTGTGAAGCGTCCATGTGTTTGTGGGATTTTTCATTTTCTTTGAGTAATTTATTTCTAGTTTCATACCTTTGTGATCTGAGAAGCTGGTTGGTACAAATTTCAACCTTTTTGAGTTTACTGAGGTTCTTTTTGTGGCCTAGTATATGATCAATTCTTGAAAATGTCCCATGTGCACTTGAGAAGAATGTGTATTCTGTTGCTTTTGGATGGAGTGTTCTGTAGATGTCTGTTTGGTCCGTCTGCTCTAATACGTTGTTCAAGTGCTTCTGTCTCTTTATTTATTTTCTGTTTGGTTGATCTGTCCTTTGGAGTGAGTGGTGTGTTGAATTCTCCCAAAATGAATGCATTGCATTCTATTTCTCCCTTTAATTCTGTTAATATTTGTTTCACATATGTAGGTCATCCTGTGTTGGGTGCATAGATATTTATAATAGTCATATACTCTTGTTGGACTGACCCCTTTATCATTATGTAATGTCCTTCTTTGTCTCTTGTGACTTTCTTTGTTTTGAAGTCTATTTTGTCTGATACAAGTACTGCATCTCCTGCTTTTTTCTCCCTATTAGCTGCATGAAATATCTTTTTCCATCCCTTCAGTTTTAGTATGTGTATGTCTCTGGGTTTGAAGTGAGTGTCTTGTAGGCAACATATAGATGGGTCTGGTTTTTTTATCCATTCAGTGACTATGTCTTTTGATTGGTGCATTCAGACCCTTTATGTTTAGGGTAATTATAGATAGGTATGTACTTATTGCCATTGCAGGCTTTAGTTTCGTGGTTACCAAAGGTTCAAAGATAATTCCCTTACTATCTAACAGTCTTATTTAACTCACTTCATATGCTATTACAAACACAACCTAAAGATTCTTTCTTCTCCATTTTCTTCCTCCTCCATTCTTTGTATGTTATGAATCATATTCTGTACTCTTTGTCTTCCCTTGGGTGACATTTATTTAGCCTTAGGAATACTTCCATCTATGGGAGTCCCTTGAAAATGCATTGTAGAGGTGGTTTGTGGAGGTAAATTGTCTTAGCTTTTGCTTATCTGAAAATTGTTTAATACCTCCTTCAAATTTAAATGATAACCTTGCTGAGTAGAATATTCTTAGTTCAAGGCCATTCTCCTTTATTGCATTAAATATATATCATCCCACTCCCTTCTGGCCTGTAAGGTTTCTGTTGAGAAATTTGATGATAGCCTGATGGATTTTCCTTTGTATGTGATCTATTTTCTCTCTCTAGCTGCTTTCAATAGTCTGTCTTTATCCTTGATCTTTGCTATTTTAATTATTATATGTCTTGATGTTGTCTTCCTTGGGTCTGTTGTTTCAGAGATCTGTGCATCTCCATGGCTTGAGAGAATATCTCCTTCTCCAGTTCGGGTGAGTTTTCTGCAGTTATCTTCTCAATGACACTTTCTATCCCTTTTTCTCTCTCTTCTTCTTCTGGTGCCCCTATAATGTGAATATTGTTCCGTTTGGATTGGTCACACAGTTCTCTTAATATTCTTTCATTCTTAGAGATTCTTTTTTCTCTCTGTGCCTCAGCTTCTTCGTATTCATCTTCTCTAATTTCTATTCCATTTATCGTCTGTTCTACTACATTTAATCTGCCTTTAAATCCCTCCATTGTATGTTTCATTTCAGATATAGAATTTCTTAATGATTGAATTTCCATCTTAAATTCGTCCTGAGTTCTTGAATATTTTTCTGTACCTCCATAAGCATGTTTATGATTTTTATTTGAACTGTCTTTCAGGACGATTGGTGAGTTCAGTTTTATTTGGCCCTTTTTCTAGGTTTTTTGAGATTTTGGTCTGAACCGTATTCTTTTGACGTTTCATATTTCTGTGTGGTGCCCTCTAGTGCCCAGAAGTTCCAGTCTCTGGAGCTGCTTAGCACCTGGAGTGAGGTTGGGGTCATAGGGGAGCGGAGCTGTTGCCCTGTTTCGTGAGGTCTGCTCTGTTTGTGAGGTCTGTATGTAGTTTGTGGCAGCCTTCTTTCCTGTTGCTATTTTAGGGTTAGTTGTATTAACTATATTTTCTCACTATCTGTTTTGGAAGGAGTTCTCTGTCTCACTTCTCATGCCGCCAGCTTGAATCTTTTCCAACCCATGTGATTTTTTGTCTGCATTATGAGAAAGAGCATGTGCAGAGACAGAGCAGTTATATGATCTGAAACTGTTAACCCTCCCCTCACACTTTTCTCTAAAACCAACAAGTATTCAGATTTTCAAGGATGATTCTAACCACTCAGGTGGCCCATTCTCTCTTAGAGAATGCTTCTGCCTTGCTAAATAAAACTGCCTTCTAATATTGCTTCGTGTTCTTTGTCCAGTCTTCCAAACGAGGGGTGATAGAAAACCCCTCCCACTAAATAACCTGAAAAATAAGAATGCTTATTCAAAGCTTCCAAGATCCTCTATCCATATGCTTCACTCCCTGCTTAAACTGCTGCTGTACTCTGCTCACTTAAAATAAACCTTTCTCACGTTTTTTTCTTTCTTCTGTCAGCTCTTTAGAAGGTTAATGGCATATTTTTCTCTCCTCAGAATATCATTACCTGCTCACTCTCTCCATGAATTCCTCCAGGTACATCTCTATTTGGCCATACTCTTTTCTGCAGCCTTTTCAGTACGTGTTCATATGTCTTCTATAAGAGGCTGACTACATTTAATATATTTACTTTCTTTTAACTTTTGTCCTGTAATTTAAAAAATCTATTTCTTTCCTTAAGACTTTTAACATTCCAGGGTATGATTATATGTACACTTTTTTGTGCCTAATATACAATTATCAGTACTATGGTATCCATTAAATTGGTTGTTTAATTTTAGTGGAATATCTAATAGGGCACACCGGGGAAAATAATAGAAAACCGTATTGTGCTATTTTTTCAGAAATAGTTTGGCTTCTAATCTTTGGAAAACTGCATTATATAAAGGAAAATCAGTACACTGTCATTAAGAGATATGCATTCTGGTCTCAGGAAAGCTCATTTCAAGCTTAATTAACAATTTTGGAAGATTCATACATGCATCTAGCTGTCTGGCTTTGGGCAAGTTACTTAATGTCATTGAGCCTGCATTTCCAGATGTACAAAATAAGGAAGTCTGGACAGGATGATTTCTAAAGACCTCCTCTGTGCTAAAATTCTGTCCTTTTTGTTTTCTAGAAAGTTGCTAGTTATGGTTGACTGTAATTGACTTTCTGATGTCAGAACCTGGTTTTGTTGACAGTGGATGATTGTCACTGCCAAGTCCTGTCTCTGTGGTTGAGTACCCTTGTGAGCAGTCCATATTTGGAAGCCTACAGTCTACAGTATGACTTGCTCTTAAGTGGCTCTCTCAACTCTTAGGGCAGGCAGAAGTTCTCTGTCAGCCTCTCCTTCTGTAATTATGTAAGCTGATTCCATATTTCAAGAATTCCAGAAAGTTAAATGTAGTTCAGATCAGGCATGTTCTATACTAATCAAAGAGAGTTTGTTTAATACGCTTTGAAACTTTTAATACATCACCATTTGCTTCTCTTACTACACCTCTTACTTCCACCACACACAGTCTTTTCATCTGTCCAAAACTGCTATTATTCAGCTTGAAATTAAGAGTGGAGGGGTTGGTCAAGGAGACTGTAGCCAAAAGCAACATTGAAACTAATAAGGAATCCCAATTTGTCAAGTCAAAGTAACCATTTGCCAAACAATGCTTTAAATGATTTAAATAGCCCAGTGTGTGTCATAGACCAGTTCCCAGGTTTGTTAAACTACACACTGACAAGTTATGTGGATTTTCACGTACTAATTTACAAACTCCCTAAGAAAGAACTAAAGAATATATGTATCTTTTCATTCTTTACAAGTAAGTTATAGAATTCCTGACAACACACATGACTTTGTAACCACATCAAGCCAAAAACGTACCTCCCATATTAGTCTCCCTATCAAGTTACATTGAAAATGTTCTCCTTATAGCACTCAATAAACAGTCTCATATGTGTACCATAAACCTTTGTTACATGTGCCAGGCTGAGAAAGAGCAGAGGATCTCTATGGAAGGTCTTTTGGTCCCAGGTCATTTGCTCATAGTTCAACTGCAGGATGAACAACAGTGTTTGGGGAGGGGGATTAATGAATTCAGCAATGTTATTTTCCCATGAGACTCATAGCTCTATATGCCAGTTTGAGCTACAAGGTGAGAGACCAGAAATTACAACTGGCAGCCTCGTTGGAGTAGGTAATGAGTGAGCTGTATATGGTTCATTACCTACTGTGAAAGGGAATTGTTAAAATACGTAAGCTGCTTTACTAGGTGTCAGTCTTGTAGGTCTTAGAGATACTTTTTAAAAGCAGACCTCTATTTTAATTTATCTTGCAATTATTCAGAAATAGTGGGAATAACCAATATTTAGCTGTGGAATGAGACCCCTGCTAAAGGCTTGAAGGGTTATGCCTACTGAGGTTGAATTATCTGGAAGTTGAGACCTTCTTGACCAATTTGGCACACTTTCTAGGGAAATAGTGGCACCCTCAGACAACTTAAGCCAGGCCATATAATATAAGGAGATAGGGAGATACAAAGTTTTGTCTTGGAATAATAAGATCTGAGATATAGTTTGTTTTCAGAAAAATTATAAATACTCAAGTATCTGGTCTACCTCCATTCAACAAATATTTTTAAGCACCATTATCTGCCAGATCCCCCAACAGCTGAAAATTAAGCATGATTTTGATATTAACAAGTAGCTACACAATTTATTTGGTGCCTGCTATGGGCAAGGAGCATTGCCTTTAGCATGTTACCAGTGTGGTATCTTTTAATACCCTTATCAGTCCTACCAGTTAAATGTAATAATGTTTCTTCCTTCACAGATAATTGAACTGAGCCAGAGAATTTAATTAATGTGCTGTACATTACAGAACTAATATGTCATGGCAAACAGATTTCAAGTCTCTGAAAGATATGTATTGCTAATATATGATATATATATATATATAATAGATACCATGTATTTGATACACTGTAGTAATATAATATACACTATATAGTATGTGATATATATCACATATAATGTTTATATACATATTGTATGACATATTTATTAATATATTGTATAATAATTTAAGTCTATTTCTTATATGATATATATAGAAATATACCTATTTTCACATACACAAATGTGTGTACTATATGTAAATGTATGTGTACTATAATTTCATATTTACAAATATGTGTACTATATATACATAGGTCTATATATGTATTATGTATAAATGGGGATATATATATATATATACATAAGATATATATACATAATACATATATATGGAGAGAGAGAACAGAAGAAAATCAGTTCACTTATGGAGGCAAAATAACGGCATAATACTAGTAATGATATACTTATTAGTAAGTATATTAATAATAATAAGGCATAATAATATACTTTTAGACATATAAAAGTGGGATGCCAGAGACATTATTGTTATGTAGCAAACAATTAAGATAAATGCAGGTGGTAAGAAAAATAAACTGGGCCTGGTGTAGTAGTGGAAGAGAAGAACTGCCTCAAGCTAGGAGAAAAAGTGGTAACCTAAAACATGTTATTGCTTTTTCCAGCCTCTGAGAAGCATATAATGCCTCTGAAAACTTTCTCAAGTCTGTCAACCACACAATAAGAAAGATTTGATTAAATTTTTATTTTTCACCTTAGAATGAAGAAACTTAAGAATTGGTGTTTCAAAGGCATTTGGTCTGAAGTATCTCCAAGATGATAAATTAATTGATTTATTAACTGCTTTGTGAGTATAGTTATAGGGAATACTAAAATAAAGACATGTTTTTGTTGTTTGGGTCTTAAGATAACTATATTTATGCAAAGAAAGTGACAAGTGTCATAAAAATTAAGATAGCCCCTTAGGTGTAGACCATCCTAAATAAGGAGATTTGAGAATGTTATAACTATAAAAGTACAAAATAATCATCACAGCAGTGGAAATGGGATTACAACAACCGGGCCAAGATGATGAAGGACGGGGTCTACCTGAGAGTTGAGCCCCACTGTCTATTTCCAATAGTTGGAGACCTGACTGGGATTCTCTAGTTAACAGTAGGTTTTGTTTTTGTCTTTGTTTTTATATAATGTTAAGCAGGGCTTTTCCCCCCATCAAACATATCCATGAATCTTTGGTATGCTCTCTGGAGTTACAGTGAATAAATAAACACCCTCCCTGAATATTTATAAATAGTTTTCCTTGGGTGTTCCAACTCTGAGATCATGGAAGCTCCCCCTGATTGGGTGCTTCTCGCTTCTGCTTTCTTCTCATCTTCTTGTCTGAAGGATCTCTCACACGCTTCTAGGCATTCATGTGTCCCCTATCTTCCTGATTTCTGAATTCATCTCTTCACCATAGAAGAGGATTTGATTGTATCAATTATATACCCAACAAAGCTAGGTTATAGTTGAGCAAGAATTTTAAAGACAATAATAATTCATGTTTCCACTTTCTTCAAACTCATTAGTTTTTTGTCACTTGAGGAATTACCACAATGAGGAACTCTAAATTGTTCATTGCTTGTTGTGAGTTTAACGCTTTCTGAGAGCGGAATTTCAACACTAGGGTGGGAGTACATCTTCCAACACCAGAAACCTTCAACCAGAGTGGGCTACCAGTTAAAACAAACAACCTCAAAATCTTAATAGTTTCAGGGAAAAAACTTGTTAAGTTTTAAGAAAAGAAAATATTTTTATCATTCAGTTCACGGTGTAGTATTATTGGTTGGAGATACATTTCAGTGGGTCAATCAGGGGCCCAGGATTTTTCATCATTTTGCTTTAACATTTTCTAGTGCTTTAGAATTCTTCATGATTTTCTTTGTATCCAGATTGGAAACAGTTTTTATCAGTATCATTCATCATTTTTATCCACATTCCATTGCCAAGAACTCAATAACACCTCCTCACTTATCCAGAAAAAGAGATCAGGAAATAACTTGGCTATGTGCCTAGAAAAAAGAGAAATGGTTTGTAATCTCTGCCCTAGAGGCTTATGTGTTCGTGTATTTGGTCAGGCAGGACAGAAAATCAGAGGTAGAAGCAAATGAAGAGCCCAGAACCAGTCATTCATAAATAAGAGTATATTTATGTTGTTCATGTTATTATGATAGTGGTGAAATTAAAGGAGAAATTAAACTTGCCAGCCAAGAAATTTAGACAGACAAGCAGCCTTATTTAGAACTTCTTCCTCTTATTCAGGCACATAGTAGGAGGTCACAAAAAATTGTTAAATGAATTTGTGTATAGTGCAGTGATAACAAAATTAAAATAAAGACCTATGTGAACTGGCTATAACCAAGTCATGCTCTTTAACGACTATACTTTACCTTTATGTCTAATTATATAAGCAACAAAGATGAAGAGTTTGTTGCCTTTTACACAAATTAACATACTGTAAGGCTGGTTTGATTATAATAGTAAACTGTGAAAATGCACTCAATCTTTCCAATTTCATTGCTTATAGACAATTCTGGGCTGGAGGGTATACTGGACAAAACAGAAAAGTCAGCAGAGATTTAGCTAAGTAACTACACAGGGCACTTTGGGGCTGACTGTTTTATATTTACCAGTCACAGAACAAAATTTTGTGAAAAGAAAGAGGAAGAAAATGACAAATTCAGCTGCTCGGGTTTCCTTAAAACTGGTTTTGGTGCGTCCTTTTCAGGCTTTCTATATATGTGATCAATACTTGATGTCAGTGAGGTCCTATAACACCAGGGACAATTTCCTTTCCATAGCATAAAACATATTTTGAGAAGTGAGTTCTTATAGGAAAATACCCTGAAATTTTACCAACTTCATATCTTCCTATCTCCAAGAATACAGTATTTTTCATTCTGGTTAAATCAAATGGTTTGTGTACTGGTTTTAATTTTCCTCTCCAAGACAGTTTTCATAAAGCTATTGTGAAAATGGGGTGAGAGAACTAAAAAATTTACAAAATAAGAAGGTGAAATTAAAAAATTTTACATGTCAAATGTCATATTTTGTGTATATATGAAATATTCTTCATCTCAGTACAATCATATTTATTAGCAAAAAAGCTATATTGTGCATATATTCAATAAAATCCATATATTAACTCGCTTGAACCACATGAAATTAATAAATTTGGTTGTTTGAATTTTTTTAATCCAAAAACATGGTAGTTTCATACAGTCCAACCTAACACATACAGACACACACGCACCATTTTATTTTCTCTCAACATATCTTTTCATCAGCAGTGGCCCAGCCAGATGGATTCATTCAACTCAAATTAGTGGTAAAGAAAGACAGATTCTTAAAACTACATTAATTTTATGCTGACAGAACTCTTTGGAAGAACATTTTTCTGCTGAGCTTGTGTGAGGACGAATTTTCTGTGTCCATAAGCTATTTCTGACTGGTTATATGTTTTGGGATTTTTGAATTTTCACTTTCTGTGTCATTACTAAGTGACTCAGAAATACCACTAATGGTGTAGTAAATGTATCCCTAAATTTCCATAATAACCACTATTTGTTTGGGGCTTTGTGATAGATTTTCAGGAGAAAAATCCTTTAGAGTTATTGCAGAATGCTACATTCTTCCCAAGTATTTTCAAATACTTGGGAGGCCTTTTAAATACTCCCAGGAGACCTTTTAGACACACCTCCCAGGTAGATTGTAAGGTATGGAAAAGTGGCAAAGTCAGTCTCACCTACAACAGAAAATGTTTTCAAAAATGAATATGCTGATTAATGGCTTTTGAAGAAAATGTTTTTGTGAAGCATTTTCTTAACAAAATGTCACTCAGGATTTCTAAGGCAGAAGATGCCAATTTTAAAATGAGTTGTTTGTAATACCTTCTTTATTCCCAAGATATGTAATGTGCATTAAATATCTGCTATGGACTGAATGTTCTGTTCCCAAATTGTTATGTTGAAGCATTAATCTCCAGTGTGATGGTATATGGAGGGTATACGGAGGTGGGCTGAAAAGTAATTAGGTCATGGGGTAGAACAATCAGAATAGAATGTGTGTGATGATAGGGGGAAACATGAGATAATCACATTATCTCTGTCATCCATGTGAGGATATACCAAGAAGGTAGCCACCTTGCAAGCCACGAAGAGAGCTCTTGCCAGGCACTGTGTTCTACAGCCCTGATTTGGGTGCCCTGATTTTAGGCTCCCATTCTTTACAGAAATGTGAGGAATAAATATTTGCCATTTAAACCACTTAGTCATGGCACTCTGTTTGAATAGCCAAAACTAAGACAATATCCCTTTGAATTTTACCACCAACTACCTAAACCCAGGAGCATAGTCATCACTAAGGAATAATTTGTGCAAACTTAGTATATGAATCACTAAACTGAATCATGGTTATTACTTGATTGATACTTTTCCTCAGGTCTGATAGTGTCACCTTAATTACGTTCAGTTTTTTGTCCAGCCTAGGAAGTTACAGTGAAAAGTGCATTCCACCAAAGGAGTGGGCAGAAAACAAGCCAATATGATATTCTCAAAACTGTAAAGTCCTTCATGTTTCTTTTTGCTATCTTATTTCCTTTTCTAAATGTTTTACCAAGAGCTTTTTCCTTCTATATTAATTTGAGAATTTCAGATTCAGTTGTCCATGCATTATTGTGAACTGTACTGTGACTACGGTCAATGACCCCTTAGAGCAGGAAGAGAGCTAGACTTAAGCAAGGAGAGGGAGGGGTATTTGGTTGGAGGCTTGCTTACATTTTACACATTCTGTGCAAGATGTTCCCTCAGGAGAGGGACTGAGAATATAGATAACAGACTGGCCAAAAATAGCTAGTTCCAACATGAAGGAGAAATGGAGCCAGAATTTATTCCCAAAGCTATTAACATAGTAAAAATCACACGTCCCCACAGCATGACAATTCTGATGGGGACCGAATATAGTCAAAACTCCCCCAACCCATTTTGAAGGTGTAGTAAGCCTGAGTTCCAGGAAGACTTCCCCTCTTCCATTTGAAACTTAACTCAACTCACTTATTGAATATTCATCTACCTTCATATAAAAAAGGTTCTTTGTTGCTCCACCCCATCTAGGTCGGTATGCATCCCAGCTCTTGACCATGTACTCTTGGCCTTTCTCAGAACTTTATTCTCCAAATAAACTCTTAATGCTCAAATGCTTTTTATGTCTCTTCTTGAATTCTTTCTCTCAACAAGACCAAGGACCTGTCTCCAGTAACAACCCTACTTTTATTCCTGTTCTGAAGTTCCTGATCTGACACACAGTATACGCGTAAACTTCAATCTTGTAGTAGGTCTGACATCTAAGTGGAATCTTGAAAATGTCAGCATTATGTAGCACGGATGAACTACGTCATATTTTGTGCTCCAGCCATTTAAACATCCCTTGTATGTATACTAAACTTTAATCATACTTTTCAACTAACACACTCAACTTCATTAAACTAAAATTTTTTTCTATTTTGTGCCTGCAGCCAAGTAACTGAAGATATTTAGATAACTATAACATGAATTTCATTTTAAATATATCTATAAACCTCAAGTGGCCCTTCAACAACATCAAGCAATCCTACTATAATTCCTGATCAATTGGTTCTTTCGATCATTTTAATGATTATTTTCCATTTTCTCTTTATTTCATCTTCGCAAAACTTCAAAAATTTATTTAATTTTTGATAAAATAGAAGTAGCCGAGGAAAAATATTTCATATCCCCACCACTAAATCTACTAGCCTATAACCATCTGTCCCAGCCCATTCTGACTTTTCTTCTATCTACAATAGACAAACTGTATTTATTTCTATTAAAAAGCCATCCTGTATTTTAAATTCATTCCCATTCTCTCTTGTCAACTCCAGGAAATATTATTCATAGATCTTTCTCTACGGTATCCTATTTTATTCTTCCTAAAAGATTATTCTCTCAGCCTAAAATATCCTTAAACAAACAATATATTTCTATTGTCTGCATGTCTTCTCTAGTGCTTCCTCATTTCCCTTTTCCTCTTTAGAGTAAAAGTTACTGTACAAGTTGACTAGAGCCAGTATTTCCACTTTGTCTCTTTCCATTGGGTCTTTAATCACACCAGTCCTGTCTCCCCACTAAAACTGCTCATATCAAGGTGAACTTCAGCTTCATGGTCAATTTGAAGTTTAAATTGTAGTCTTCAGTTGCACCAAATTTTCTTCTCACAATTTCTGACTGATATAAGCAGGCAATATGAAATTGATGCTGGAGTTTTACCCTAAAAATTCATTTAAAAAATTGCGTTGTTGTCAAAATTTGCCTGACAATCTTTCATTTCATTGTTGGATCAGTGGTGTTTATTGTATAAAACCAATTCATTAGAGAACACACACTTAGTGGGTTTTGGGCTCAAATTCCAAGCATGGATGGGTCTTTTATTTCAGGAAGAAATGCATTTCTAACGACAGATAGCTCCTTGTGTCCTTATTGATGCATGAGAGAGAAGAAAACCTCTAGGATATTTAAATATTTGGAAGGGGTAAGAAATGTGTTTTTAACAGTACTATGACAGACAAATAATTCCCTCAGAATGTTTCTTTTTATTTTAAATCCAAGGAAATACCTTTACACTTGTATTGAGTCAAATATTTTAAATTTGTTAGAAAGATTTCCCATAGTATTTACAACTAGATTTAGCAATAAATGAACAAACTAATAGGAAAACTTGGAGTCATAAGATGTCTGTTTTACTCTTAGAATCTCTTGAGGCTCAAACAATGGACTTTTATTACTTAAGATTTGTGGGCTGTCGTATTTTTTTGAAATATATGAAAATGCATAGACACACAATAAATAACATAACAAACATCCATATTACCACCATGTTAAGTTAAAATCATGCTAACATTTTATTATAATTATTTTAAGATAGTTTGAAAAGAAAATAATTACTTGTACATAGCATTTAAGTATTTTTGGCCTTCATCACTGAACTCACATGCTCTATATTTAGTACTTTAAAAAGAACGTTTAAGCATTTATGTAACATACATTTTACTATGTATATGTTGCAATGCAACTCTTTCACTTAGAAATATTCTTTTAGTTCTTGTCATGTTATTTTATCTAGTCCTTTTGCAGTACTGTAGTACAAAAATACTTTATATTTATTGTCCTTCTAATGGATTTTTAGTTCATTCCCAATGCTTCATTTTGTCAATGTTCCATTAATCTTTGATTCCACAAACTGGTCTTCAAAGAGATTATAATAAGTAAAAGAAAAACTTTAAACAATCAGAAAAAAAGAAATTGGAATAAAACTTTAGAGGAAGCCATACTAGGCAAATATGAGCCATATGATCAGTAGAATAGCAGTCTTAAAATCTGTTCAAATAAAATATGAAGCAAAAATTCATCACAGGTGAAAGAGAGAACAGTTATATTTAATGGTAAATGAAACAATAGAACAGGAAAATATATCCATAATGAACAGATACAATTAATAATGGATTTTCATAATTTTATCATACAGTGAGGACTATACAAGTCATCAGATTTAATCAATCATGCAAATATAAGCAGAAATATTGAAGATCTGAAAAACAGCATTAATAAACCCAAGATATTACCTACACAAGATAGAGAATTATTCATTTCAAGAACATATGGAATACTAAGGAAACTAAAATATGTTTAAGGTTACAAAGGAAGCCTTAATGGACACTGTGGAATCAATTTCATAGAAATGATATATGCTAAGGATTTTGCAATAAAGTTCAGAATCAGACATAGGAGAGTAACTGAACATTTATACCTAAGGAAACTATGCTATCCACTTTAAGTAAAATATGGTTTTAAATATATTCAAAAGGAGAATTCAGATACATTTAAAACTAAATGACAATGGAAATCTTAGACAACATAATTTATGAGATATGATTAAACCAGTGTTTGGAGAAAGGTTTAAATATACTCATTAAGAAACAGAAAAAGTTAAAAATATAACAAACGAGTGGACTTACGGGAAGATGGCGGTGTGAGCAGGGTGGCAGAAATCTCCTCCCAACACTATATTTATCTACGAAAACACAGAAAATACATCTATTCCTAAAAGAGAGACGAGAATACACAGGAAAGCGCACAGCATGCAGCGACACCCGAGAGGACTCGGCACCCCAAGAGGCGGGTAAGATACGGAGCCGCGACCCGGCGGGACCCGAGCCCTCCCCCACCCCAGCGCACCGGCGGGAGGAGAGGATTCAGAGCCGGGAGGGAGTGGAAGTGCACCCCGCGAAGTAGCCAGCCCCGGGGATCTGCGTGGGGAGCGCTGACCCACATTGCGCAGTGCAGCGGAGACTGGAGAGACAGAGGGGCAGGATCTGAGCGGGGAACGCGCCAGGGGGCTTGCAGCCGGCTCCGGGAAGGAAAAAAAAAGTGTGCGCTTTCCTCAGCGGTCTTAAAGAGACAGGAGCCCAGCGGAGGAGCCGGATCGCCCCAGCACACTCAGCCCAGCAGGCTGGGAGTTCTGGGGAGTTTCAGACGCCTTAGCTGGCGACTGAGGAAGCGTAGCCATACTTAACACTTCTCACTGAGATCAACAGGCTCCTATTCGTTTCCACCCCTGCCAGAGCGATAACGGGCCCTGCGGAGCAGCACAGTCACAGCTGTGGAATAGTGGGGCAATAGCGCCACCTAGAGCATTCCCACAGACAATACGTCCGGTGGGCATTTTTTTTTGTTTATTTTATTTATTTTTTGTTTTTTGTTTTGTTTTTGTTTTTTCTTTTCTTTCTTTTTTTCTTTTTTTCTTTCTTTCTTTCTTTTTTCTCTTTTTTTTCTTCTCTTTTTAAAGTCTTAAAGAGCCCAGCTGACATACGTGGCAACTATCAGTGACCAATTATACAGCCATGAAAAGACAGAGGAATATGGTTCAGACCAAAATCAACCAGACAACCCCAGAGAGGGAGTCTGAAGGGATGGAAATGCACAGCCTCCCTGAAAAAGAATTTAGAATAAAAGTCATAACCATGCGGATGGACCTACAGAGAAATGTGCAAGAGCTGAGGGAGGAAGTGAGGGAACTGAGGAAAGACAATACAGAAATCAGACAAGCGATCGACGGGCTTAACAGCAGAATGGACGAGATGCAAGAGACTGTTAATGGAATAGAAAACAGAGAATAGGAATACAGAGCAGCTGAGGCAGAGAGAGATAAAAGGATTTATAGGAATGAAAGAATATTAAGAGAACTGTGTGACCAATCCAAACGGAACAATATTCACATTATAGGAGTACCAGAGGAAGAAGAGAGAGAAAAAGGGATAGAAAGTGTCTTTGAAGAAACAATGGCTGAAAACTTTCCCTCGCTGGGGAAGGAAGTAGTCTCGCAGTCCACCGAAGCTCATAGATCTCCCAACACAAGGGACCCAAGGAAGACAACACCAAGACACATAATAATTAAGATGGCAAAGATCAAAGATAAAGACAGGGTATCAAAGGCAGCTAGAGAGAGAAAAAAGATCACCTACAAAGGAAAACCCATCAGACTATCATCAGACTTCTCAACAGAAACCTTACAGGCCAGAAGAGAATGGCATGATATATTTAACGTAATGAAACAGAAGGGCCTCGAACCAAGAATATTGTATCCAGCACGATTATCATTTAAATATGATGGAGGGATTAAACAATTTCCAGATAAACAAAAGTTGAGAGAGTTTGCCTCTCATAAACCACCACTACAGGATATCTTAAATGGACTGCTCTAGATGGAAGCACACCTAAGGCTAAAAAGATGTCACCAGAGAAAAAAAAAATCATAGCAAAGAAAGCAGACCATCCAAATACTAACTAAAGGCAAAGAATAAAACACCTATTATAGAAAGAATGGAGGAGGAGGAATAAGAAGGGAGAGAAAGAAAGAAACATCAGACTGTGTTTACAATAACTTAACAAGAAAGTTAAGTTAGATTGTTAGATAGTAAAGAAGCAACCCTTGAACCCTTGGTAACCACGAATCTAAAGCCAGCAATGGCAATAAATACATACCTATCAATAATCACCCTAAATGTAAATGGACTGAATGCACCAATCAAAAGACACAGAGTAACAGAATGGATAAAAAAGCAAGACCCATCTATATGCTGCCTACAAGAAACTCACCTCAAATCCAAAGATATACACAGACTAAAAGTGAAGGGATGGAAAAAGATATTTCATGCAAACAACAAAGAGAAAAAAGCAGGTGTTGCAGTACTTGTATCAGACAAAATAGACTTCAAAACGAAGAAAGTAGCAAAAGATAAAGAAGGACATTACATAATGATAAAGGGGTCAGTCCAACAAGAAGATATAACCATTATAAATATATATGCACCCAACACAGGAGCGCCAGCATATGTGAGACAAATACTAACAGAATTAAAGGAGGAAATAGACAGCAATGCATTCATCTTAGGAGACTTCAACACACCACTCACTCCAAAGGACAGATCAACCACACAGAAAATAAGTAAAGACACAGAGGCACTGAACAACACACTAGAACAGATGGACCTAACAGACATCTACAGAACTCTACACCAAAAGCAACAGGATACACATTCTTCTCAAGTGCACATGGAACATTTTCCAGAATAGACCACATACTAGGCCACAAAAAGACCTCAGTAATTTCAAAAATATTGAAATCCTACCAACCAACTTCTCAGATCACCAAGGTATAAAACAAGAAATAAATTTTAGAAAGAAATCTAAAAGGCTCACAAATACATGGAGACTTAACAACACTCTCCTAATTAATCAATGGGTTAACGACCAAATCAAAACAGAAATCAAAGAATATATGGAGACTAATGACAACAACAACACAAAGCCACAACTTCTGTGGGACGCAGCAAAGGCAGTCCTAAGAGGAAAGTATATTGCAATCCAGGCCTATTTAAAGAAAGAAGAACATTCCCAGATGAATAGTCTAAAGACACAATTACTGAAATTGGAAAAAGAAGAACAAATGAGGCCCAAAGTCACCAGAAGGAGGGACATAATAAAGATTAGAGAAGAAATAAACAAAATTGAGAAGAATAAAACAATAGAAAAAATCAATAAAACCAAGAGCTGGTTCTTTGAAAAAATAAACAAAATAGATAAACCCCTAGCCAGACTCATTAAGAGAAAAAGAGAATCTACACACAAAAACACAATCAGAAATGAGAAAGGAAAAATCACGATGGACCCCACAGAAATACAAAGAATCATAAGAGAATATTATGAGAATCTATATGCTAACAAGCTGGAAAACATAGAAGAAATGGACTTCTTAGAAAAATACAACCTTCCAAGACTGACCAAGCAAGAAACAGAAAAAGTAAACAGACCAATCACCAGTGATGAAATCGAATTGGTAATCAAAAAACTACCCAAGAACAAAACCCCCGGGCCTGATGGACTCACCTCTGAATTCTACCAGACATATAGAGAAGAAATAACACCGATTCTCCTTAAAGTTTTCCAAAAAATAGAAGAGGAGGGAATACTTCCAAACTCATTCTATGAAGCCAGCATCACTCTAATACCAAAACCGGGCAAAGACCTCACCAAAAGAAAATTACAGACCAATATCCCTGATGAACGTAGATGCAAAAATACTCAACAAAATATTAGCAAACCGAATTCAAAAATACATCAAGAGGATCATACACCATGATGAAGTGGGATTCATCCCAGGGATGCAAGGATGGTACATCATTCGAAAATCCATCAACATCATCCACCACATCAACAAAAAGAAGAACAAAAACCACATGATCATCTCCATAGATGCTGAAAAAGCATTTGACAAAATTCAGCATTAATTCCTGATTAAAACTCTCAACAAAATGGGTACAGAGGGCAAGTACCTCAGCATCATAAAGGCTATATACGACAAACCCACAGCTGACTTCATACTCTAACGGCGAGATGCTGAAAGCTTTTCATCTAAGATCGGGAACAAGACAAGGATGCCCACTCTCTCCACTGTTATTCAACGTAGTACTGGAGGTCCTAGCCACAGCAATCAGACAAAACAAAGACATACAAGGCATCCAGATTGGTAAAGAAGAAGTCAAATTGTCACTATTTGCAGATGACATGATACTATACATAAAAAACCCTAAAGATTCCATTCCAAAACTTCTAGAACTAATATCTGAATTCAGCAAAGTTGCAGGATACAAAATTAACACACAGAAATCTGTTGCTTTCCTATACACTAATGATGAACTAACAGAAAGAGAAATCAGAAAAACAATTCCATTCACAATTGCATCAAAAAGAATAAAATACCCTAGGAATAAAC